>CM062811.1:1009036029-1009557039 GCA_031772625.1 Pinus tabuliformis
TATGGACATTATGAGTAGTTGGAGACCATCGAGACCACTTTGTGCTGCCCCAACTAGATTTTTGGACAACGGAGAGCCATTGAGGATAACTTGAGGGCCAACCCTCAAATAATGAATTTTACATGCTACTACATCACACTTGGCACCTCATAACATCAACACATGGAATTTGGAGTCTACTTCATATATGACATCGACTTCAGAGCATAGTGGCTCACATGTGTGGCATTATTTTTCACTTTTGATCAAAGCTAGTGGGATGGCTTTTAACCCAAGGGTTTCTTGTGATTTAACTTGTTAGTAGGATTTTTAGGATAAAATTATGACTTTTCCTCATATAAATATAGAAGATGATTTTTCATTCCATTCATCATCACTTGGACTAATTCAGTCTCTCATGGGGAATTTCGGCCTTCTTGTGCCTTTAGAGAGATGTGATTTATGGATCATTTTGTTTATTGAACCTATATTCTTATCTTTGGAGAAGTTATCTTGGATCAATAAAAGGATTATTCTTGAATTTTATCTTGTATGTGAGCGTTGTTATTGATAAATTTATGTTTTTATGTCTAATGTATGGAATATATTGGTAATATAGGGTTTCTTATTGTGCCCTAATTTGTTGAAAATCAATTCCATAGAAACTAGATGTTATTACTACATGAATTACTCATGAATGATATTTTAATGGTAATCCCCTTGGTGAATGTTTTTCATTTTCTCTCCCAAGTGAATATTGATCCCTCACAAAACAAAAGTTAGGGTTTTGATGTTAGGGCATCAAAATATCCTTACTCCTTTGCAAGTTTTCGTTGTTCTAGCAATCCCATAGATTTCATCCACCTAAGGACTAGGCATTGGCCTTGTTTTAAAATGTGATGATCAACCTTTATCTTACCCTCAACTTGAAATTTGCACATTTTCTCTCTCTTATATCAGCTCTCAAGGACAAGCAACCTCAATTAGGGCTTAGTGTGAAATTGCCTAGGAGAGAGGTTTTTGGCATTAGAAGGATTCAACATCAAGAATAGTAGTGATTGCCTCAAAATCATTCTTCTTGGTGGCTAATCTTCAATGTTCCTCCAATACTTTGGGACAAGGGGATATGTGTGCGGGAAGACGCACAGGGGGGGGGGACGTGTGGGAGTACCCTCAAATTTTATGGAAATTTAGGGGGATGGGGAGACATCAATATATATATATATATATATATATATATATATATATATATATTTCAAATTCATATCCAGTAATGAAAGCATAAATATATTGATCTATACATAATTGAATTAAATAATGAAATAAATTGATCCATACTCATTATTCTTATTGATACATATATCATTCATCCATACACCACAAGATTCAATAAAGATACATTGGTCCTATTCATAATTCATTATTCTAGATTCTAAATTGATTTAAAATTAAAATTCATCATTCTAGAATCTAATTAGTACTAAGAAAAAGAGACTGTACTAAATACTGAAGTCTGAAGACTCGAATAGTAAATTGATATAACTAAAAATAAAAAAATAGTATAGAGTGACGAGTCAAAGAGTCAATCTAAGGTCATCGATATCTAGAGTCAAGAGTTGAAAGTGAAAACTAGAAATTAAAAATGAATAATGAGCATTTAAGGAGCGCCACGAGGGAGGAGAGGCTGTTGGAAATACTGAGAGGGGGGGTGAATCAGTATTTCTTTTTCAACTATTGTTTTACCAGTTAAAACATTTATATTCAGAACACAAGATGAACAACAAGTATAAATTCTTTTATTAATATAATCTTTGCAATAAAATAGATACAATATATAAATGGTTGCAATCAGTTGCCAAGCACCAACTTGGACTTTTGTGAGGCTCCAACCTCCAGAGCACCAACTCTGTTTTTCCAAGGCAACAATCTTGGACTTAGGAGCACCAACTCCCAAGGACTCCAATCCTTTCAGTTCTGAGGCTCCAACCCCAAGGACACCAATCCTTCCTACTTCTGAGGCACCAATCCCAAGGACACCAATCCTTCCTACTTCTGAGGCACCAACCCCAAGGGTTCTGACCCAATCTTGTCAAGGCATGTTTGATAGTAATGTTCTTCTCTCAGAACTCTTCTTTACTGAGTTCTGTCTGTTTACAGTTTCGCTGTAGTCTCCATGCTACAGCATCAATGACAACCAATCTTCTTATGAAGGAGTCATTACAACTCTTCATATTGTCCACACAGAGTCTGCAATAGCCTTCATGATCTCTGATAATGTCTCCACATAGCTTTAGTGAGTCTACTATTAGCTGCACTAAGCTCTGCACAAGAACCAACTTTTTGTTCAAGCATCTGTTCTCACTATCACAGTAAATGCTTCAACATGACTGCTTCTCTACTGGCTACTTCTCCCTTCAAACAATGTCAGATAAAACATTATTTATTACATCACAGAATTGTTCTATAGACTACATTGAGTACCTGGTTAATTCATCATAGGTCTGAGTCTTTCATAGGGTAACATGATCAATAAAGATGCTTGCCCTTCGAATGCCTCCTGTCCTGTTGGTCCTTCGGCCCTTTTCTGTTCTGCTGGACCCTACAGCTGCCTTTGTTTCTTCCAGCTTTTTCAACAACAACCTTCAACTTTCCTTGTTCTCTGTTTTTGTATATTCTTGATGTCTCTAACCGTCAGTTTCCTCTTTCCGCTGGCTCTTTGGCTTCCTCCTCTGTCGTTGTAGTTTCCTCTGTGCTCACTTGATCCTTTGGCTTCCCGATTCTTCATGTTGCTTTGGCTTCCTTTGCACTGGCTTGTCCTTAGATTTCCTGGATTTCAGCTTCCTTTATATCTTCGAGTTCACCAACACTCCAGGGACACATAAATTCATAAGAGAGGACCGAAATACATAGAGAAAACATGTTGCATATTAAAAACTGTAACAGAGCCCCTTTTTCAATAATAATAGGCATACATAGGACTTTATTTTTTTACAGAGAGACTGTACCAATTAGTAGGCCTCACCTACCATGTCACCATCGCAATTGCAATTGCCATTGTTCAGGACCACTGAACGATCGAAACCGTTATTATAAGTTTTTTGGCCTAAAAAACCCCGGGCAATACAAATATTGAAATACAGAGGAATATATGGAAAAATTGACTGAACACTTAAGGGCAAACTTCAAATGCCTTATGCCCGCATCTATAACTTCATCGGGTCCGATGTGTAATCGCATTCGGCAGTCGCAACTTCTGAAAGTCCTGTATAAGTCGAGCTCATGACATCGCCGATGGCCGATGGTCGATTCTCCTCCGGATGCGATATAGCATTAAGTCAAACTGTAATGTTGCATTGGGTCCACAACATATATCGTAATCGGCGCTTTAAGGAGTGAAAACCCTTTGTATATTGCGATATGTGAGTACCAATAGGCAGATGTGATATAACAATAGACCATTGCATAATGTTGTAGCGGGTCCGCAACATATCGCAATTATATATATATATATATATATATATATATATATATATATATATATATATATATATATATATATTGCAATTCGCATGTTTTAACGTGGCAAGGCTTAGAGCCCGAATATATGAAATACACTTAAAAGCATGCTTCAAAACACTTACACACACACACATATATATATATATATATATATATATATATATATATATATATATATGATGAGTGAAACGAGAGAGGAGCTGTGAGCGCCTGCGGCGGCGGGGCATCTTTGGGTTTCCGACCGTCACCCTTCAGACTCTGCTTGGGCTCCAGACAGGAACGCGGCTCCTGGTGGGGTATCGGAGTTCCTGCGGCTCCTGTATCTTGTGACGAGGTTTCAATCTCGGTCACTGCTACCCTCTATCCTGCGGTCAGCGCATCTCTGGTTCGGTATTTGCCTTGAGCTTGGGCGGCGGCGGAGTGAGTCAAATCTCGGCGGCTTTCGGCACATCCTCTGATTTCCTGTATTTACATATTATAAATCAGAGATCCGGTTTTTAGTGCTCTGTTCTTGGGCGACGGCGGAGCAGTTTTCATCCTTTTCTGGTCTTCGGTGGTTTTTCGGCCCTCTTCGGAACCTCTGTTTTGAGGGTTCCTCCTGAACCGGTGTTAATCCTGGGCACGAGAGCGGGGCTTGACTGGCCTTATGGGGGCGAGGTGGCTGCCCCAGCCGCCTCTGCCCCCGGTTCCATAGCTCCATAGCTCCTGTTGGGTCCTGATGGGTTCACTTGCTGAGCTATGGGGTTCTATTTTTGGTTTTTGCTGGCTTACCTGGACAGTTATTGGATGCGTTGAGGGATTGTGGTGTGGATCTGCCTCTACACCGATTCGTGCCGTCTCTTCAATGGCTTGTACTGGACGGCCAGGTTTTTGTTATGGCTTCTTTGGACATGGGCGGTCTCTTCCTCTGGTTACCTCACAGCAGGAGAGTTGAGGGGATGGGGGGTGTGGCTAGCTGGCTGTCCTTTTCCCATTTCATGCCTCTCCTCTTTGTCTTGGTGGTCATTCGAATTTTCTGCTCTATCTACAGGAGCCTTGCTTATTTTCTGTTTTTAGTATGAGATGGGTTGTGGTATCCTCCTGCTGAGGTATACAGATCCATTCCTCTTGCTGCCCTGTTTTGAGGGTTTCTTGAGTCAACGTTTATTTACTGTTATTATTAGTTATTAGCTTGTTGGGTAGGCGTACACTCCTGTTGGGGTTTACATACCCTGTTTCTGGATGCCCTGTCCGAGGGCTTTATCTGCATACTTCCCTGAAGTATTGGTTATTGTAAGTGGTTTTATGCCACACTTCTGCATATGCCTTGGCATCTACAACATGTAATCTCTATTATCTCTTTTTTAATAGAAATTACGAACTCTATTTTCCCCGGAAAAAAAAAAAAAAAAAAAAAAAAAAAAAAAATATATATATATATATATATATATATATATCTAGATATATATATAGATATATCGCACATGTATATCGCAGTCGGGGGTTTCGGGAAGTGGCTCATAGTAGAACCCCCCGATTATAATATTGCCGATATATATATACTTCGCCTCTATACTCTCATATATATATATATATATATATATATATATATATATATATATATTGCCGCCTCCGATAGTGTATTCTGATATATACACTATTTTCCGCCTCCGATAGTGTATATTGCATATATATATTATATGCTGCTCCGCCTCTGCCTTTAGCCTTTGTGTATTTTTTTTTTTGGTCAAGTAAGAATGGATTTTTCTATTAACCGAAACAAGTATATTACATATTTTACAAGGTAAACCTAACTTCCTTGCATTTATCAAAAATTGGTCCCCATGACCTATCTGAAGCGAAATTGGCTTAAAAACCTTTAAAACTTGGAACCATCCCCACTATTGTGAGATATGGCTAACACAGGTAATACAAAAAAACCCGACCCGCAACCCATAAGGTCATATTTCAAAATTATCACATTCGCGACCATAAAAAAATGGTGGGTCCTCAATCCCGGTACAGTGCCCTCCCACTGCGCTTATCGAACCCCGATCACCGATTGGCCTGAGATCCTCCGTCCAATTCTTTCAACAATCAACAGCTGATGTTGAATCTGACCCTCCACTTGCACAAACAACCCTCCACCGCAGATCTAACCTTCATGGATCCAACGGTCCACGTAGATTTCAGGTGGACAAGTAGCTCGAGGATTACCCTCCGGAAAAGCGGTATCCTCTTTCCTTCTCGCTGCTATGTGTCGTCTGAAGAGTGGAATTGGAAGCCTTCCTCTCAATACTAGTTACCACTTATACCCCTTCTGAAATACCACTTGTGGTACAAGAAACCCCTTCCTAGCGAATTAACTTGCGTACTCTTCCGCCGAGCGATGACCGTCGATCCAACCCATCGGACGCTTCCCATTCCTTCCTTCCTATACCATTTATCTTTTGCTTTTCGCTGGATTTACACTTAAACCCTAGTTCCTCTGCTTTTCACTGAATCACTGTGTCGCCATTGATCCATACATCGATCAATGAACAAACAAACCTGTAGCACTTCCAGAATCTGTCCACACACCACTATATCGTTGGTCTTCCTCCACTGATCTCAACCTTTCCCATTGCTCCATTTCTTTGGCAGCTTGACAAAGATAGTCCTCTAATAGTTTGCCTGGGGGTAATAACTCCCAGACGTGCCGGGTGTCCCTTTCCTTATTAATTACTCCTTCATTCGCCAAACGATCTGCTACCATGTTAGCTTTTCTTTTCACATGGACAAAGCTTACAGTTTTTAAGGTTTGCAGGTGGGAGTAGATCCGGTGACAGACTTGCGAGGGCCTCCAGTGTTTCGACACTTTATCCGGTGATGTACCATTGCATATTTTCTTGGCCGCTCTAATAATCAATTCCGAATCTGCTTCAATGATGACATTATGTGAATCTGAATCCACCAATATTTCCAAGCACTGCTCTAGGGCCATGAGTTCTGCCATGTTATTAGTGGCCTTCCCCAAGTGGCCATGAAAGATCTTCTTTATTTTCCCCTGTTCATCTCTTATAGCACCTCCAAAACCAGCTAACCCTGGGTCGCCCTTAGAAGCTCCATTTATATTGACCTTTAAGAAACCATATGGAGGAGGCTTCCAAATATTTATATCTGAATTTATTTGGCTCACTCACTTGATAATGCCCTGTGGGCTTATGGACTGGAGACCCAAATTTAGCAGAATACTCGCATCTTGGGGCAGAGGAGGGTCCTTAGGAAGTGTCCTCAACAAGCTGCTGACTGTGTCTTTGAGCTGCCTTAAGATTTTGTCAATTATGTGTTGGGGCTTGCTTGGTTTGTTCTTGAAGATCTGACTATTGTTCTCTTTCTAGACATTCCAGATGACAAAGCTTGGAACTAGGGTCCAGGATCTATTTATAATTTCATTCCCTGAGAAGTTTTTCCTCCAATTCTTCAAAGTATTAGAGACGCTGAGTTTGTCCCTATCAGTGTGCCTAAAGATTGAGGCCACCCATTACCACATGATGGAGGTGAAAGGGCAGAGGTTAAGAAGGTGATCCATCGTCTCCTCTTGAGAATCACAAAGGTAGCATTTGGATGGTCCGGTGAAGCCTTTTTTCAGGAGATTCTCCCAAGTTAAGATTTTGCTTTGATGAACTAGCCAAACAAATAATTTTATTTTCATCCAGTGGGGGCTCTGCCAAAGATTCTTCCATACTTGATCAGGATTGGGATAGTTAAATCATGTTACTACCTATTTAGCTTCTTTGAGGTTAAAGTTTCCTTCGGTGTTCTTTCCCCATCTTAGTTGGTTAGGAAAGGAGGAAACCAAAATATTTCTATGCTCTAGATCCTGGGTAAGAGAGTCTGCTTGGGCCCTTAGAGGACTCTCTTCATTGTGGCCTAGATCCTTCCAAGTTCTCCATTTTCCATTGTTCCTTTCCTGGTTCCAGAAGTCTTTTACCATAAGTAGACCTTTGTTGTCAGTGTCATTCTTGAGTGTTGCTAATTCATCCTTATACAAGTTGGGTTCTTGCTGCCAGTTGTCCTCCGAAAATCGTGCTAGGTTCCTAGCTCGAATTTCCTAGAAACTATGTTGCTGAACAATACTTTTATTTTCCCAGGCAAGGTTCCAAATGTGGGAGCCCTTAATGTGCCCTGACATTCTAATGAGATCTTTCTCCTGCCAATTCTTGGCATATTTTGTTTCCAAAGCTTAGCCCAGGGAGTTGCCAATTCCTTGATCCATCTCCACCAGAGTTTGGCTCCCGAAACCTTGCTGATGGTCTCAGGATCATGAATCCCCAAGTCACCGTGGCTCTTGGGTTTGCAGATCTTATCCCAGGCTACTAAAGCCCATTTCTTTTTCACTTCTCCTTTGCCTCATAGAAAGTCCCTTTGTATGCTCCTGATCTGTTGCTTGACTCCTTTAGGAGCAAGAAGAGTACAGAACATGAATATGGGAATGGCCTGCAGGACAACCTATGTGAGCACAAGGCGCCCCGCCAAGTTTAAAGACCTGCATGTCCATTTTCGGATCTTGTCCTGCATTTTATTTATAATTGGCTCCCACACTTCCTTGCTGAGAGGTCTGTGAGAGGTATGCCTAGATACTTGGAAGGTAGCTGGTCCCTTTGAAACCCAAGAATTCTGGTGATATTTCTTTGAATAGAAATGTCAGTGTTAAAGAAAAAAACTTTTGATTTGTTGAGGCTTACCTCTGTGCCAACAGCTATAGCAAAGTCATTCAAAATTTGTTTGATCGTTTTGGATTCCCTGACTGTGGGTAAGCCCTGCAACATTTTATCATCCACAAATTGCTGATGTGTGTTTGCCGCTCCATCCAAGGTGAGTTTGATGCCCTGGATTCGTCCTTTAGCATTAGCTATTTTAATCGCTCTGCCAAGCCCTTCCATCATGAGAACAAATATGAAGGGTGAGAGTGGATCCCCTTGTCTGAGACCTCTGGAGGGTGTGAAGAGTCTTGAAGGAGCACCATTAAGCAGGATGGAGAAACTAGTCATGGTAACTAGTGCCATAACCCATCTTATCCAGTTTTGGTCGAAGCCATAGGCTTTTAGAACTGCCCTTATATAAGACCAGCTTAGCTTGTCATAAGATTTCGCTAGATCTAATTGAATGATCATACCAGTTTGTTTGTTGCTTTTGAGAGAGTGTACCACCTCATGAGCTTGGATAATATTATTGAGGATTTGTCTTCCTTCCACATAGCCTGTTTTCTCCTCTGAGATGAGAGCTGGTAAGAGTGGCTTGAGTCTATTGGCTATCACCTTGGAAATAATTTTATACACCACATTACATAGGGCTATGGGTCTGAAGCCATCCGAAGTCATGGCATTTTCCTTTTTTGGGATCAAAGCTATGAAGGAAGCATTAAACGCCTTCAAAACCTTTTTGGATCTTCTTGAGTCTTCCACCACCTCAAGGATATCCTGTTTGACTATTTTCCAACATGCTTTGAAGAAGTCTACATTAAACCCATCCGGGCCTAGAGCTTTTCCATTTTGCATTTCATTGATCACCTCACTGACCTCCTCTTCCGACATTGGCTTGTTAAGATTGTGGTTATCTTCTCTGGTGACCAGCTGAGGGATGTACTGAGTGAAATGGTTGATGAACCTGGATCTGTCCTCCAGAGGCTCCTCTGCAATACTAAGGAAATGTTGTACAAGGAGAGATTCCATGTCTTTGTGAGAGAAAATTTCTCTCCCTTGAGAGTCTTTGAGCTTTGTAATTCTGTTGTGTGCCTTGTGATCCATGGTGGATTTGTGAAAGAACTTCGTGTTTCTTTCTCCCTCTCTAATCCACTATATCCTTGACTTCTGTCTCCAGAAAATCTCCTCTTGCAAGCACCGATCTTCCCATTCTTCCTGCAAAGATTCAGCTAGCTTTTTCCGCTCCTCGGTAAAGCCCTCTGTGATGTTGATCCGATTGATTTCCTGGAGTTTCTTCTCAGCTTCTCTTTTGGCTTTGAAGATATTGCCAAATTCCTTTTTGTTCCAACCTTTAAGCTTGGATTTGATATGTTTGAGTTTCTGTTGGAGCATGAACATTCTAGTGCCTTGAATGTTTAGATCCTCTTTCCACCATTTATCAATATTACTGTTGAATTCAGGGTGAGAGAGCCAGGCATTCTCAAACCTGAAAGGTCTATTTCTTGGTGTAACCATGAAAGTGGCTTCCTTAACTCTTCCACATATGTATATGTATTCCGCTCTTCTTTGGCTCTTTGGCATATATTACCCCCAATAGTTCTTCTTTGGCATACATTGCTCCCGATAGTCCTTATTTGGCATGCATTGCTCCTGATACTCTTGATATGCCTCTGATAGCTTTGTTTTTCTCCTTCGATAGCTCTGCTTTGCTCCTTCGTTATGCTCTACTTTTATATTCTGCAATACTCCTCCTATAGCTCCGATAGCTCTGTTTTGCCTCCTTTGGCTCCTAGAATATTTCCATATTGACATCAATGAAAATCTATGTCAACAATCTCCCCCTTTGTTATTGATGGCAATATTCTTCTTCTCTCCCCCTTTGACATCAATGGCAAAGAAATGCACACAGACTCCCCCTGTCGAACTGCTCCCCCTGTAGAACTGCTCCCCCTGTCCTGCAACCTCTTTATGAATCAAAACTACTTTATCATGGCTTCAACAATGTTTAAAGATGCTCTACTTCAATTCTTTCAACCAGATTGCAAATAGTCACACACCAAGTGTCCAAGTCCAGGTTTTTATGCTTCAATCCATATTGTTGTCTCCACAGCCAGAATCGAGAGGCCTTCATAGTCTGAATCAAGAGAAAATGACACTGAAATTGTCTTTCTTGCTATCTTTCTTCAGATCCAAGTTCCTTTGTGTCTCTGTGCTTCTCCTTAAGTCACTGCCATCCAGTATTCAACATCATTGCATTTGGATGAAATGGTGAGAGGTTGTGCCTCACTATTGCTATATTTTCTAAGTGACCAGTATCAACTTAAGTTATATTTGACTGCACAACATTATCCTTTCTATGAGCCATCTTTTCCTTGTGTTCTTGTACATATCTCTGCAAGTTATTTCCACTAGCATATTTAGATATCCAATCTGTGACTGTCTTTTAAATTCATTTTGTTGATTTGCATCTTCTTGCAATGCTTCGGTTTTGTTATATGCCACCTTATGCTCTTACTTCAAACTCCATTCCAGATGTATCTATTTGTTTGAAGGTTGCCTCTATTTGTGTCCATAATTTACCTGTTCTCACATTAAATCCCTTAGTCAAGACATAAACTTTTGTGATAACAACACCATATTTGTTTGCCCTATTTCTTTAGTATTAGATGACATTCTCTGTTGTTCCAAGTTCTACTAAGTGATGAAGTGGAAAACATCTTCAACACCAGTCTAAAGAATAGTTAAGGGATCAGGTTCTTCAATGGAGTGTTCTTGAGAAATGATATTTATCAATGAATGATTGTTAATATAGCTCAACAAGGATTTCATAAGGACCCTCTCACAAATAGCTTCTGCAATAATGATCAAGAATCACAGGCTCCCCCTAACTGTATGCATCATCTCTTTAGGCAGAGTCTTCCCATCAAATGCTTAGATTGTCAAAATTTAGGCCAATGACATGTGTTGTTGGCTGGAGAGTTCAAGGGACTTTCAGACTGTATTTGCTTCCTTCTCCATACTTGTGTAAATTTCTTCTTTTGCATGGTTCTAACTTGTGTAAGAGCCCAAGTTAAGTTACAATCACGTGCCATATGACCAATGTTATGACACTTGAAGCATTCTACATTGTTCATGAATAATAATTCATGATTTCTTCCTACAAAATTGTTTCTTGGAGATTGTTGGGGACCATAATATCTATCTTTATGATATGCTTTACAATCTTTTGCCATGTAACCAAAGTTTGTACAAGAATAACAATAACCAAAAAATGAACTTTGGTACCTGGAAGATGGAGATTTCCTTGATGTACTTCTAAAGCCTTTCTGCGTTGAGATCATTTGATGCCTCTCGCATCTTTGACATCATCTACATTTATTCTTGGAGCAGGATTTCTTCCATTGTTGCCTTGATTTTTCTCGTTGCCTTTGCTGGAACTGGGAGCATCACCATTTCTTCTTGGCTTCTTCACATCCATTTTGTTTGAAGCATTATCATTCTTGTTTAAGGATTCACCAACATACCCGAGACTTGATTTATCAAATGGACATCTTTGATAGCTGAGCATGTCATCCAAGGCTTGAGAGCTCTTCAAGATTTTGTTCATCCCTTCAACCTTTTTTTCTGAGGAAGCCAATCTCTTCTTCCAATATTTCACACTCATTATTATTCTTAGCAAGTTGTTTCTCAGTTTCTTCCTTGATATGAGTAGCTTCATTTTCTTCTATTTTAAGGGAGATGATATCTGACTTCATTTTGAGGATTTCTTCATTTTCCTTTGCTAGACTGCTCTCCATTTCTTCCTTGATCCTTGTAGCTTTACATGTTTCGGCCTTGAGAAGTTTGATGTTAGATTTTAATTTGAAGATTTCTTCATCCTTTGCTTTTAGTTGACATATCATGGTGTTTCTTTCCTTTTCTGCTTCATCAACCTGTCGTTCTATGATTTTCGATGTTTCCATTGTCTTCTCAGCTCCTTGTGCTTGTTTCCTTGCTTCTTGTAGTTGAGATTTGAGAGAGGAGACCTCTACCTTGTAATAACCAATCTCTTCTTCAAGTTTTTTCAAGCTCTTGTGCCTTTGTTCAAGTTGACTTGACAAGGTATCTTCCCGTTTCTTTGCTTTATCCAATTGATTTGTCATGGATATGACTTCTTCATGATGCTTTCTTTTTCTTTGATGAAATTCCTTCTTAAGCTTGGCAAGCTCTTCATCCCTTTCTTGTACTTGAAGCTTGACAAGGTCAACTTTCTCCCTTGTTTGATCTTGGTCACCAGCTAGTGCTATCTTCTTAAGTTCCTCATTTTTCTTTTTCAAATTGTTAATCTCTTCCATGGTAGCCATAAGTTAAGCGAGGAGATCTTTTACAAAATCTTTTTCATTCTCTTCATCTTCTAGGATGGGTTCTAGATTTCCTTCTTGATTTCCATCATCTTCTTGACTAATGATCATGGTCAATGCTCCTTTTGAGTGAAGGTCATGAAGTTTGTCCCATATACCCTTTTCTGATGAATATTTTCCTAGATTGTTCTTTATAGAATCAGGTAGCCCATTCAAGATTGCCTTCATTGGTTTTGCATTATACTCCTTGGATTCTCCATCCATCCTGCTATCAACAATCATTGAATTCCATATTTCAATGCCTTGAGTCTGTAAGAAATTCCTCATTCTTGCTTCCCATTTATTAAAGTTCCCATTGAACCATGGAGCCTCCTCAAATTGATTGTCTTCTATTTTAGTGGTAGAGGGAGACACATCCTTAGGAGGATTGGAGACTTTCTTCCTTGACTTCGCCATTTGTGTTCTAAAGATCAACCTTCAAGCTGTTAGGCTTTGAATGAAGGTACTAGCTCTGATACAAATTGTTGGAAATATTGAGGGGGGGGGGTGAATCAGTATTTCTTTTTCAACTATTGTTTTACCAGTTAAAAAATTTATATTCAGAACACAAGATGAACAACAAGTATAAATGATTTTATTAATATAATCTTTGCAATAAAATAGATACAATATATAAATGGTTGCAATCAGTTTCCAAGCACTAGCTAGGAATTTTGTGAGGCTCCAACCTCTAGAGCGCCAACTTTGTTTTGCCAAGGCAACAATCGTGGACTCAGGAGAACCAACTCCCAAGGATTCCAATCCTTTCAGTTCTGAGGCTCCAACCCCAAGGACACCAATCCTTCCTACTTCTGAGGCACCAATCCCAAGGACACCAATCCTTCCTACTTCTAAGGCACCAACCCCAAGGGTTCCGACCCAATCTTGTCAAGGCATGTTTGATAGTAATGTTTTGCTCTTAGAACTCTTCTTTACAGAGTCCTGTCTATTTACAGCTTCATTGTAGTCTCCATGCTACAACATCAATGACAACCAATATTCTTATGAAGGAGTCTTTACAACTCTTCATACTGTCCACACAGAGTCTGCAATAGCCTTCATGATCTCTGATAATGTCTCCACACAGCTTTAGTGAGTCTACTATTAGCTACACTAAGTTCTGCACAAGAACCAACTCTCTGTTCAAGCATCTGTTCTCACTATCACAGTAAATGCTTCAGCATGACTGCTTCTCTGCTGGCTACCTCTCCCTTCAAACAATGTCAGATAAAACATTATTTATTACATCACAGAATTGTTCTATAGACTGCATTGTGTACCTGATTAATTCATCACAGGTCTAAGTCTTTCACAGGGTAACATGATTAACATAGATGCTTGCCCTTTGAATGCCTCCTGTACTGTTGGTCCTTCGGCCCTTTTCTGTTCTGCTGGACCCTACGGCTGCCTATGTTTCTTCTAGCTTTTTCAACAACAACCTTCAACTTTCCTTGTTCTCTGTTTTTGTATATTCCTGATGCCTCTGTCCGTCAGTTTCCTCTTTCCACTGGCTCTTCGAATTCCTCCTCAGTCACTGTAGTTTCCTCTACGCTCGCTTGATCCTTCGACTTCCTGATTCTTCATGTCGCTTTGGCTTCCTATGCATTGGCTTGTCGTTCGGCTTATCGGTTTTCGGCTTCCTCTGTGTCTTCAAGTTCACCAACACTCCAGGGACATGAAATTCATAAGAGAGGACCGAAATACATAGAGAAAACATGTTGCATATTAAAAACTGTAACAAAGCCCCTTTTTCAATAATAATAGGCATACACAGGACTTTATTGTTTTACGGAGAGACTGTACCAATTAGGAGGCCTCACCTTCCACGTCACCGTCGCAATCGCAATTGCCATCGTTCAGGCCCACTGAATTATCAGAACTATTATTATAAGTTTTTTGGCCTAAAAAACCGCGAGCAATACAAATATTGAATTACACAGGAATATATGGAAAATCGACCGAACACTTAAGGGCGGACTTCAAATTCCTTATGCCCGCATCAATAACTTCATCGAGTCTGTCGTATAATCGCAATCGACAGTCGCAACTTCCAAAAGTCCTGTATAAGTCGAGCTCATGATATCGCCGATGGCCAATGGCTGATTCTCCTGCGGATGCGATATAGCATTAAGTCAAACTGTAGTGTTGCATCGGGTCCACAACATATATCAAAATCGGTGCTTTCAGGAGTGACAACCCTTTGTATATTGCGATATGTGAGTACCGATAGTTGGATGCGATATAACAATAGACCATTGCATAATGTTGCAGCGGGTCCGCAACATATAGCACATGTATATCGCAATCGAGAGTTTCGGGTAGTGGCTCATAGTAGAACCCGCCGATTATAATATCGCTGATATATATATACTCCGCCTCTATACTCTGATATCTATATATATATTTGCCACCTCCAATAGTGTATATTGCATATATATATTATATGCTGCTCCGCCTCTGCCTTTAGCCTTTATGTCTTCGCTCCTTTAACTCTTCTGCATATATATATATATATATATATATATATATGTATGTATTACACTCTTCTTTGGCTCTTTGGCATATATTACCCTAGAGAGTTCTTCTTTGGCATACATTGCTCCCGATACTCCCGGTATGCCTCCGATAGCTCTGCTTTGCTCCTCCGTTATGCTCTACTTTTATATTCTACAATACTCCTCCTGTAGCTCCAATAGCTCTGTTTTGCCTCCTCTGGCTCCTATAATATTGCCATATTGACATCAATGACAATCTATGTCAACGGAGGCAACAATTAACTAGTAAGTCAGATAACGTCTTGGGGTAAGCCAAGTAGAGGTAAGCTTGGTAAGTTGAATGGGTGACTTAGGAATTGTAAAGTAGTTTATATTTTGATATTTTTTGTGTAATTTTTTTTTTTAGTTATGTATTTTTCTTTTTGTTATGTATGTTTGATTGATTGATTGATTTATTTATTTTTTAAATTTGAAAAATTATTAGACAAAATTGACGGGGATGCGTCCCACCTCAAAAAGGGTTCTTCTGGGCTTGTTGTTCTTGATTAAATGCTAATTTCAAATCCTCATACATGATAGAATCCATTGGAAACATTTCAATCCCCCCAATCTTGAAATCTTAAAGATTGCCAAGTTTGATGGATTTTGAGGGGATCTAAAATTCTACTTTCTCCACCTGAAATCCAATGAGGTCAGAAGCACTCTTGAACATCCTAAGTCAATTAATGGTAATGTTAAAAATTTAAATAAAAGGATGAAATCAATGTTATTGGAACCCTGCCATTGATCGAACTGGAAAATCTTCTGAACCAGGAACCAGTTGTAACTAGACTAGCACTGATAAAAAAACCAAATAAAAAAAGGTCAACCAAAAACACATAAAATATTCAAATTTTAAAGAAAAAACATAAATATTCATGTGCATCCATATGAATTCAAACCATTTATACAAAAATAAGTAAAAATTTTCATTTATATAGCATGTAAGGGTGCACATAACTAAAACAACATCGAGTGAAATCCATCTCTAAACTGAAATACATTAACAAACATGTTCTAGATGGCATCTAGCATCCAAAAAAATCATGCTACAACAAATACATACTCCTATCATCAAAATCATTGCATATATTTGGATTTTCATCATAAATAACTCTCCAGGCATTAAAATTTTGTTTGAGTGATGTGTACATTTTTAGTAGGGTGATGATAGAGGAGTTCGAAAATCAATTCCACTAACATCAAGGTACATAGAGGCCTTGACACTCTTGATTAAATACTAATTCCATACCTTGTACATGACAAAATATAGTGAAAGCATTGCAATCCACCCCAATCCTAAAATCCTGAAAAACTATTGAGTTTGCTTGATTTTGAGTAAGATTTAAAATTCTACTTTCTCCATATGAAAACCTATGAGGTCAGAACCAAGTTCAAACATTCTAAGTCATTTCATGGTAATTTTAAAAATTTAATTAAAAGGGTGAAAATAAAAGATAAAGGAGAATGTCATTTTTACTTTAAGAATTTAATATTACTATGAATTAAATAGCATTAGTAGGGATCTAGGGTTGAATATTAAGCTTCCCCCCTCATACATCATTGTTACAAGCAAAATTAAGGGGGGACACCTAACCCTTTTTAAGGGGGAACACCCACAAACACCCCTTTTGGTGAAACACATCCCCCACGTTGGGGAAATGGTTCCCCCTGCGTCTCCCTCAAAGGGGGACATAGGGAGACATTTTCCTAGGAATCCCCTTGTCGCAAGTGCGTGGGAATTGTGAGGTGTGTGCACCCCACCTTGGGGGACACATCCCCATGAAAGACTGCCAATATTTCCATTTTTCTCCATAATTTATCTTCCCTTAGCTATTTTTTCCTAGGAGAAACCCTAGTTTGGTTTAAGCTTCAACTTAAGGGCTTCTTGAAGGTTTCATGTGCCATTGTATTGTTCAAAAACATTGTTGGGAACATTTTTTTGGCACCTTGACCTCATTCCACTCCATTTCACATGTTATTAATCAATCCCTAGGTCAAGTGTGCCCTAGTTTGGCTTCTCCAAGGGAAGTGAATTGCCTCTCCTCATTGCTTGAGCCTTGTAATTAAGTTGTGTCATCCCTTAGAAGCCTATTGTGTCACCTTTAAGCATATAATATCAATTAGGTGACATATATATTGGGAATCCTCCCATTGGTGAAAATACATAAAGAGAAGGGGGTAGTTGTTGTTGTGACAGTGGGCCACTACCTTATTGTTGTCACTTGGTCTAGTGATTGCCTTGTAGGGTACCCATTTACAAGGCCTACTAAATTTTGCGGCAACATTTTTAGTGTTGTTGCAGGGGACGAAATGAGTCTTCCTCCCTATAATTTGAAGCTTTAACTTCATTTCTTTGAAGAGGAAAATCTCAAAGGACAAGATAGACCCTCTTATGGCAACTCCATTGGAAGAACAAAGCCCTAGTTCTTCATTGAGCTTTAAAGCTTCAATGCATGTAGGGTGAAGCAAGCATCTTTCAAGGAATTTTAAATTCACCAAGGTGACTCCCCATTTGATTATCATGCAAGACTCAACGCAATGGCTCCCTGGGATCTACATGAGATGTTCCTTGCTTTGGATGTGAAGGAAATTCCTAGATATCCAAATTGACAGGATGCAATTTATATGAAAAATGTTCCAAAATTCAAATGTTATCCTTCTTCAGTTGTCGATCAAGTTGTCAAATTATCAAGTATGATTTAGAGATCAACATGGTTCACGAGGATTCTCTCATGAGGTTCTTCATCAATTCCTTTGGGCATGATCAAAGATACTAGCTCATGCATCCTTGTAGACCTATAAGCATCCCTTCCATTAAGATACTCATTGAATAATTTCTTAAGTATTGTGGACCAATGTGTCATTTTGAAGTTGTTCTTCAAGGTTTGACTGTAGCTCTCCAAAAATAACACCTTCTCAGTTATGTTGAGGAAGTCGAAGAAGACCATTTCCATCTTAAAAAAAATATCACTCGTGATCACCTTGATCTTTCTGTTAATAAAAGAAATCAGGGTTGTGATGAAGAAGAATACCATGATCAAAGGGAAATGCCTTTTTTGGATCATCAAGATGAACACATTAAAATTGATCATGAAGATGGTCTTGAAAAGGATCATAGTGGGGATCATGATGAAGATGGTTCTTTAGAAAGAAAAGTTGAGACAAGCCCCACCCTTTTTAGGGATGTCATGTTTGATGATGTACTTACCGAAGGCCTTGAAAGGGGTGATCCCATTAATCCCCTCGGGTCTGACATTTTTTATTTCATGCACATAGAAGAATGGAAGTGGAATACCACTAGCCATCATTTTGACATGGATTTGATTTATGATATTGATAGAAAGAACATTGCCTTGCCTTATGCCCCATATAATCAGGAAGATATGATTGTCGATGTATTTGAGCCATTCTTAGATCTTCCTATTGAAGTCCCTCAGTCATATTCGGGTCACATAAACTTTGAACATCATGAATGGACATTGATTGACCCTTTTGAATTTGATTGACAACCTAGTTGTCAAGATCCTGTCCTCAAGTTGTTGAAAATAGCAACAAGAAATGCTAAAAATAGAAGTGCTAAAAATAACACTGCTATAAATAGAATTTTGGGATACATTCCAATTTTAGTTAGTCCCTGAACTAAAACTGAGAATTGTAGGAAATCAAACATGAAGTCTATGTGAAGACATACAACAGTTACTCCATCGATTGAGGAAGTTATGCCCTGATTAAGGAGATTAGGATGAGTTGTACTTTAAGTTGTAATTAGTTAGCTCAGTTATCTGAGTTAAGTCCAGTTAGATTAGTTCCAATAGTTTGTGGAACTGATTGTGAGTTCAGTTAGTTAATGCATGCATGCATGTAACTGCTGCACTTCAGATAACTAAATATTCTCTCATAAATAACTCATGCATGTCAGTTCAGTCAGAGACCCAGTTGAGATCAGGTGATGGGACAATGTACTATCAGTTGCAAGAATATTCCATGGAGGATATCTCTTGCATGCAGAAGGAATTCATTCCTTGGAGATTGCGCAGTTACTTTTGAGTTTGATGGTTGTGTGATGAGGCCAATTCACACAAGTGGCAGCATTGGACCCCAAGAGAAACTGCGCAAGGAAATAGGAGGCTTGGAGGGATGGAGGAAGGCATATTTTGTGTCTATTCAGTCTGTGAGCTGTATTGTTTAATTGTGATGAGAGCTGGATGGTTTGTGAGCTGAAGCTTTATGTAATCTAAACATATTTCCACTTGTATGATATTACAGAGATCGGGGTTTTAGGTTGAGGCTTTTCCCAGAGTATTCTTCTATGTTCATGTGTGATTGCTTTCTCATTCTCAGTTATATGTGTTCTATTTGATCTTGCTCATATTCGATTAAGCTTCCACACGTTTTTTGTAGAAGTAGATCTGGTATTTTGCTTTAGTATATTGCATAATCTGTTGATCTACAGTGAGAAATTCTACATGGTATCAAAGCAAAGGTGATCAAAGTGAAGAAGAGTATACAAGAAGGAGAAGTTCAAAGTTTGAAGTTGTTGAATATAGAAATCGAGTTCTTATCACATCTCAATTTCACCAATGGCGTTCAACGGTTTAAGACTTGAGTATGCCCTTGATGGTAGCTTGAATTATATAGCCTGGAAGGATTTCATGGAAGCAATATTAGAGGATAACGGTCTAAAGGACTTCATTGATCAAGAAGTCCGCAAGCCAACAGCGACTAATGCTACAGAATTGGCGGAATGGAAGAAATGTGTGGCTAGAGCGAGGAGAATCCTTTTGGAGGGAGTTCGAGACCACATAGTCTTGAGTCTCCATGGGAAGGAGACACCATTTTCAATGTGGAAAACATTGTAAGATCTATATCAAAACAGAAGTGATCAGAGGAAGCTGGCACTGTAAGACAAGCTTCGGAAAATAAAGTGTGAAAAGGGTGACACAATCTCTACATATCTGAACAAACTCACCTCCGGCAGGGATGAGCTTGGAAGTGTAGGGATCATGACAGCCAAGGATGACATGGTGAGTCTAGCTCTCCTCTGTCTTCCTAAGAGCTGGCATAGTTACTAAGACTTGGTAAACGGAAGAGAAAAACTGCCAGATTGGGAACGTCTTTGGTCGGATCCGATGTAGGAGGAGATAAGAAGAAGCACCAGAGATGGATCCTCATCAAAGCAAGATGATGAGGAAAATCTAGCATTAGTGAATAAGGCGAGGAAAGGGAAAGGGAAGGCATCCCATTCCAAATCTAGTTCTTCCCATGGTGGGAAGAAGTTTGACAAATTGAAAGTGCGATGCTTTCATTGTCATGAGGTGGGCCATTATGCTACGAATTGTCCACAGAAGAAATCCAAGAAGGGATCCTTGAAGGGATCAGACGGTGAGGCACTGACCTCACAGTTCGAGTTGGATTTCTCTCTTATCACATGCATGGTTTCATCCATGGTGGGATGTGTTTGGTACCTGGATAGTGGAGCTTCGTTCCACATGACCGGCGACAAGAATCTTTTCAGTATTTTGGAGGAGAAGAATATCCAGATGCGGATCGAGATGGGAGATGATGGAAAGTACCATGTTTCAGGTGAAGGTACAATTGTGTTTCAGAGGGATCATGGAGATCTTCTCACCCTGACTGATGTAAAGTATGTACCAGGTCTGAAGAAGAACCTTGTGTCCATTGCTATGAAGAAGATAAAGGCTATGATGTAGTATTGAGTTAAGGAAAGGTATTCCTGAGGCATATCGGCATTGGACAGACCAAGAGGATCAAGATTCAAGTAAAGAATCTATACAAGCTGGAGGTAGACGATTATGTTGCATTGAGTTCCAAAGCTGAGTTGGTGCAGAGCCAAGATTTTGGCGAACTATGGCATAGAAGACTGGGCCACTTGCACAATGGAGCCCTAAAGATCATGCATCAGATTTCTACCAGACTTCCCAAGGGAAAACTGGAGCATACAGATACATGCAAAGGTTGTACCTTGGGTAAGTATATGAAATCTTCCTTTCAGGATCGAGACAGTAGAGCTGGAGAAATCCCAAAGCGAGTTCACACAGATGTTTGTGGACCATTCTCTACAGCCTCCACTGCTAAACAAAGGTACTATGTTATTTTTATTGATGATTTTTCTCGTAGATGTTGGATCTACTTTATGCAAAAGAAGGATCAGACCTTCTTGAGGTTTTGTGAGTTTAAAGCCTTAGCAGAGAAAGAATCTGGAAAGAAAATAAGGTCCTTACATAGCGACAATGGTGGAGAGTATGTCTCCCAATAGTTTAAGGACTTCTGCGTTGTAGAAGGAATTAAACAGGAGTTGATGGCACCCCATAACCCACAAAAGAATGGGGTGGCCGAAAGGAAGAACAGATCAATTGTGGGAGCAACTTGAGCGATGTTGCATGACCAAAGCCTACCACTTCATTTGTGGGCTGAGGCATGCAATACAGCAGTATACTTGCAGAACAGAAGCCCGCACCGTATACTGGGAATGAAGACACCTATGGAGGCCTTTTCCGGGAAGCGACCAGATGTGAGTCACTTTCGGATCTTTGGATCATCGGTTTATTGCCATGTGACCAAAGATGCCCAGAAGAAGCTAGAACCAACAACTGAGTTGGGAATACTTGTGGGGTACACTGATACACTCCACAACTATTGGGTGTTCCTACCTACCAGTTAGAGGACAGTGGTACGCAGAGATCTGAAGTTCGATGAGCAGAAAGACATGTGAGTATCACTTGAGAGGGAGCTCAAGTTGCATGCAGATGAGGAACTTTCAGTCTCTAAGGAGGAGGAGCCTCAGATTGATGCGGAGTAGCCACATGCAGAGGATCCGGGAGTGGAGACATCCATTCATGCTGAGTCTTCCAGAGATGGGCGAAAACGCTCAAGGGAAGTTGACAGGTTGATGTTGGATGCACGAGAGAATGTGGGACAACTATCTTCTCAGCGCAGACAGAGGAGGTTGCCCGAGTGGTACAGTGATTACATGTCCCTGGTTGGGGAGTGTGTAGAGTCTAAGCCTTCTTCATTCGAGGAGGGAGTGCAACAACCAGTCTGGGTTGATGCAATGGTGGAGGAGTACAACTCCATCGTTCGAAACTGTGTTTGGGATGTTGTCCCTAGACCTTAGGACAACTTAGTGGTGAGTTCCAGATGGCTTTACAAGGTAAAGTAGGCAGTTGATGGCAGTATTGAGAAACCTAAGGCAAGGTTTGTTGCCCATGGTTTCTCACAGGTCGAGGGGATTGACTATGATAGGACTTTTTCTCCTATAGCAAGGTACTCATTGATCGGATTGATGTTGGTACTATCAATTCAGCTGGGTTGGAGGATCCATCAGATGGATGTGAAGACAATGTTCCTCAATGGGAAGATTGAGGACAAGGTGTACATTGAGCAACCAGAAGGTTTCAAGACCTTCGATCGTGAGTTGCATGTGTGTCGACTCAAGAGGGCTTTGTATGGGATGAAGCAAGCACCCCGTGCTTGGTACACCAGGATCGACAACTATTTCATCGGGTTGGGCTTCACCGAGAGTGAAGCAGATGTGAACCTTTACCACATCATGGTAGAAGGTAAGCCATTGATCATTGTTCTTTATGTCGATGATCTGATTTTGACAGGTGATGATCAACTGATCAAGTCTTGCAAGGAGGACCTTGCAAGAGAGTTCGAAATGAAAGACATGGGTCTTATGCACTACTTTCTAGGCATGGAAGTGTGACAGAAGGACGGAGAAGTTTTTGTGTCCCAAGGAAAGTATGCCAATGAGATACTCAGGCAGTTCCACATGGAGAAGTGTAAGCCCATGCAGACTCCTCTAGCTGGTAAATGGAAGAAGGAGGATGCTACTTCAGGTGAGGTAGTATTTTCTACTATTTATCAGCAGTTTGTGGGTTCACTAATGTATCTAGTGAACACATGACCAGACTTATGCTTTGCGGTGAACCAACTGAGTCAAGCTATGGTTCAGCCTACCAAGATGTTTTGGAAGGAACCGAAGCATGTGCTGAGATACCTCAGAGGCACATCTCACTATGGATTGTGGTACAGACAGACAGAGGGAGTGAAGCTTCAGGGCTTCAAAGATGCAGATTGGGCAGGGAGTCCATCAGACCGGAAGAGAACTTCTGGAGGAATCTTCAAGCTTGGTTCAATTGCAGTTTCCTGGTACAATAGGAAACAAAGGTCAGTTGCAATTAGCTCACCAGAGGCTGAATACATGGCTACCAGTCAAGTTGCATGTGAGGCCATTTGGATGCGGAAGATTCTAGTGGGATTGTTTGGTCAAAGGATGGATCCAACTATGATCTACAGAGATAATCAGAGTTGTATCAAACTCTTTGAGAATCCAATTTTTCATGACAGGTCCAAGCACATTGATATCCGGTACCATCATCTTCGGGACTGTGTTGTGAAGAGGATCATGTTGTTGATGTATGTTTCGACCGAGGAACAGGATGCAGATATTTTGACTAAGGCATTGTCGAAATGCAAGTTCGAGTTCCACAGAGACAGGATTGGGGTTACTGATAATCCCTTTCTTGTTGAGAGGGAGTGTTGAAAATAGCAATAAGAAATGCTAAAAATAGAAGTGCTAAAAATAACACTGCTATAAATAGCATTTTGGGATACATTCCAATTTTAGTTAGTCCCTAAACTAAAATTGAGAATTAAAATTCGAATTTGATCTTAGCAGTTGTTTGTAAAATAATTAATTAATTCATCTTGAGTTAATTAGTTGTAGGAAATCAAACATGAAATCTATGTGAAGACATGCAACAGTTTCTCCATTGATTGAGGAAGTTATCCCTTGATTAAGGAGATCAGGATGAGTTGTACTTTGAGTTGTAATTAGTTAGCTCAATTATCTGAGTTAAGTCCAGTTAGATTAGTTCCAACAGTTTGTGGAACTGATTGTGAGTTTAATTAGTTAATGCATGCATGCATGTAATTGCTGCACTTCATATAACTGGATATTCGCTCATAAATAACTCATGCATGTCAGTTCAGTTAGAGACCCAGTTGAGATCAGGTGATGGGACAATGTACTATCAGTTGCAGGAATATTCCATGGAGGATATCTCTTGCATGCAGAAGGAATTCATTCCTTGGAGATTGCGCAGTTACTTTTGAGTTTGATGGTTGTGTGATGAGGCCAATTCACACAGGTGGCAACATTGGACCCCAAGAGAAACTGCACAAGGAAATAGGAGGCTTGGAGGGTTGGAGAAAGGCATATGTTGTGTCTATTCAGTCTGTGAGTTGTATTGTTCGATTGTGCTGAGAGCTGGATGGCTTGTGAGCTGAAGCTTTGTGTAATCTGAACATATTTCCACTTGTATGATATTACAGAGATCGGGGTTTTAGGCTGAGGCTTTCCCTAAAGTATTCTTCTGTGTTCATGTGTGATTGCTTTCTCATTCTCAGTTATATGTGTTCTATTTGATCTTGCTCATATTCGATTAAGCTTCCACAAGTTTTTTGTAGAAGTAGATCTGGTATTTTGCTTTAGTATATTGCATAATCTGTTGATCTACAGTGAGAAATTCTACACAAGTTGTGTTCCTCATCATGTCCCCAAGGACACCACCAAAAGTTGTATGCCTGAGATAAATCTTGAATGAAAATTCTTGAGCTTGATCATTGTTTACTCCATTTTCAGGCTACAAGAAATGATCAAATGGTGCAAGGCTGATTTGTATTCTCTCTCTTCATCCATGCCTCCTTTTCATACTACATGGTCATATTATTTTCCAACCTCCCTTCCTTGTGATTCAACATGTGAGTTGCATATGAATGATTGTGATTCTTTCTTGTTTTATCTCATGATTAATCATAGGGTAAGGGGTGCGATATTGATCTAATGATATGTTCGCTACATTGGTTATGTGACTATACTTAGTTGATATATTTGATTCTAGCATAGATTAGAGTAGTTAGTTGCATTTCACATTGCATGAGAGATGTAACATCATTCATATTATGTTTCATGCTAAAATAGATTGCGTTTAGAATATATTTTAGTTTCTTTACAAATTTATTATATTCATATAGAACATGGGTGATACCCTACACCCAGTGCACATGCTCCCAAACAAGTTGATTTCATTGTGCAAGTTATAGGTCTGTGAGCCCAGAGAATGTGGCATTCTCATGAACTCCACGTTTGAGCTATTGGATCATGCATTCTATGACAAGCTCATGTCTCATATTTGGAGCCAGATATTACCCACCAAATGGGTAACCCTATAGGAGAAAACTTTTCTCCTATTCCTCATAGCTAGTCAATCAACCATGTTGCCAACATCCCCTTATAAGCACCACTATATGATGAAATTCCTTTATATCTCCACCACTTGTATCATCGATTTGCTTCTCACCCATATGGAAAGAGAACATGGACGAGGGTGGGCTTCCGATGAAAAGGTACTTTAATCATGTTGCAATCTGATTCTTATTCCTGTTTATGTTTGGGAATTTGATATGGATTATTAGGTGACCTGGAAGGAGGGATTTTAATGTGAACTGGGGGTTGATCTTCGATCCTAGTCCAATGGGATATCCACTAATTTCCTAATGGGTATAAGAGGGGCATTATTTAGGAATCCCTAATTGAGATAATGTAGTTCCATCTATCCCTATGCCATACTTACCACTTTTCATCATACATTATAAGCTCTTGTCTCACATCCATTCTTCGGGTTCAACTGACCATTTGTTTTTGAGTTCAAGTTTCTGTGATTCATAATTTTTTTGATGATGATATTATTTTATATTAATCACACTGAGCATTGGTTCTTTGGGATTTGGCACGTATACATCCTCATACCTTGGTAGGGCTCAAAAAATGGGAGGTTGATGCTGTTAAAATAAACATAAAAAGCATATCATGGCCACAAAAACAAAATCAAAGAAAGAATATCAAAATGAAAAGGATGGTCAGGACATACAAATTATCACATGGGAAAAATCCTAGCATGAGCTCTACCTCACTCATTATGGTCATCATCCGATTCCTAAGCACATGCAACTCCATTGCATCATAAAAAGGAACCCTTGCATGTCCCAAACCGATGAGCAATAAAGTGATTCATCATTAAGGGGTAATCAACTTCTATATCATTCAAAGCAAGCTCTAACCCTTGAGATATGAACATTAACACAAAGAGGAATCAAGCAAGAGTAAAAGGAGCACAAGATGGGTGGAAAAAAAAAGGCCAAACTGGTAACTCATGTATCCACAATTGCTCCCTCACATCTATACACTGTCCCCATCAGTTGGTCTTATTTACCATGGCACATGGCCATGAAATCTTCTCCCCTCCATACCATCATTATTATTCACTAACACTTATCAATTGAAGACTGGATTGAGGAAATGTTACTTACCCTTAGGGGTTAGAAACACTTAATAAAGTTTTCCTTTAGCCACTCCTACCTAGGGAGGAAACACCATCATGAGCTTAAGGCCCTATTTTTAGAAGGGAATCCATATTTGAAGTATTAAATAGGCCATTACATTCAAGCTTGATTCACTTAAATGAAATAATGTTTTTTGTCCCTAATGACTGGTTACTTTCACTAGAATCTATGTTGTGATTGTTAGGTGGTTTAGCAACCCATGCCTTGGGAACCTTACCCACAAGTACCCAGGCCCTTAGATGAGTATAATGGCTCTAATAGGTGAAGCATTGAGAGGCTTGGGCCTCCTAGCAAAAACACATCACACATGACCCTAGGCACCTCCTACACCCAAGACCTTCTACCACTTTGCACTAGATTTGATGATTCTTTAGGATGTCACACCTGGAATTGACATGTACCCAGGCTGAACTTAGCACCTTATAAGGGATGGCAACTTATTAAGGGCTCAGATGAGGATGGTCTCACCTTCATAGACTTGGGAGGGCTAGTAGCATCTAGAAATGCCTCAATTTTGGAGTAGAGATGGACATTATGAGCAGTTGAAGACCCATGGATACCATTTTTTGGTGCCCCATGTTAGGCAGACTAATCCTTCTTGCGGACAAGATAGATCTCCCTAAATCTCAAATGAAATCTAGTAACAACAACAAAAGAACTGCTATCTTTCCTTAGCTTATGATTAATTGAAACAAGTAATATGTGAGGGATCACTTATCGGTTTAACGAGGTGTCTGTCGAAGTCCTTTTAGTGCCTTCCACAATTGGCTTCTCCTTGATTCTTTAGAGACCGTTCCAATGCTTTCAACATCTTCTCCATGATGTTTCGAAGGAGATATGTATAGACAAAAACATACAAAGGATTAAAGCATCTAGTATATATAATGAAAGATAAATGAAATACTTAACTCAACATACATCATAATTGAATCAATAACCAATCATAACCTATGCGAGTGATCAAGAAGTCTCATAAATGATATCAAAAAAGACATGATTAAGAAAGAACAATTGCTTTTTATTGAATAAAAGGGAGAAAAAACCTATAACCTCAATGCCTTGATGTTACAAGCCTCTTCCAATGATATCCGGCCTTCTCCTTGGATGAAAAGCCTTCTAGCCCTATTTATGCAGCATAAGCCTACCTCCAATGGTCCTCCCCATTCCTATGGTCTGTGTTTGATTTATAGGCCAAGAGGTGGAGGTTTGGGATCCTCTTCCTAAGGGATGATATCCAAAAATGGTGGGATAGAGGATTCTCAAAGAGAGGGAAGTAGCTCCATGACGGGAGGCATCAGGCTTGGGTAATCATCAATTCGAAGTTGTTTGTTGGAAAAAATCATCTAACAAAAATTATATACTTTATTTTTTATTTTTTACTTGCATCGAGTCATGTGCACATGCCACAGTGTAATACAAAGCACACTTTTGCGCAACTTCTAATGGTCTCTTCTGCATATGCGTAGAAACTGAAAAGGGAACTGCGTAGGAAGTCAAAAATAGGTTTTTGGGCCTTAAGATCCAGGAATTTCATTCTCTTTGGGATTTTTTAGGTTCTAGCCTTGCAGGGGGATGCCTTGGAACACTTTGATGGATAGCGAAAGATCCAAACTAACAGTCATTTGCCTAATGTGACAAAATGACATGTAACACCCCAACTGGATTTTGGGACTACAAAGACCCATTCAGGATAAATTTAGGGAAAACCATCAAATAATGATTTTTACATGCTATTACATCACACTTGGCACCTCATAGGACATGGCATTTGGATCCTACTTCACATATGACATCAACTTTAAAGCCTAGCGGCTCACATGTGTAGCATTATTTGCACTTTTGATCAAAAGCTAATGGGTTGGCTTGTAACCCAAGGGTTTCTTGTGATTTAACTTGTTAGTAGGGGATTTAAAGATAATATTATGGCTCTTACACCTCATATAAATAGAGGAGAGGAATTTTCATTTCAATCATCATCACTTGGACTAATTCGGCCTCTCTTGGAGAATTTCAACCTATTTGTACCTTTGGAGAGATGTGATCTATGGATCATTTTGTTTATTGGAGCTATATTCTTATCTTTGGAGAAGTTATCTTGGATCAATGAAAGGACTATTAATGCATGCTATCTTGTAAGTGAGCCTTGTTATTAATAAATTTATGTTTCTATGTCTAATGTATGGGATATATTGGTAATCTAGCATTTTTCGATTGTGCCCTAATATGTTGAAAATCAATTGCTTGGCAACTAGATGTAATTATTGCATGCATTATTCATGAATGATATGTGAATGTTAATTACGTTGGTGAATCTATGAATTAGCTCTTTCAAGTGAATATTGATCCCTCAGATAATAGTCAAGGTTTTTATGTTAGGGCATCAAAATATCCTTACTCCTTTGCAAGTTTTGGCTGATCTAGCAATCCCATAGAATCCATCCACCCAAGGACTAGGCACTGGACTTGTATAAATGGTGATCAACCTTTATCTTGCCCTCAACTTGAATTTCCCAACTTTTCTGTGTCTTATTTTGATCCTCTCATAGAATCCATCCTTCCAAGGACAAGCGACCTCAGTTAAGGCTTAGTGCAAATTGCCTAGGAGAGAGATTTTTGGCATTGGAAGGATTCTACATCAAGAGTAGAAGTGGTTTCCTCAAAATCATTCCTCTTGGCAGATAATATTTCCATTTTCCCCATAATTTCTCTTTCCCTATCTATTTTTATTTATGAGAAACCCTAGTTTTGTTAAGCTTCAACTTAATGACTTCTTGAAGGTTTCATGTGCCATTATATTATTAGAATACATGGTTGGAAACATTTTATTACCTTGACCTAAAGCCACTCCATTTCACATGTTATTAATTAAGCCCTAGGTCAAGCATGCCTAGTTTGGCATGTCTAAGGGAAGCAAATTGCCCCTCCTCATTTCTTGAGCCTTGTACCGAAGTTGTCATGCCTTAGAAGCCTATTGTGTCACCTTTAAGCCTAGAATATCTCTTAGGTGATCTATATACCATGATTCCTCCCATTTGTGAAAATTGATAAAGAGAAGAGGGGTAGCGGTTGTGGTCACTATGGGCCACTACCTTATTGTTGTCACTTGATCTAGTGATTGCCTTGTAGAATACCCATCTACAAGTCTGTTAGAAAAATATTATATATGACAGAGAAATGCAAGACATATAATATGCGGAAAAACACAAACACATAAAACCATAGAGACACAACCTACAACAGATCCGCTGTAATACCCTTTGTTTTCTCTCACAATCTCACCTCTCTGTTTCTCGCTTGGATAATACACATCTATTCCACAACCTCAATACAATGCCCTCATACAAAGAGAGGGGTTGCCTTCTAGGGCAAAAAACCCTAAACTAAACATAAGTTCTACCGTCAGATCATCTGCCTAATGAATGACCCAGATTGACTAGAAATTACTATACTTTTACGAGGCAATTTTACATCTATTTTTAGCTTTGGGGGCGCTGCCCCCGAAACCCCTGCCGGGGGACCGCTGGCCCCCAGACCCCCCGCCAGGGGGGATCAGCCCCCCTGAACCCTCGCGGGGGGGACAAGTCCCCCCGCACCCCCCCGTGTGGAGGGGTGTACAATCTTCCTAGGGTATACATCCGCCTGAAACAAAGACCTCTAAATAATCATGCTCCATTATATTATTGGAATACATGGTTGGAAACATTTCCTTACCTTGACCTAAAGCCACTCCATTTCAAATGTTATTAATTAAGCCCTAGGTCAAGCATGCCTAGCTTGGCATGTCTAAGGGAAGCAAATTGCCTCTCCTCATTGCTTGAGCCTTGTACCGAAGTTGTCATGCCTTAGAAGCTTATTGTGTCATCTTTAAGCCTAGAATATCTCTTAGGTGATCTATATACCATGATTCCTCCCATTTGTGAAAATTCATAAAGAGAAGAGGGGTAGTAGTTGTGGTCACTATGGGCCACTACCTTATTGTTGTCACTTGATCTAGTGATTGCCTTGTAGAATACCCGTCTACAAGTCCTGCTAGATTTTGCGGAAACAAGGTCTATGTGCATGCCCATATGTGTGTGTGTGTGTGTGTGTTTTGGGGCCTATCTGCCCATGTTTATATGTTTAATGTCGTAGTTCTTGTGTACTAAAAGGCCAGTGAGGCTAATGTTGTAATATGCAATCATACCTATGTGATGTAACCGCCACAAAAACCCCAAACTTTTGACCTTTTCAAAATTTTGGAGCCCCCCTTACTCAACTTTCTATCACACTTTGCCTATGGTATCCTAGGGTTTTGTTAGCCTCCTATTGCAACAGGTTTCATTTTTCATGATTGACATTTTTACATGCCAAATATGTCATACTTTGCAAGCTGCAGTGTTCCGTATTTCTAGAAGAAGACTAGAGAAGAAGTCATATAGTGTGCTGATCCAAATGCACTGCTGTTCCATTTTTGATGAGTTGTTCCAGTTTTGAAGAGTTTTTCATTTAAGGGAGGTCCAAACAGTCTAATCTTGGTCTCCTTGGGTTTCAATTTTCTGTTTTAGAATATAGAGAATGATATCTGTCCAAACAGTTTAATCTTGGCAGATTTTGTAGATAGGTAGAGAATCAAAGGGACCCAACTGTTTAATCTGGGCCCTGGCAGAGATAAGTGTAGATTTAGATAGGAAAGCAAAAAAGGAAAGAAAAAATTGTAAACCTGGGTCTGCAAGTCTAAGTGCACCCAACCAAAAAAGAAGAAAAAATGTTAGGAAGTAGGCTGGGTAGGTAGCTGTTTGGTGGCAGAATGCTGATTGATGACCAATTTTGTATCTCACAATGTTTCATCTTTCCAGGTCACAATATTGATGCAGTTTCAGGAAGGTACTCAAGCTAGAATTCACTAACCTCCCCCTTCTTCTCATTTCCCCAAGTCACTTACTAACATCCCCCAAGAGGTCAAGATCTGCTTGAGCCTCTTAGTTCCATCATCTCCATGACATTTGCCTTGGTGAGGATTTGATTCACTCAAGGATAGCTCACTCATCATCTGTGAGCCTTCTTTTCCCCAAAATGGCCTAAGGTCTCATACCTTAGCGCCCTCTTTTCATCTCCATATTAACTGCTAACAATATTATATAACTCCCTATCAGTTTTCCCCTTCCCCTACTAAGACCATGTATATAAATCCCCTTATGTAAATACTCCCTCCCGGGCATTATAGCCATAATTCCACTAAGTCCGGGAAATCACAGTCCATCTGGGGCTGTCTTTAGCCCATCCGAGTCATTAAGGAGCTAGTTTGACATCTGGTCAGCTAGTAACCTCTTCCCTAGCCCAAAAACCCCTCAAAAACCTTCAAAAACCCATTTTTGCACCTTTTTCCTACGTTCTGTGCATAAAATATTAACCCCACTTGTCAAAAAACCCATATTCCACCCTTATCCCTAAGTCCGAATGTAAATATATTAACCCGCACCTTTTTAACACATAAAAACCCCCATTCCCTAAGTCTAAACCCGCCGCCGCAAACAATTAAAAAGGGAATATTCCTGCGCATATTCCGCCCCTTATCCCTCCATCATATCACACTCCCCGCCAGCCGTTGGATCGCCCGCCCCACAGATCTACGGTGGGCGGGCCGTCCCATCCCCGACCTGCCCGACGGTTAGCGTTCGAGAGATGGGCGGTATTGCTCGCCGTACTCCCGCCATGCGTCAACCGCTGGGCTGTGGCGGAGCCCCCTCCCCCGAAACCACTCATGCCCAAGAGCGGTGTGCCCAGAAACCACTTACCGCCCAGTGACGTCACCGCCTGCATCACCCCCTTACCTAGTCACACTGACACGTCATCCACCTATGTGGCCTCCTGCCACCGTACCGCCGAGTCATTTGCCACGTGTTCTGCTGCCGTACATGCCACGTCACCGTCCGTACATGATGACGTCATCCGCTGACGTCATCTGCCACATCATCATGCTGACGTCATCGCTGATGTCACCCGCCGTACAACATCCCGTCATGCTGACGTCATCAGCACTTTTTTGGCGCAAAGGCACGAAAATCGCACTTCGGAGCGCCGAAATCGATTTCTGAGGCAGCATCGTAGGATTTTTTAGGCCAAAATGGGGAATCTTTAGGGAATCTTTTCGTCACACAGCCCCCAGCAGGCCCGAAAGGCGCTAAAATGATCCATTTTCTTCGCGAAGCATGCCGAAAGGAGCAGAAGACAGTTCTAGAGGAAACAGAGGCCGAACAACGGCCATTAATTAGTGATTAGACCCGCAGCATGTCAGAGCAGCAACCCAGATTTTGTCAAAGAGTATCAGAGAAGGAAAAAACGCCAAAGATTATCAGCAAAGATTTTTTTTAGTAGCTCAAAGCACCTGTACATTAATGAGCCCCCCAGAAAGTCAAATCAAGTAGCATCAGCTCATTCCTGCTCTCAAATCACAGTTAAAGTTTTAAATGCAGTCAGGCAACAGAAGCAGAAACCCATACACATTTATTTCAGAAGACACTGTATCAAGCCACCAAGGACCACATCATTTACTCATTTTTGATACGGCGACCCTCAGCGCCGCCCAAAAGATTTTTTGCATTTATTTCTGGATAGCATTAGGTCAAAATTTATTGTTCTTTCTAACCTGATTAGGTCAAGATGTAATAAAGAAACTCTGTAGATAATTTTGCCCTATTTATACCACCCTCAGTATAGTTTTAAGGGTTGGTCAATTGAGAATTTTCACTAGAGACTCACATTGTATACCTGAGTTTTTTCTATAATCAAATATTGCTGAAAGTCTGGAGATCAAATTGTCTGTTGTAAATGAATGTTTTGGAGACTGAAGATGGAATTCTCGTGCTGCAGCCTGAAGCAATAAGTGCATCTTACCTCTGTTTTGTTGTTTCCACTATCTAAATAGCAGAAAGAAAGAATATCCTAGAATTAGTTTAAATACTCTCTATGCTCAGTTTCTGTTGTTTCTTTATGTTTTCCTCTTAATGAATCGGTTATGAATATGAAATTCCTTCTGGCTCATATTTACCCTGATTCACCTGTTTGCCAATTATCTAGGGATTCTTGACTGCCCCTAGGTAGCGCTCTGTTACTTCTCTCTGTTAAGTTGATTGAGGGATTCTTAACTGCCTGTCATCGCTTAGCATTTCTCTCCATCACTTAAACCTGAAACATTGTTTCCTGTGCAGCTATCTTGCTCCATTTTCCCTCTGTTGTGACCAAGGAAAACGCACCAAGAGTCCTCCTCCTCGACTCCACGCCCAATGGTTTGAAACTCTCAGACTATGTTTTGCCTCTCAACCTGAAAACATCAATTTTCCCACCACAATCAACACAAAACCCTCTGGACTCAAGACCTAGCCTAAAATCCTTTTTCAAACAAAGCTAAATCTAAAAGAGAGAGCCCTCTCTGACTGCAGGTCGGCTAGAACCTGCAGCCCAAAGTGGTCTGTGGTTACCTAGGTCGTATCCTTTTTTCGAGTTCAAGGACAACCTGAGTGATAACAGGTTTCATCCTTCCTTTGACCTAGCTAGGGTTTCCATAGGCTATAACAAGCTTAGCCTCAAAGCTTTGTCACTTGTATTTTTCTATCCTAGACTAAGTTTGCAATCACACTTTTAAGTGTTAAGTCTCTGTAACAACTAAAATAATGATTTGTGACTTGTCTGAGCCCTTATACCCTCTAGGTCATAGATCACATCCTAAAAACATAGTGATTTATCACTAAGCTCTATGACTGCGACTTGTGACCCCTATAGGTCACAAATCACATCCTAAAATGTGACTTGAAACCTCTCTACTCCCGTCGCATGCGATAGATCTACTGCGCAAGTCCTATGTGTGACCTCCTCACACATGTCGTCACTTCATATAATAAAGTTGCTCCACATTATAATTTCATCCTACCTCCATGACTGAATGGGCGATCCTCCTATGGCTTGACTATTTGAGGATGACCTCTATTTAGTAGCATATGGTCCTTTTAATCATTATTATTTTTCAATTTACAGGTGTTCAATCTTTTTGTTACCCTATCCATGTGCACTTATACACTCAACGTCCAACCCCTCCTATTATCTCTAGGCATAGTCACCAAATTGTCACCCACCCTCGACTCACATCTATGCCTCCATACTCGACACTTGTGGTTTCTTACATCCATACCTTAGCATATTATTTGTGACCACTAATTCACACCTTGGTATTGACTATGATTTTTAAATTCAGTTACAGTTATCAAATCGAGTTCATGAACTTGATCCCATGACTCGATTCCATTTATTTCCATGTGTATGTGACTAGGGTATGCATGAAGGAGATTGCAATATGGGTGAAGTTTAATTGCTATTATTTATGGTTTACTCCTTTGAATGGTGCGATTGCATTCATTTATGGTTTGAATCATACGATGTATAACCTTTATAGAAACCCTCACATTGTTCTTGCGACCTAGGAGACCCTTTCCATTTGGATTTGAAAGCTTCAAGGTTTGAATACTCAACCAAACTGACACATTTATGAAAGACATGTTTCGAACTCAGTGTTGGGACCAACGCAAGTCACAAGTCACATTTATATTTTCCATTCGAGCTAAAATATACAATTAGGATGCTCTTCCTTTCAACCATTGTATCGCCTATCACATATCTAACTCTCACCCGAAGTTGCGACTAATATGAGGTCGCAATTCACACACCTAATATCCACTATCAGTTGTCTAATTATGTGACTTGTGATAGGATTATAAGGTGTGACCTGCCTTATATACCTGGCTTACAACTTTCACATATCAGTCCTACTTGAGGTCACAAATCATATTTCCAGTCCATAACACTGAAACTGGAAAATGTGACCTTGCCTTGCTAATGAAAAATGTGACTTGTTCTATCCTTTGAAGCCACGAACTACACAAAATCTCATCCTCTACCAAGCCTAAACAACTAAACCATGTCATCCTGAAACTTGACCTTGGCATTCATATTTTATATTGATATTAGTGATTATAATTGCTTTGAACTAATGTTTATATCTTTGATGAAAATATCTGAAATGTCATGTACCATTGACATAGACTTCCTCAACATTTCATCTTCCTTCAGAAATATGGTTCCACTCGTAATAAGAGGATCTGGCAGGAGCTCTAGAAGAATTGAAATCAATATAGAAGGGGTCATGGATAGCCCTCCAAAGTTTCCTGTCTATGGTGATACTGCTTGTCGTATTGACAAGGCAACATAACTGGCCTAGGAAGATATCTACTTAAAGCTTACAAGGAAAGAGATCCCACAAGATGAGGATGATCGCCAAGTATACATCAATGTGAAAAATTCTTGGCTATACAAGGTGGCAACACACCCACCAATCTTCCCATGTGTGGAAACAATATAATGGATCCTTCAACACACAGATGAAGAACAATGGCCATTTAAGGGTCATGATGGGGAAATTGTGGCATCTTTCACCACGAAAGACATTGTGCACTATTATAAGCTACCCAAACAGTAAGAAGATTTCAATACCAAATGGTTATCCACATTTAATGAATCCCCTAAGGATGTGTTGAGATTGTTGTGGCAAGATCAAAACAAATTCAGGCTCAAAGGAAATGGAATCTATAAGACAAAGTCTCTCAAGAAATTTTACCAAATGATGGATGCTATGATGAATAGACTTTATGGGTAACCAAACATCAACATTTTGCAAGGAACCTGGGTCCCCCTGATGCATACAGTTGCCATGAAAGTAACAGTCTTCAATTGGGAAAGAATACTTTCATCTTCCATCAAAGCAACCACCCATGCAGCCAAGAATCCGACAAAAGGGGAAACAACTAGAGTTTTATATGGATTCCTATCTTTTAGATGCATTCTGTGAAAAGTGTGATTTCGAAGTCTGAGTTTGAAGTGGACTCTAAAAGAACATGAATCCATAAATATATATTACAATAGATTGTGGAATACAAGCTATACGGTCATGTACGAGAATATTGCATAATATTTCATTTCCCCTCTATATAGTGTAATATGTTAGAAAACCAGAAAGGAAAAAAAACATTTCTTATCTTGATAATTACTTGTGATTTATTTGTATTCTTATTATCTTCTCTTATGTCTTCTTTTATCTTCTTATCATCAAGAAAATATGAAAACATAAGTGCATAAATATCGAAACAACAAGGACACAAGAAGTAGGCTCTCAGCCAGGGAAAAACCCCCCTTCTAAGGGAAAATCCAAAAATTCTCTTATCTTCCTTTAGAACCAAATAAAATGAGACAAACAAGACCCTTTTACCAATAATATGACCTCCTCCAATCCACCAAGTCATCCTCCCAACAAATTCCTTTCAAGATGACAAAAGTCTGCATCTAACCAACAAAGGTCCACCTTCTTCAAAAGGGCTCCAATCATAGATTTTGACCCACCTGCATCGGATTTTTGACCTCTTTTGCAAACCTACAATTTTCAGCCCCTCCCACAAATCATAATCTCACACGTTTGAGGGAAAACAAGAGAAAAATGAGCTTATCTCCTTCGCTAGTGTTCTTCCTTTCTTCACTAGGTTTTTTCCTTTCTTCTTGAAGCCTTTCTCACTCCTTTTTCTTTCCTCTGCACTTCCTTGTGATTGCAGATCAAACTTGCTTGCTTGGATGCCACAATAAGTCAAATTCGTAGCCTATATATAGTGGTTTTATGAGGTCGAGTTCCCTTCATGAGGCTGACTTGGTGATTGTCAGGTGGTTCAACAACCCATGTCTTGGGCACTTTACACACAGGTACCCAAGCCATTAGAGGAGTATATTGGCAATATCAGGTGAAGCGTTGAGAGGCTTGGGACTCTTAGCAGCATCACATCACACATGACCCTAAGAACCTCCTGCACCCAGGTTGTTTTGCCAGTTTGCACTCATATTTGACGATTCTTCAGGATGTCACACCTGGACCCAACATGCCCCCAGATTGACCTTAACACCGTATGAGGGATGGAAGCCGATTCAAGGCTCAAATGAGGATGGTCTCACTGTCAAATACTTGGGAGGGCTAGTAGCACCTAGAAAGCCCTCAATGCTAGAGAAAATATGGACATTATGAGCAATTGGAAACCCATGGAGACCACTTTGTGGTGCCCTATTTGGATTTTGGGACCACAGAAAGCCATTGAGGATAATTTGAGGGCCAACCCTCAAATCATGATTTTTACATGCTACTGCATCACACTTAACACCTCATAGCACCAACACATTTCATTTGGAGCCTACTTCATATATGATGCCAACTTTAGAAGCCTAGCAACTCACACGTGTGGGATTATTTTGCAAATTTTATCAAAGCTAGTGGGATGGATTTTAACCCAAGGGTTTTTTGTGATTTGACTTGTTAGTAGGGGATTTTAGGCTAATATTACGACTCTTCCTAATATAAATAGAGGAGGATTTTCCATTCCATTCATCATCACTTGGACTAATTCAACCTCTCTTGGAGAGTTTCGGCCTTCTTGTACCTTTGGAGAGATGTGATCTATGGATCATTTTGTTTATTGGAGCAATATTATTGTCTTTGTAGAATTTATCTTAGATGAAATAAAGGATTATTCATGCATTTTATCTCATAAGTGAGCTTTTTAATTGATAAATCTATGTTTTTATGTCTAATGTATGGATTATATTGGTAATCTAGTTTTTTTTTTTTTTTAATGCCCTAATTGTTGGGTTGTGTTATATTCTTTCCACGACTAGCCCACGTAGTTAACCAGGGGGTTAGAAGGGGGTGGAACCCCCCCTTTGTTGCGCTGATTGCGTAGCAGGGGGAGTCACAGGGGGTTTGAGGGGTGCAGGTAACCCCACTCTATGGGGTCCGGGGCAATGCCCCAGAAAATTTAGGTTTTGGACCCTATATTAGGTTGGGCAAACCTATCTATGGTTTTGTGCATGGTTTTCGGTCCATGGTTTTGGATGCAACAATTTTCGGTCCATGGTATTTCATGCTTCGGCATGTATAAATATGTATTGTAACATTGAAAGGAACATAATGAAAAAATCAAGCTGGTAGTCCCGGTTTTGGTATCTAGGGGAAAATCTCTATGTATATGTGTTTTATGTGTTATGCTCTCGCGTTGTTTATTTTCTGTGTTTTAGAATTCGTATGCAAGTAATTTCTGTATGGGGTTAAAACCTACATTTGGTATCAGAGCTATTTTGGCTTCAAGGGGACGCCTTTGTTGCTGAGGGGTTTTGCTCGGGCCTGTGGTAGACCCTGTTTAGTGGGAGATCTACGGGATCGATTTTGGTGGTGAAAGAGGATGGCGAGCAGTGGAAAGATAGAGACTGAGAAATTAAATGGTCAGAGTTTTGAGTTGTGGAAACTCAAGATGGAGTATCTGTTGGTGGATAAAGATCAGTGGATCGTGGTAGATCCAGGTACTAAACCAACGAGAGTGTCTGATGAAGAATGAAAGAAGTTGGATTGGAAGGCTAAGAGCATAATACGATTGTGTGTCTTAGATTTAGTATTGCTGAATGTATCAGGGGAAGCTACGACAAAGGCTTTGTGGGACAAGTTAGGGACTTTGTACCAATCTAAGTCTCTGGTGAATAAACTGTTCCTACGGAAAAAGTTTTATAACCTGAGGATGAAAGATGGAGACTCGGTGACAGAGCATTTGAATGCATTTAACACTCTGGTAAGTCAGTTATCGTCTGTTGATATTAAAATTTCAGATGAAGATAAGTGCATTAGTTTGTTGTGTTCTCTACCAGATTCATGGGATAGTTTGGTTATTTCAATAGATAGCAATGCAACTGCCTGGCAGTTTGATGAAATAGTCTCATCTTTGCTAACGGAGGAAATGAGACAAAAAAATATGGAGAGCCAGAATGGTGATGCCTTGTCTGTACGAGGACAGTCCCAGAACAGAAACAAAAATAAGTCATCGAGTGGGAGATCTAAATCTAGAGGGAGATCTAAATCTCTAGGAAAACCTGTAAAGGTGGTGTGCTGCTGGAAATGCGAAAAGGAAGGGCACTACAAAAGGGACTGTAAATCTAAAGCTCCTGATAAAGGAAAGGGATTTGATGATGCTCCTTTTGCAGAGGCGAAAACCACCTCAGGTGAAGGTGGGGATGCGTACTTGGCTTCTTCAAGTACACATGTAGATCATGAGGCATGGTTGATTGACTCAGGTGCATCCTTTCACTTCACTCCCCATATAGAGTGGTTCTGCGAGTATGAGAAATACGATGGTGGTGATGTCTTCTTGGGGGATGACAGGAAGGCTAGAATCGTTGGTCGCGGAAAAGTAAAGTTGAAGTTGGAAGGTGGAAGGGTTAGAACACTTCTGGGTGTTATGCATATTCCTACATTAGCCAAAAAACTGATTTTTGTAAGCAAGTTGGATGATACAGGTGTAAAAACAGTGTTGGAGAAGGATTCATGCAAGATAGTTCGGGGAGCACTGGTATTGACGTGGGGAGTTCGGATTGGAACTCTGTACAAGCTACAAGGTGGCACTGTTGTTGATGGGTACAACAGTTCCGTGGTTCCTGAAAGTGGAGCAGAAAATCTAGTGGGCTCTGGAGAGAAGACCATGCTGTGGCATCAAAGGCTTGGACATATTAGAGAGAAGGGCCTTCGAATACTTCATGGTAAAGGTATGGTAGAAGGTATGAGTAATAGCTCTCTGGATTTTGATTTCTGTGAAAATTGTGTATATGTGAAACATAATTGGGTGAGTTTCTCCTCTGGTGGTAAGAGGGCGAAACAAATATTAGAGCTTGTGCATAGTGATGTGTTTGGACCTGTGAAGGTTCCATCACTGGGTAAGTCTGTGTACTATGTATCATTTATAGATGACTTCTCAAGGAATACATGGATATATTTCCTTAAGAAGAAATATGAAGTCTTTGACAAGTTTAAAGAATTAAGGCTATGGTGGAAAACCAGACAGAGAAGAAGATAAAGGTGTTGAGGACAGATAACGATGGAGAGTTTTGCAGTAAGGAATTTGAAGAATTCTGTAAGAAGTGTGGTATAGCACGACAGAAGACTACTCCATATACACCTCAGCAAAATAGAGTTGTAGAAAGAATGAACAAGACGTTGATGGAAAGGGCAAGAAGCATGCTCAGTGGTGCCATGTTAGGACAAGAATTCTGGGTAGAAGCGGTGGAGATAGCATGTTACCTGGTCAATAGATCACCTTCATCAGCGTTGGAGGATAAGACTCCACAAGAGGTATGGACTAGTAAGAAACCCTCTCTTTCACATCTGAGGGTATTTGGATGTGATGCATATGTACATGTTCCAAAGGAGAAACGGACCAAGTTGGATAGTAAATCTGAAAAGTGCATCTTTATTGGGTATAAGGATGGTTTAAAGGGTTATAAGCTTTGGAACCCAGTAACAAGGAAGGTTGTGTACAGCCGAGTTGTGGTGTTCAGAGAAGTGAAAGATGTTATTAAACATGAAGTCCAACCAAAGGAACCTGGGAAGATAGAGTTTGAGCTTAAGGAGGAAGAATCAGACTCTACAGCAGAGGAGGAATTAGAAGACGAAGAGCCACAAACTCCAGGTGTGAGAAGATCAGTTCGAGAAAGAAGACAACCATAAAGGTATAGTCCATTTGCTTTATGTTCAAATTTTTCTTTATCTGTTATTGATGATGATCCCAAAACTCTGAAGGAAGCAGTAGATTCAGAGGATGGCAAACTCTGGAAAGAGGCCACGGTTGATGAAATGGAATCTTTGCACAAAAATGAGGCTTGGGATTTGGTGGAGTGCCTACTAGAAGGAAACCCATTGGCAGCAAATGGGTGTTCAAGAAGAAGACAAATGCAAAAGGAAAGGTGGAGAAATACAAAGCTCGGTTGGTAGCAAAAGGTTATTCCCAGGTGTCGGGAATTGATTTTGGTGATATTTTTTCTCTTGTTGCTGAGGTAGCTTCTATTAGATTACTTTTATATGTTGTTGTTGCTTTTGATTTTGAGGTAGAAAAGATCGATGTTGTTAGTGTTAGTGTCTTCACACTGCCATCAGTGATCAAAATCTGCTCTTTTGCATTTGCATGATAGGAGTCCCATACTAATGAGTTTGCATTCCATTAGGTCCTGGATTCACTGATGGTAGGGTTTACTTCAATTTTCCCCTCATGACCTATACTTGCTGATCCTCTTTCATATATTTCATTCATTGCTCATGTTCACTCTGCAGTTTATTTCATTAGGTCTTAGGGTTTTGTCTCATTAGGTTTTAGGGTCCCATCATGGTCAAATTTAGTGATTACATGCTAATAATGATCAGCAAGGATGTGAGGAGGCCAATAATGATTGGTAAAGCCATAATTTATTATTTTGAAAGCCTAATGTAGTTCTCACCTCAAAACTTGTTTTGTGGTGAAAACAACGTATTTTATTTTTATCTTCATTTATGATGTAATTTTATCTTTTCATATGTAATATTTGTTCCCCGCTGCTTCTAAGCATCTTGTGATGTTTCCAATTACCTGCCACTGCAAAAAGCAAGTCATCAAGAGCATCAATCCACCTGCAAGAGCAAAAGAAAACAAGCATGAAAAATATAGCATTTAAAAGGACAAAGAGACATTACAAAATAGGTTTTTCAAAAGCAAAAATTAGAAAGTTTTGAGGTGAAAACAAAGTATTTTATTTTTATCTTCATTTATGATGTAATTTTATCTTTTCATATGTAATATTTGTTCCTCACTGCTTCTAAGAATCTTGTGATGTTGCCAAGTACCTGCCACTGCAAAAATCAAGTCATCAAGAGCATCAATCCACCTACAAGAGCAAAAGAAAACAAGCATGAAAAATAGAGCATCTAGAAGGACAAAGAGATATTGCAAAAATAGGTTTTTCAAAAGAAAAAATTAAAAAGGGAGTTCATATATAAACTCATTCTCCTCTATTTTCATGCCATTGTATCATTTTGCAAATCAAAGGAGCCAAGGAGAGAAGAAAAATCATTTTTCTAAGGGTTCTTGAGCAAAACAGGGGTGGCGCTGCGCTTAGGGAGAAAAGCGCTGCGCTTCTGGAAATTTGGCCCGGCGCTGCACTCCTGGGAAGTGGCGCTGCGCTTACAAACCGGTACTACGCTCCTGGGCTTTTCTCACCATTCAAATTACAACGGGCGCTGCGCTTACAGACCAGTGCTACGCTCCTGGGTGGTGGCGTTGCGCTTAGGCCAGCCAAGCCCAAAAAACGATCCCAGCCTCCGATTTATGCGAAATTTCCTCCTATTTCCGGGGCAAGGGGATGTGAGTGTGAGAATATGCACAGGGGGGATGTGTGGGAGTACCTTTAAATTTTAGGGAAATTTAGGGGGCATGGGGAGACATTGACGTATATAATATATTTTTCATATATATATATAAAATTCATATTCAGTAATGAAAGCATAAAATTCCACCTTACTTTGTTGTAACTCCGCTATACTTCAGATTTCCCTTAACTATTTTCATCCCTCAATTGGATAATTACCGAATTCCTCAATTAGACCATAAACCTTCAAATTGTCCCAAACCAATAACCAACAAAATTGAGTTGGATAAATGATAAGAAACTGGATGAATAGAAGAGTTTGACTAGGGTAGAATATTTCACCACCGAAATTAGCAAAGAGAAAGGGGCCTTAAAACCCTAAGAGCCACAACTCAAGAAAACAAATATATTTGATCCAAATAGATGATGCTAATTTGATTCCAACTCTCCTCTATTTGTAGATTCCTTCATGGGCTCCCAAATGTGAGGGGTTGTGAATGCAACCCCCAAATTTGGGTTCTTTTGTGCCAGCTGACCCAACATTTACACAATGTTTCCCCAACATTGGAAAAATTGGGTTTTATCCCCTTTATCAAGACTATAGCCTATAAGGTTGGATAGGCTGTTTCATTCTTTCGTAGGCAATTCATTCACAGGTGACATTACATTTCTCCTATTCCTCATAGGTAGTTAGTCAGTCGTGCAAACACCAACCCTTGATAGCCATCACTAGTTGATGACGTGCCATTATATATTTGCCACTTGCATCATCCATATGCATCTCACCCATCCGGTAAGATCACATGGACGAAGGTGGGTTTCCGATTGAATCGTACTTTAATAATGTTGCAATTGGATGCGTATGCTTGTTTATATCTGTGCATTTGATATGGACTATTGGGTGACCTAGAAGGAGGAGGGGTTTTGATTGTGATCTTGTTCTCTCACCTTAAATGGTGGGTTAATCTTCAATGCTAGTTCAGTGTGACCTCTCCTAATGGCCCAATGGATATACGAGGGGAAATACTTGGGAAGCCCTGATTGAGATAGCATGGTTCCATCTATCCCTGTTCCATACTTACTTCTTTCAATCATACATTATAAGTCCTTATCTCACATCCATTATTCAAGTTCAACTAACCATTGATTTGTTGGGATTTAACACCCATACATCCTCATACCTGGGTAGGGCCCAAAAACTTTTCCTTGGGAGGTTGATGCAACTAAAAGAAACAAAAAAATCATATCATGGCTACAAAAACAAAATCAAAAGAAAGCATATCAAAATGAAAAGTATGGCCACAAAATACAAATTAACACATGGGAAAAAGTCTAGCATGAGCTCTACCTCACTCATTATGTCCATCATCGGGTCTTGAGCACATGTTGCTCCATTATATCATGAAAATGAACCCTTTCATGTCCCAACCTTGATGAGCAATAAAATAACTCATCATTAAGGGGTAATACAATTGTTATATCATTCAAAGCAAGCTCTAACCCTTGAGTTATGAGCAGTGAGACAAAGAAAAATCAAGCAATAGTAAAAGGGGCACAAGAGGGGTGGAAAAACAAAGGACGAGTTGGTAACTCATGCATCCATGATAATTCCCTCCTCACATATATACACTCAAGATGTGGGTCTCCATTAGTGATTCCTTTGACCATGGCACTTGGCCATGAAATTTTATCCCCTCTATACCTTCATTGTTATTCACTAACACCTATCAATTGAAGGGTGGATTCAGGAAATGTTACTTCCCCTTAGGGGTTGGAAACACCTAATAGGGTTGTCCTTTAGCCACTCCTACCTAGGGAGGAAACACCATTGCAAGCTTAAGGCCCTGATTTTGGAAGGGAATACTTATTTGAAGTATTTAATATCCATCTACATTTAAGATTGGTTCACTTAGATGCAATAATGATTTTTGTCGCTAATGATTGGTTATTTTCTCTAGAATCTATGTTGTGATTGTCAGGTGGTTCAACAACCCATGTCTTGGGCACCTTACGCACAAATACCCAAGCCTTGAGAGGAGTACATTGGCACTAACAGGTGAAGCGTTTAGAGGATTGGGCTTCCTAGCAACAACACATCACACATGACCTTGGGCATCTCCTGCACCTTGGACGTTCTACCGATTTGCATTAGATTTGATGATTCTTCAAGATGTCACCCTTGGACACAACATGCCCCCAGATTGACCTTAGCACCTTATGAGGGTTGGAAATTGATTCAAGGCTCATATGAGGATGGCCTCACCTTTAGATACTTGGGAGGGCTAATAGCACCTAGAAAGCCCTCAACATTGGAGAAAATATGGACATTATGAGTAGTTGGAGACCCATCGAGACCACTTTGTGCTGCCCCAACTAGATTTTTGGGACAACGGAGAGCCATTGAGGATAACTTGAGGGCCAACCCTCAAATAATGAATTTTACATGCTACTACATCACACTTGGCACCTCATAACATCAACACATGGAATTTGGAGTCTACTTCATATATGACATCGACTTCAGAAGCATAGTGGCTCACATGTGTGGCATTATTTTTCACTTTTGATCAAAAGCTAGTGGGATGGCTTTTAACCCAAGGGTTTCTTGTGATTTAACTTGTTAGTAGGATATTTTAGGATAAAATTATGACTTTTCCTCATATAAATATAGAAGATGATTTTTCATTCCATTCATCATCACTTGGACTAATTCAGTCTCTCATGGGGAATTTCGGCCTTCTTGTGCCTTTAGAGAGATGTGATTTATGGATCATTTTGTTTATTGAACCTATATTCTTGTCTTTGGAGAAGTTATCTTGGATCAATAAAAGGATTATTCTTGAATTTTATCTTGTATGTGAGCGTTGTTATTGATAAATTTATGTTTTTATGTCTAATGTATGGAATATATTGGTAATCTAGGGTTTTTTATTGTGCCCTAATTTGTTGAAAATCAATTCCATAGAAACTAGATGTTATTACTACATGAATTACTCATGAATGATATTTTAATGGTAATCCCCTTGGTGAATGTTTTTCATTTTCTCTCCCAAGTGAATATTGACCCCTCACAAAAACAAAAGTTAGGGTTTTGATGTTAGGGCATCAAAATATCCTTACTCCTTGTAAGTTTTCGTTGTTCTATCAATCCCATAGATTTCATCCACCTAAGGACTAGGCATTGGCCTTGTTTAAAATGTGATGATCAACCTTTATCTTACCCTCAACTTGAAATTTGCACATTTTCTTTCTCTTATATCAGCCCTCTCAAGGACAAGCGACCTCAATTAGGGCTTAGTGTGAAATTACCTAGGAGAGAGGTTTTTGGCATTAGAAGGATTCAACATCAAGAATAGTAGTGATTGCCTCAAAATCATTCTTCTTGGTGGCTAATCTTCAATGTTCCTCCAATACTTTGGGACAAGGGGATATGTTTGCGGGAAGACGCACAGGGGGGGACGTGTGGGAGTACCCTCAAATTTTATGGAAATTTAGGGGGATGGGGAGACATCAATATATATATATATATATATATATATATATATATATTTCAAATTCATATCCAGTAATGAAAGCATAAATATATTGATCTATACATAATTGAATTAAATAATGAAATAAATTGATCCATACTCATTATTCTTATTGATACATATATCATTCATCTATACACCACAAGATTCAATAAAGATACATTGGTCCTATTCATAATTCATTATTCTAGATTCTAAATTGATTTAAAATTAAAATTCATCATTCTAGAATCTAATTAGTACTAAGAAAAAGAGACTGTACTAAATACTGAAGTCTGAAGACTCGAATAGTAAATTGATATAACTAAAAATTAAAAAATAGTATAGAGTGACGAGTCAAAGAGTCAATCTAAGGTCATCGATATCTAGAGTCAAGAGTTGAAAGTGTAAATTAGAAATTAAAAATGAATAATGAGCAATTAAGGAGCGCCACGAGGGAGGAGAGGCTGTTGGAAATACTGAGAGGGGGGGGGGGTGAATCAGTATTTCTTTTTCAACTATTGTTTTACCAGTTAAAACATTTATATTCAGAACACAAGATGAACAACAAGTATAAATTCTTTTATTAATATAATCTTTGCAATAAAATAGATACAATATATAAATGGTTGCAATCAGTTGCCATGCACCAACTTGGACTTTTGTGAGGCTCCAACCTCCAGAGCACCAACTCTGTTTTTCCAAGGCAACAATCTTGGACTTAGGAGCACCAACTCCCAAGGACTCCAATCCTTTCAGTTCTGAGGCTCCAACCCCAAGGACACCAATCCTTCCTACTTCTGAGGCACCAATCCCAAGGACACCAATCCTTCCTACTTCTGAGGCACCAACCCCAAGGGTTCTGACCCAATCTTGTCAAGGCATGTTTGATAGCAATGTTCTTCTCTCATAACTCTTCTTTACTGAGTTCTGTCTGTTTACAGTTTCGTTGTAGTCTCCATGCTACAGCATCAATGACAACCAATCTTCTTATGAAGGAGTCATTACAACTCTTCATATTGTCCACACAGAGTCTGCAATAGCCTACATGATCTCTGATAATGTCTCCACATAGCTTTAGTGAGTCTACTATTAGCTGCACTAAGCTCTGCACAAGAACCAACTTTTTGTTCAAGCATCTGTTCTCACTATCACAGTAAATGCTTCAACATGACTGCTTCTCTACTGGCTACTTCTCCCTTCAAACAATGTCAGATAAAACATTATTTATTACATCACAGAATTGTTCTATAGACTACATTGAGTACCTGGTTAATTCATCATAGGTCTGAGTCTTTCATAGGGTAACATGATCAATGAAGATGCTTGCCCTTCGAATGCCTCCTGTCCTGTTGGTCCTTCGGCCCTTTTCTGTTCTGCTGGACCCTACAGCTGCCTTTGTTTCTTCCAGCTTTTTCAACAACAACCTTCAACTTTCCTTGTTCTCTGTTTTTGTATATTCTTGATGTCTCTAACCGTCAGTTTCCTCTTTCCGCTGGCTCTTTGGCTTCCTCCTCTGTCGTTGTAGTTTCCTCTGTGCTCACTTGATCCTTTGGCTTCCCGATTCTTCATGTTGCTTTGGCTTCCTTTGCGCTGGCTTGTCCTTAGATTTCCTAGATTTCAGCTTCCTTTATATCTTCGAGTTCACCAACACTCCAGGGACACATAAATTCATAAGAGAGGACCGAAATACATAGAGAAAACATGTTGCATATTAAAAACTGTAACAGAGCCCCTTTTTCAATAATAATAGGCATACATAGGACTTTATTTTTTTACAGAGAGACTGTACCAATTAGTAGGCCTCACCTACCATGTCACCATCGCAATTGCAATTGCCATTGTTCAGGACCACTGAACGATCGAAACCGTTATTATAAGTTTTTTGGCCTAAAAAACCCCGGGCAATACAAATATTGAAATACAGAGGAATATATGGAAAAATTGACTGAACACTTAAGGGCAAACTTCAAATGCCTTATGCCCGCATCTATAACTTCATCGGGTCCGATGTGTAATCGCATTCGGCAGTCGCAACTTCTGAAAGTCCTGTATAAGTCGAGCTCATGACATCGCCAATGGCCGATGGTCGATTCTCCTGCGGATGCGATATAGCATTAAGTCAAACTGTAATGTTGCATCGGGTCCACAACATATATCGTAATCGGCGCTTTCAGGAGTGACAACCCTTTGTATATTGCGATATGTGAGTACCAATAGGCAGATGTGATATAACAATAGACCATTGCATAATGTTGTAGCGGGTCCGCAACATATCGCAATTATATATATATATATATATATATATATATATATATATATATATATATATATATATATATATATATTGCAATTCGCATGTTTTAACGTGGCAAGGCTTAGAGCCCGAATATATGAAATACACTTAAAAGCATGCTTCAAAACACTTACATATATATATATATATATATATATATATATATATATATATATATATGATGAGTGAAACGAGAGAGGAGCTGTGAGCGCCTGCGGCGGCGGGGCATCTTTGGGTTTCCGACCGTCACCCTTCAGACTCTGCTTGGGCTCCAGACAGGAACGCGGCTCCTGGTGGGGTATCGGAGTTCCTGCGGCTCCTGTATCTTGTGACGAGGTTTCAATCTCGGTCACTGCTACCCTCTATCCTGCGGTCAGCGCATCTCTGGTTCGGTATTTGCCTTGATCTTGGGCGGCGGCGGAGTGAGTCAAATCTCGGCGGCTTTCGGCACATCCTCTGATTTCCTGTATTTACATATTATAAATCAGAGATCCGGTTTTTAGTGCTCTGTTCTTGGGCGACGGCGGAGCAGTTTTCATCCTTTTCTGGTCTTCGGTGGTTTTTCGGCCCTCTTCGGAACCTCTGTTTTGAGGGTTCCTCCTGAACCGGTGTTAATCCTGGGCACGAGAGCGGGGCTTGACTGGCCTTATGGGGGCGAGGTGGCTGCCCCAGCCGCCTCTGCCCCCGGTTCCATAGCTCCATAGCTCCTGTTGGGTCCTGATGGGTTCACTTGCTGAGCTATGGGGTTCTATTTTTGGTTTTTGCTGGCTTACCTGGACAGTTATTGGATGCGTTGAGGGATTGTGGTGTGGATCTGCCTCTACACCGATTCGTGCCGTCTCTTCAATGGCTTGTACTGGACGACCAGGTTTTTGTTATGGCTTCTTTGGACATGGGCGGTCTCTTCCTCTGGTTACCTCACAGCAGGAGAGTTGAGGGGATGGGGGGTGTGGCTAGCTGGCTGTCCTTTTCCCATTTCATGCCTCTCCTCTTTGTCTTGGTGGTCATTCGAATTTTCTGCTCTATCTACAGGAGCCTTGCTTATTTTCTATTTTTAGTATGAGATGGGTTGTGGTATCCTCCTGCTGAGGTATACAGATCCATTCCTCTTGCTGCCCTGTTTTGAGGGTTTCTTGAGTCAACGTTTATTTACTGTTATTATTAGTTATTAGCTTGTTGGGTAGGCGTACACTCCTGTTGGGGTTTACATACCCTGTTTCTGGATGCCCTGTCCGAGGGCTTTATCTGCATACTTCCCTGAAGTATTGGTTATTGTAAGTGGTTTTATGCCACACTTCTGCATATGCCTTGGCATCTACAACATGTAATCTCTATTATCTCTTTTTTAATAGAAATTACGAACTCTATTTTCCCCGGAAAAAAAAAAAAAAAAAAAAAAAAAAAAAAAAAAAAAATATATATATATATATATATATATATATATATATATATATATATATATATATAGATATATCGCACATGTATATCGCAGTCGGGGGTTTCGGGAAGTGGCTCATAGTAGAACCCCCCGATTATAATATTGCCGATATATATATACTTCGCCTCTATACTCTCATATATATATATATATATATATATATATATATATATATATATATATATATATATATATATATATATATATATATATATATTTGCCGCCTCCGATAGTGTATTCTGATATATACACTATTTTCCGCCTCCGATAGTGTATATTGCATATATATATTATATGCTGCTCCGCCTCTGCCTTTAGCCTTTGTGTATTTTTTTTTTTGGTCAAGTAAGAATGGATTTTTCTATTAACCGAAACAAGTATATTACATATTTTACAAGGTAAACCTAACTTCCTTGCATTTATCAAAAATTGGTCCCCATGACCTATCTGAAGCGAAATTGGCTTAAAAACCTTTAAAACTTGGAACCATCCCCACTATTGTGAGATATGGCTAACACAGGTAATACAAAAAAACCCGACCCGCAACCCATAAGGTCATATTTCAAAATTATCACATTCGCGACCATAAAAAAATGGTGGGTCCTCAATCCCGGTACAGTGCCCTCCCACTGCGCTTATCGAACCCCGATCACCGATTGGCCTGAGATCCTCCGTCCAATTCTTTCAACAATCAACAGCTGATGTTGAATCTGACCCTCCACTTGCACAAACAACCCTCCACCGCAGATCTAACCTTCATGGATCCAACGGTCCACGTAGATTTCGGGTGGACAAGTAGCTCGAGGATTACCCTCCGGAAAAGCGGTATCCTCTTTCCTTCTCGCTGCTATGTGTCGTCTGAAGAGTGGAATTGGAAGCCTTCCTCTCAATACTAGTTACCACTTATACCCCTTCTGAAATACCACTTGTGGTACAAGAAACCCCTTCCTAGCGAATTAACTTGCGTACTCTTCCGCCGAGCGATGACCGTCGATCCAACCCATCGGACGCTTCCCATTCCTTCCTTCCTATACCATTTATCTTTTGCTTTTCGCTGGATTTACACTTAAACCCTAGTTCCTCTGCTTTTCACTGAATCACTGTGTCGCCATTGATCCATACATCGATCAATGAACAGACAAACCTGTAGCACTTCCAGAATCTGTCCACACACCACTATATCGTTGGTCTTCCTCCACTGATCTCAACCTTTCCCATTGCTCCATTTCTTTGGCAGCTTGACAAAGATAGTCCTCTAATAGTTTGCCTGGGGGTAATAACTCCCAGACGTGCCGGGTGTCCCTTTCCTTATTAATCACTCCTTCATTCGCCAAACGATCTGCTACCATGTTAGCTTTTCTTTTCACATGGACAAAGCTTACAGTTTTTAAGGTTTGCAGGTGGGAGTAGATACGGTGAAAGACTTGCGAGAGCCTCCAGTGTTTCGACACTTTATCCGGTGATGTACCATTGCATATTTTCTTGGCCGCTCTAATAATCAATTCCGAATCTGCTTCAATGATGACATTATGTGAATCTGAATCCACCAATATTTCCAAGCATTGCTCTAGGGCCATGAGTTCTGCCATGTTATTAGTGGCCTTCCCCAAGTGGCCATGAAAGATCTTCTTTATTTTCCCCTGTTCATCTCTTATAACACCTCCAAAACCAGCTAACCCTGGGTTGCCCTTAGATGCTCCATCTATATTGACCTTTAAGAAACCATATGGAGGAGGCTTCCAAATGTTTATATCTGAATTTATTTGGCTCACTCCCTTGATAATGCCCTGTGGGCTTATGGACTGGAGACCCAAATGTAGTAGAATACTCGCATCTTGGGGCAGAGGAGGGTCCTTAGGAAGTGTCCTCAACAAGCTACTGACTGTGTCTTTGAGCTGCCTTAAGATTTGGTCAATTATGTGTTGGGGCTTGCTTGCTTTGTTCTTGAAGATCTGACTATTGTTCTCTTTCTAGACATTCCAGATGACAAAGCTTGGAACTAGGGTCCAGGATCTATTTATAATTTCATTCCCTGAGAAGTTTTTCCTCCAATTCTTCAAAGTATTAGAGACGCTGAGTTTGTCCCTATCAGTGTGCCTAAAGATTGAGGCCACCCATTACCACATGATGGAGGTGAAAGGGCAGAGGTTAAGAAGGTGATCCATCGTCTCCTCTTGAGAATCACAAAGGTAGCATTTGGATGGTCCGGTGAAGCCTTTTTTCAGGAGATTCTCCCAAGTTAAGATTTTGCTTTGATGAACTAGCCAAACAAATAATTTTATTTTCATCCAGTGGGGGCTCTGCCAAAGATTCTTCCATACTTGATCAGGATTGGGATAGTTAAATCATGTTACTACCTATTTAGCTTCTTTGAGGTTAAAGTTTCCTTCGGTGTTCTTTCCCCATCTTAGTTGGTTAGGAAAGGAGGAAACCAAAATATTTCTATGCTCTAGATCCTGGGTAAGAGAGTCTGCTTGGGCCCTTAGAGGACTCTCTTCATTGTGGCCTAGATCCTTCCAAGTTCTCCATTTTCCATTGTTCCTTTCCTGGTTCCAGAAGTCTTTTACCATAAGTAGACCTTTGTTGTCTGTGTCATTCTTGAGTGTTGCTAATTCATCCTTATACAAGTTGGGTTCTTGCTGCCAGTTGTCCTCCGAAAATCGTGCTAGGTTCCTAGCTCGAATTTCCTAGAAACTATGTTGCTGAACAATACTTTTATTTTCCCAGGCAAGGTTCCAAATGTGGGAGCCCTTAATGTGCCCTGACATTCTAATGAGATCTTTCTCCTGCCAATTCTTGGCATATTTTGTTTCCAAAGCTTAGCCCAGGGAGTTGCCAATTCCTTGATCCATCTCCACCAGAGTTTGGCTCCCGAAACCTTGCTGATGGTTTCAGGATCATGAAGCCCCAAGCCACCGTGGCTCTTGGGTTTGCAGATCTTATCCCAGGCTACTAAAGCCCATTTCTTTTTCACTTCTCCTTTGCCCCATAGAAAGTCCCTTTGTATGCTCCTGATCTGCTGCTTGACTCCTTTAGGAGCAGGAAGAGTTGAGAACATGAATATGGGAATGGCCTGCAGGACAACCTATGTGAGCACAAGGCGCCCCGCCAAGTTTAAAGACCTGCATGTCCATTTTCGGATCTTGTCCTGCATTTTATTTATAATTGGCTCCCACACTTCCTTGCTGAGAGGTTTATCTGTGAGAGGTATGCCTAGATACTTGGAAGGTAGCTGGTCCCTTTGAAACCCAAGAATTCTGGTGATATTTCTTTGAATAGAAATGTCAGTGTTAAAGAAAAAAACTTTTGATTTGTTGAGGCTTACCTCTGTGCCAACAGCCATAGCAAAGTCATTCAAAATTTGTTTGATCGTTTTGGATTCCCTGACTGTGGGTAAGCCCTGCAACATTTTATCATCCACAAATTGCTGATGTGTGTTTGCCGCTCCATCCAAGGTGAGTTTGATGCCCTGGATTCGTCCTTTAGCATTAGCTATTTTAATCGCTCTGCCAAGCCCTTCCATCATGAGAACAAATATGAAGGGTGAGAGTGGATCCCCTTGTCTGAGACCTCTGGAGGGTGTGAAGAGTCTTGAAGGAGCGCCATTAAGCAGGATGGAGAAACTAGTCATGGTAACTAGTGCCATAACCCATCTTATCCAGTTTTGGTCGAAGCCATAGGCTTTTAGAACTGCCCTTATATAAGACCAGCTTAGCTTGTCATAAGATTTCGCTAGATCTAATTGAATGATCATACCAGTTTGTTTGTTGCTTTTGAGAGAGTGTACCACCTCATGAGCTTGGATAATATTATTGAGGATTTGTCTTCCTTCCACATAGCCTGTTTTCTCCTCTGAGATGAGAGCTGGTAAGAGTGGCTTGAGTCTATTGGCTATCACCTTGGAAATAATTTTATACACCACATTACATAGGGCGATGGGTCTGAAGCCATCCGAAGTCATGGCATTTTCATTTTTTGGGATCAAAGCTACGAAGGAAGCATTAAACGCCTTCAAAACCTTTTTGGATCTTCTTGAGTCTTCCACCACCTCAAGGATATCCTGTTTGACTATTTTCCAACATGCTTTGAAGAAGTCTACATTACACCCATCCGGGCCTAGGGCTTTTCCATTTTGCATTTCATTGATCACCTCACTGACCTCCTTTTCCGACATTGGCTTGTTAAGATTGTGGTTATCTTCTCTGGTGACCAGCTGAGGGATGTACTGAGTGAAATGGTTGATGAACCTGGATCTGTCCTCCAGAGGCTCCTCTGCAATACTAAGGAAATGTTGTACAAGGAGAGATTCGATGTCTTTGTGAGAGAAAATTTCTCTCCCTTGAGAATCTTTGAGCTTTGTAATTCTGTTGTGTGCCTTGTGATCCATGGTGGATTTGTGAAAGAACTTTGTGTTTCTTTCTCCCTCTCTAGTCCACTATATCCTTGACTTCTGTCTCCAGAAAATCTCCTCTTGCAAGCACCAATCTTCCCATTCATCCTGCAAAGATTCAGCTAGCTTTTTCCGCTCCTCGGTAAAGCCCTCTGTGATGTTGATCCGATTGATTTCCTGGAGTTTCTTCTCAGCTTCTCTTTTGGCTTTGAAGATATTGCCAAATTCCTTTTTGTTCCAACCTTTAAGCTTGGATTTGATATGTTTGAGTTTCTGTTGGAGCATGAACATTCTAGTGCCTTGAATGTTTAGATCCTCTTTCCACCATTTATCAATATTACTGTTGAATTCAGGGTGAGAGAGCCAGGCATTCTCAAACCTGAAAGGTCTATTTCTTGGTGTAACCATGAAAGTGTCTTCCTTAACTCTTCCACATATGTATATGTATTCCGCTCTTCTTTGGCTCTTTGGCATATATTACCCCCAATAGTTCTTCTTTGGCATACATTGCTCCCGATAGTCCTTATTTGGCATGCATTGCTCCTGATACTCTTGATATGCCTCTGATAGCTTTGTTTTTCTCCTTCGATAGCTCTGCTTTGCTCCTTCGTTATGCTCTACTTTTATATTCTGCAATACTCCTCCTATAGCTCCGATAGCTCTGTTTTGCCTCCTTTGGCTCCTAGAATATTTCCATATTGACATCAATGAAAATCTATGTCAACAATCTCCCCCTTTGTTATTGATGGCAATATTCTTCTTCTCTCCCCCTTTGACATCAATGGCAAAGAAATGCATACAGACTCCCCCTGTCGAACTGCTCCCCCTGTAGAACTGCTCCCCCTGTCCTGCAACCTCTTTATGAATCAAAACTACTTTATCATGGCTTCAACAATGTTTAAAGATGCTCTACTTCAATTCTTTCAACCAGATTGCAAATAGTCACACACCAAGTGTCCAAGTCCAGGTTTTTATGCTTCAATCCATATTGTTGTCTCCACAGCCAGAATCGAGAGGCCTTCATAGTCTGAATCAAGAGAAAATGCCACTGAAATTGTCTTTCTTGCTATCTTTCTTCAGATCCAAGTTCCTTTGTGTCTCTGTGCTTCTCCTTAAGTCACTGCCATCCAGTATTCAACATCATTGCATTTGGATGAAATGGTGAGAGGTTGTGCCTCACTATTGCTATATTTTCTAAGTGACCAGTATCAACTTAAGTTATATTTGACTGCACAACATTCTCCTTTCTATGAGCCATCTTTTCCTTGTGTTCTTGTACATATCTCTGCAAGTTATTTCCACTAGCATATTTAGATATCCAATCTGTGACTGTCTTTTAAATTCATTTTGTTGATTTGCATCTTCTTGCAATGCTTCAGTTTTGTTATATGCCACCTTATGCTCTTACTTCAAACTCCATTCCAGATGTATCTATTTGTTTGAAGGTTGCCTCTATTTGTGTCCATAATTTACCTGTTCTCACATTAAATCCCTTAGTCAAGACATAAACTTTTGTGATAACAACACCATAGTTGTTTGCCCTATTTCTTTAGTATTAGATGACATTCTCTGTTGTTCCAAGTTCTACTAAGTGATGAAGTGGAAAACATCTTCAACACCAGTCTAAAGAATAGTTAAGGGATCAGGTTCTTCAATGGAGTGTTCTTGAGAAATGATATTTATCAATGAATGATTGTTAATATAGCTCAACAAGGATTTCATAAGGACCCTCTCACAAATAGCTTCTGCAATAATGATCAAGAATCACAGGCTCCCCCTAACTGTATGCATCATCTCTTTAGGCAGAGTCTTCCCATCAAATGCTTAGATTGTCAAAATTTAGGCCAATGACATGTGTTGTTGGCTGGAGAGTTCAAGGGACTTTCAGACTGTATTTGCTTCCTTCTCCATACTTGTGTAAATTTCTTCTTTTGCATGGTTCTAACTTGTGTAAGAGCCCAAGTTAAGTTACAATCACGTGCCATATGACCAATGTTATGACACTTGAAGCATTCTACATTGTTCATGAATAATAATTCATGATTTCTTCCTACAAAATTGTTTCTTGGAGATTGTTGGGGACCATAATATCTATCTTTATGATATGCTTTACAATCTTTTGCCATGTAACCAAAGTTTGTACAAGAATAACAATAACCAAAAAATGAACTTTGGTACCTGGAAGATGGAGATTTCCTTGATGTACTTCTAAAGCCTTTCTGCGTTGAGATCATTTGATGCCTCTCGCATCTTTGACATCATCTACATTTATTCTTGGAGCAGGATTTCTTCCATTGTTGCCTTGATTTTTCTCGTTGCCTTTGCTGGAACTGGGAGCATCACCATTTCTTCTTGGCTTCTTCACATCCATTTTGTTTGAAGCATTATCATTCTTGTTTAAGGATTCACCAACATACCCGAGACCTGATTTATCAAATGGACATCTTTGATAGCTGAGCATGTCATCCAAGGCTTGAGAGCTCTTCAAGATTTTGTTCATCCCTTCAACCTTTTTTTCTGAGGAAGCCAATCTCTTCTTCCAATATTTCACACTCATTATTATTCTTAGCAAGTTGTTTCTCAGTTTCTTCCTTGATATGAGTAGCTTCATTTTCTTCTATTTTAAGGGAGATGATATCTGACTTCATTTTGAGGATTTCTTCATTTTCCTTTGCTAGACTGCTCTCCATTTCTTCCTTGATCCTTGTAGCTTTACATGTTTCGGCCTTGAGAAGTTTGATGTTAGATTTTAATTTGAAGATTTCTTCATCCTTTGCTTTTAGTTGACATATCATGGTGTTTCTTTCCTTTTCTGCTTCATCAACCTGTCCTTCTATGATTTCCAATGCTTCCATTGTCTTCTCAGCTCCTTGTGCTTGTTTCCTTGCTTCTTGTAGTTGAGATTTGAGAGAGGAGACCTCTACCTTGTACTAACCAATCTCTTCTTCAAGTTTGTTCAAGCTCTTGTGCCTTTGTTCAAGTTGACTTGACAAGGTATCTTCCCGTTTCTTTGCTTTATCCAATTGATTTGTCATGGATATGACTTCTTCATGATGCTTTCTTTTTCTTTGATGAAATTCCTTCTTAAGCTTGGCAAGCTCTTCATCCCTTTCTTGTACTTGAAGCTTGACAAGGTCAACTTTCTCCCTTGTTTGATCTTGGTCACCAGCTAGTGCTATCTTCTTAAGTTCCTCATTTTTCTTTTTCAAATTGTTAATCTCTTCCATGGTAGCCATAAGTTAAGCGAGGAGATCTTTTACAAAATCTTTTTCATTCTCTTCATCTTCTAGGATGGGTTCTAGATTTCCTTCTTGATTTCCATCATCTTCTTGACTAATGATCATGGTCAATGCTCCTTTTGAGTGAAGGTCATGAAGTTTGTCCCATATACCCTTTTCTGATGAATATTTTCCTAGATTGTTCTTTATAGAATCAGGTAGCCCATTCAAGATTGCCTTCATTGGTTTTGCATTATACTCCTTGGATTCTCCATCCATCCTGCTATCAACAATCATTGAATTCCATATTTCAATGCCTTGAGTCTGTAAGAAATTCCTCATTCTTGCTTCCCATTTATTAAAGTTCCCATTGAACCATGGAGCCTCCTCAAATTGATTGTCTTCTATTTTAGTGGTAGAGGGAGACACATCCTTAGGAGGATTGGAGACTTTCTTCCTTGACTTCGCCATTTGTGTTCTAAAGATCAACCTTCAAGCTGTTAGGCTTTGAATGAAGGTACTAGCTCTGATACAAATTGTTGGAAATATTGAGGGGGGGGGGTGAATCAGTATTTCTTTTTCAACTATTGTTTTACCAGTTAAAAAATTTATATTCAGAACACAAGATGAACAACAAGTATAAATGATTTTATTAATATAATCTTTGCAATAAAATAGATACAATATATAAATGGTTGCAATCAGTTTCCAAGCACTAGCTAGGAATTTTGTGAGGCTCCAACCTCTAGAGCGCCAACTTTGTTTTGCCAAGGCAACAATCGTGGACTCAGGAGAACCAACTCCCAAGGATTCCAATCCTTTCAGTTCTGAGGCTCCAACCCCAAGGACACCAATCCTTCCTACTTCTGAGGCACCAATCCCAAGGACACCAATCCTTCCTACTTCTAAGGCACCAACCCCAAGGGTTCCGACCCAATCTTGTCAAGGCATGTTTGATAGTAATGTTTTGCTCTTAGAACTCTTCTTTACTGAGTCCTGTCTATTTACAGCTTCATTGTAGTCTCCATGCTACAACATCAATGACAACCAATATTCTTATGAAGGAGTCTTTACAACTCTTCATACTGTCCACACAGAGTCTGCAATAGCCTTCATGATCTCTGATAATGTCTCCACACAGCTTTAGTGAGTCTACTATTAGCTACACTAAGCTCTGCACAAGAACCAACTTTCTGTTCAAGCATCTGTTCTCACTATCACAGTAAATGCTTCAGCATGACTGCTTCTCTGCTGGCTACTTCTCCCTTCAAACAATGTCAGATAAAACATTATTTATTACATCACAGAATTGTTCTATAGACTGCATTGTGTACCTGATTAATTCATCACAGGTCTAAGTCTTTCACAGGGTAACATGATTAACATAGATGCTTGCCCTTTGAATGCCTCCTGTCCTGTTGGTCCTTCGGCCCTTTTCTGTTCTGCTGGACCCTACGGCTGCCTCTGTTTCTTCCAGCTTTTTCAACAACAACCTTCAACTTTCCTTGTTCTCTGTTTTTGTATATTCCTGATGCCTCTGACCGTCAGTTTCCTCTTTCCACTGGCTCTTCGAATTCCTCCTCAGTCACTGTAGTTTCCTCTACGCTCGCTTGATCCTTCGACTTCCTGATTCTTCATGTCGCTTTGGCTTCCTATGCATTGGCTTGTCGTTCGGCTTATCGGTTTTCGGCTTCCTCTGTGTCTTCAAGTTCACCAACACTCCAGGGACATGAAATTCATAAGAGAGGACCGAAATACATAGAGAAAACATGTTGCATATTAAAAACTGTAACAAAGCCCCTTTTTCAATAATAATAGGCATACACAGGACTTTATTGTTTTACGGAGAGACTGTACCAATTAGGAGGCCTCACCTTCCACGTCACCGTCGCAATCGCAATTGCCATCGTTCAGGCCCACTGAATTATCAGAACTATTATTATAAGTTTTTTGGCCTAAAAAACCGCGAGCAATACAAATATTGAATTACACAGGAATATATGGAAAACCGACCGAACACTTAAGGGCGGACTTCAAATTCCTTATGCCCGCATCAATAACTTCATCGAGTCTGTCGTATAATCGCAATCGACAGTCGCAACTTCCAAAAGTCCTGTATAAGTCGAGCTCATGATATCGCCGATGGCCAATGGCTGATTCTCCTGCGGATGCGATATAGCATTAAGTCAAACTGTAGTGTTGCATCGGGTCCACAACATATATCAAAATCGGTGCTTTCAGGAGTGACAACCCTTTGTATATTGCGATATGTGAGTACCGATAGTTGGATGCGATATAACAATAGACCATTGCATAATGTTGCAGCGGGTCCGCAACATATCGCAGTATATATATATATATATATATATATATATATATATATATATATATATATATAGCACATGTATATCGCAATCGAGAGTTTCGGGTAGTGGCTCATAGTAGAACCCGCCGATTATAATATCGCTGATATATATATACTCCGCCTCTATACTCTGATATCTATATATATATTTGCCACCTCCAATAGTGTATATTGCATATATATATTATATGCTGCTCCGCCTCTGCCTTTAGCCTTTATGTCTTCGCTCCTTTAACTCTTCTGCATATATATATATATATATATATATATATATGTATGTATTACACTCTTCTTTGGCTCTTTGGCATATATTACCCTAGAGAGTTCTTCTTTGGCATACATTGCTCCCGATACTCCCGGTATGCCTCCGATAGCTCTGCTTTGCTCCTCCGTTATGCTCTACTTTTATATTCTACAATACTCCTCCTGTAGCTCCAATAGCTCTGTTTTGCCTCCTCTGGCTCCTATAATATTGCCATATTGACATCAATGACAATCTATGTCAACGGAGGCAACAATTAACTAGTAAGTCAGATAACGTCTTGGGGTAAGCCAAGTAGAGGTAAGCTTGGTAAGTTGAATGGGTGACTTAGGAATTGTAAAGTAGTTTATATTTTGATATTTTTTGTGTAATTTTTTTTTTTAGTTATGTATTTTTCTTTTTGTTATGTATGTTTGATTGATTGATTGATTTATTTATTTTTTAAATTTGAAAAATTATTAGACAAAATTGACGGGGATGCGTCCCACCTCAAAAAGGGTTCTTCTGGGCTTGTTGTTCTTGATTAAATGCTAATTTCAAATCCTCATACATGATAGAATCCATTGGAAACATTTCAATCCCCCCAATCTTGAAATCTTAAAGATTGCCAAGTTTGATGGATTTTGAGGGGATCTAAAATTCTACTTTCTCCACCTGAAATCCAATGAGGTCAGAAGCACTCTTGAACATCCTAAGTCAATTAATGGTAATGTTAAAAATTTAAATAAAAGGATGAAATCAATGTTATTGGAACCCTGCCATTGATCGAACTGGAAAATCTTCTGAACCAGGAACCAGTTGTAACTAGACTAGCACTGATAAAAAAACCAAATAAAAAAAGGTCAACCAAAAACACATAAAATATTCAAATTTTAAAGAAAAAACATAAATATTCATGTGCATCCATATGAATTCAAACCATTTATACAAAAATAAGTAAAAATTTTCATTTATATAGCATGTAAGGGTGCACATAACTAAAACAACATCGAGTGAAATCCATCTCTAAACTGAAATACATTAACAAACATGTTCTAGATGGCATCTAGCATCCAAAAAAATCATGCTACAACAAATACATACTCCTATCATCAAAATCATTGCATATATTTGGATTTTCATCATAAATAACTCTCCAGGCATTAAAATTTTGTTTGAGTGATGTGTACATTTTTAGTAGGGTGATGATAGAGGAGTTCGAAAATCAATTCCACTAACATCAAGGTACATAGAGGCCTTGACACTCTTGATTAAATACTAATTCCATACCTTGTACATGACAAAATATAGTGAAAGCATTGCAATCCACCCCAATCCTAAAATCCTGAAAAACTATTGAGTTTGCTTGATTTTGAGTAAGATTTAAAATTCTACTTTCTCCATATGAAAACCTATGAGGTCAGAACCAAGTTCAAACATTCTAAGTCATTTCATGGTAATTTTAAAAATTTAATTAAAAGGGTGAAAATAAAAGATAAAGGAGAATGTCATTTTTACTTTAAGAATTTAATATTACTATGAATTAAATAGCATTAGTAGGGATCTAGGGTTGAATATTAAGCTTCCCCCCTCATACATCATTGTTACAAGCAAAATTAAGGGGGGACACCTAACCCTTTTTAAGGGGGAACACCCACAAACACCCCTTTTGGTGAAACACATCCCCCACGTTGGGGAAATGGTTCCCCCTGCGTCTCCCTCAAAGGGGGACATAGGGAGACATTTTCCTAGGAATCCCCTTGTCGCAAGTGCGTGGGAATTGTGAGGTGTGTGCACCCCACCTTGGGGGACACATCCCCATGAAAGACTGCCAATATTTCCATTTTTCTCCATAATTTATCTTCCCTTAGCTATTTTTTCCTAGGAGAAACCCTAGTTTGGTTTAAGCTTCAACTTAAGGGCTTCTTGAAGGTTTCATGTGCCATTGTATTGTTCAAAAACATTGTTGGGAACATTTTTTTGGCACCTTGACCTCATTCCACTCCATTTCACATGTTATTAATCAATCCCTAGGTCAAGTGTGCCCTAGTTTGGCTTCTCCAAGGGAAGTGAATTGCCTCTCCTCATTGCTTGAGCCTTGTAATTAAGTTGTGTCATCCCTTAGAAGCCTATTGTGTCACCTTTAAGCATATAATATCAATTAGGTGACATATATATTGGGAATCCTCCCATTGGTGAAAATACATAAAGAGAAGGGGGTAGTTGTTGTTGTGACAGTGGGCCACTACCTTATTGTTGTCACTTGGTCTAGTGATTGCCTTGTAGGGTACCCATTTACAAGGCCTACTAAATTTTGCGGCAACATTTTTAGTGTTGTTGCAGGGGACGAAATGAGTCTTCCTCCCTATAATTTGAAGCTTTAACTTCATTTCTTTGAAGAGGAAAATCTCAAAGGACAAGATAGACCCTCTTATGGCAACTCCATTGGAAGAACAAAGCCCTAGTTCTTCATTGAGCTTTAAAGCTTCAATGCATGTAGGGTGAAGCAAGCATCTTTCAAGGAATTTTAAATTCACCAAGGTGACTCCCCATTTGATTATCATGCAAGACTCAACGCAATGGCTCCCTGGGATCTACATGAGATGTTCCTTGCTTTGGATGTGAAGGAAATTCCTAGATATCCAAATTGACAGGATGCAATTTATATGAAAAATGTTCCAAAATTCAAATGTTATCCTTCTTCAGTTGTCGATCAAGTTGTCAAATTATCAAGTATGATTTAGAGATCAACATGGTTCACGAGGATTCTCTCATGAGGTTCTTCATCAATTCCTTTGGGCATGATCAAAGATACTAGCTCATGCATCCTTGTAGACCTATAAGCATCCCTTCCATTAAGATACTCATTGAATAATTTCTTAAGTATTGTGGACCAATGTGTCATTTTGAAGTTGTTCTTCAAGGTTTGACTGTAGCTCTCCAAAAATAGCACCTTCTCAGTTATGTTGAGGAAGTCGAAGAAGACCATTTCCATCTTAAAAAAAATATCACCCGTGATCACCTTGATCTTTCTGTTAATAAAAGAAATCAGGGTTGTGATGAAGAAGAATACCATGATCAAAGGGAAATGCCTTTTTTGGATCATCAAGATGAACACATTAAAATTGATCATGAAGATGGTCTTGAAAAGGATCATAGTGGGGATCATGATGAAGATGGTTCTTTAGAAAGAAAAGTTGAGACAAGCCCCACCCTTTTTAGGGATGTCATGTTTGATGATGTACTTACCGAAGGCCTTGAAAGGGGTGATCCCATTAATCCCCTCGGGTCTGACATTTTTTATTTCATGCACATAGAAGAATGGAAGTGGAATACCACTAGCCATCATTTTGACATGGATTTGATTTATGATATTGATGATATTGATAGAAAGAACATTGCCTTGCCTTATGCCCCATATAATCAGGAAGATATGATTGTCGATGTATTTGAGCCATTCTTAGATCTTCCTATTGAAGTCCCTCAGTCATATTCGGGTCACATAAACTTTGAACATCATGAATGGACATTGATTGACCCTTTTGAATTTGATTGACAACCTAGTTGTCAAGATCCTGTCCTCAAGTTGTTGAAAATAGCAACAAGAAATGCTAAAAATAGAAGTGCTAAAAATAACACTACTATAAATAGAATTTTGGGATACATTCCAATTTTAGTTAGTCCCTGAACTAAAACTGAGAATTGTAGGAAATCAAACATGAAGTCTATGTGAAGACATACAACAGTTACTCCATCGATTGAGGAAGTTATGCCCTGATTAAGGAGATTAGGATGAGTTGTACTTTAAGTTGTAATTAGTTAGCTCAGTTATCTGAGTTAAGTCCAGTTAGATTAGTTCCAATAGTTTGTGGAACTGATTGTGAGTTCAGTTAGTTAATGCATGCATGCATGTAACTGCTGCACTTCAGATAACTAAATATTCTCTCATAAATAACTCATGCATGTCAGTTCAGTCAGAGACCCAGTTGAGATCAGGTGATGGGACAATGTACTATCAGTTGCAAGAATATTCCATGGAGGATATCTCTTGCATGCAGAAGGAATTCATTCCTTGGAGATTGCGCAGTTACTTTTGAGTTTGATGGTTGTGTGATGAGGCCAATTCACACAAGTGGCAGCATTGGACCCCAAGAGAAACTGCGCAAGGAAATAGGAGGCTTGGAGGGATGGAGGAAGGCATATTTTGTGTCTATTCAGTCTGTGAGCTGTATTGTTTAATTGTGATGAGAGCTGGATGGTTTGTGAGCTGAAGCTTTATGTAATCTAAACATATTTCCACTTGTATGATATTACAGAGATCGGGGTTTTAGGTTGAGGCTTTTCCCAGAGTATTCTTCTATGTTCATGTGTGATTGCTTTCTCATTCTCAGTTATATGTGTTCTATTTGATCTTGCTCATATTCGATTAAGCTTCCACACGTTTTTTGTAGAAGTAGATCTGGTATTTTGCTTTAGTATATTGCATAATCTGTTGATCTACAGTGAGAAATTCTACATGGTATCAAAGCAAAGGTGATCAAAGTGAAGAAGAGTATACAAGAAGGAGAAGTTCAAAGTTTGAAGTTGTTGAATATAGAAATCGAGTTCTTATCACATCTCAATTTCACCAATGGCGTTCAACGGTTTAAGACTTGAGTATGCCCTTGATGGTAGCTTGAATTATATAGCCTGGAAGGATTTCATGGAAGCAATATTAGAGGATAACGGTCTAAAGGACTTCATTGATCAAGAAGTCCGCAAGCCAACAGCGACTAATGCTACAGAATTGGCGGAATGGAAGAAATGTGTGGCTAGAGCGAGGAGAATCCTTTTGGAGGGAGTTCGAGACCACATAGTCTTGAGTCTCCATGGGAAGGAGACACCATTTTCAATGTGGAAAACATTGTAAGATCTATATCAAAACAGAAGTGATCAGAGGAAGCTGGCACTGTAAGACAAGCTTCGGAAAATAAAGTGTGAAAAGGGTGACACAATCTCTACATATCTGAACAAACTCACCTCCTGCAGGGATGAGCTTGGAAGTGTAGGGATCATGACAGCCAAGGATGACATGGTGAGTCTAGCTCTCCTCTGTCTTCCTAAGAGCTGGCATAGTTACTAAGACTTGGTAAACGGAAGAGAAAAACTGCCAGATTGGGAACGTCTTTGGTCGGATCCGATGTAGGAGGAGATAAGAAGAAGCACCAGAGATGGATCCTCATCAAAGCAAGATGATGAGGAAAATCTAGCATTAGTGAGTAAGGCGAGGAAAGGGAAAGGGAAGGCATCCCATTCCAAATCTAGTTCTTCCCATGGTGGGAAGAAGTTTGACAAATTGAAAGTGCGATGCTTTCATTGTCATGAGGTGGGCCATTATGCTACGAATTGTCCACAGAAGAAATCCAAGAAGGGATCCTTGAAGGGATCAGACGGTGAGGCACTGACCTCACAGTTCGAGTTGGATTTCTCTCTTATCACATGCATGGTTTCATCCATGGTGGGATGTGTTTGGTACCTGGATAGTGGAGCTTCGTTCCACATGACCGGCGACAAGAATCTTTTCAGTATTTTGGAGGAGAAGAATATCCAGATGCGGATCGAGATGGGAGATGATGGAAAGTACCATGTTTCAGGTGAAGGTACAATTGTGTTTCAGAGGGATCATGGAGATCTTCTCACCCTGACTGATGTAAAGTATGTACCAGGTCTGAAGAAGAACCTTGTGTCCATTGCTATGAAGAAGATAAAGGCTATGATGTAGTATTGAGTTAAGGAAAGGTATTCCTGAGGCATATCGGCATTGGACAGACCAAGAGGATCAAGATTCAAGTAAAGAATCTATACAAGCTGGAGGTAGACGATTATGTTGCATTGAGTTCCAAAGCTGAGTTGGTGCAGAGCCAAGATTTTGGCGAACTATGGCATAGAAGACTGGGCCACTTGCACAATGGAGCCCTAAAGATCATGCATCAGATTTCTACCAGACTTCCCAAGGGAAAACTGGAGCATACAGATACATGCAAAGGTTGTACCTTGGGTAAGTATATGAAATCTTCCTTTCAGGATCGAGACAGTAGAGCTGGAGAAATCCCAAAGCGAGTTCACACAGATGTTTGTGGACCATTCTCTACAACCTCCACTGCTAAACAAAGGTACTATGTTATTTTTATTGATGATTTTTCTCGTAGATGTTGGATCTACTTTATGAAAAAGAAGGATCAAACCTTCTTGAGGTTTTGTGAGTTTAAAGCCTTAGCAGAGAAAGAATCTGGAAAGAGAATAAGGGCCTTGCATAGTGACAATGGTGGAGAGTATGTCTCCCAATAGTTTAAGGACTTCTGCGTTGCAGAAGTAATTAAACAGGAGTTGATGGCACCCCATAACCCACAAAAGAATGGGGTGGTCGAAAGGAAGAACAGATCAATTGTGGGAGCAACTTGAGCGATGTTGCATGACCAAAGCCTACCACTTCATTTGTGGGCTAAGGCATGCAATACAGCAGTATACTTGCAGAACAGAAGCCCGCACCGTATACTGGGAATGAAGACACCTATGAAGGCCTTTTCCGGGAAGCGACCAGATGTGAGTCTCTTCAGGATCTTTGGATCATCAGTTTATTGCCATGTGACTAAAGATGCCCAGAAGAAGCTAGAACCAACAACTGAGTTGGGAATACTTGTGGGGTACACTGATACACTCCACAACTATTGGGTGTTCCTACCTACCAGTTAGAGGACAGTGGTACGCAGAGATCTGAAGTTCGATGAGCAGAAAGACATGTGAGTATCACTTGAGAGGGAGCTCAAGTTGCATGCAGATGAGGAACTTTCAGTCTCTAAGGAGGAGGAGCCTCAGATTGATGCGGAGTAGCCACATGCAGAGGATCCGGGAGTGGAGACATCCATTCATGCTGAGTCTTCCAGAGATGGGCGAAAACGCTCAAGGGAAGTTGACAGGTTGATGTTGGATGCACGAGAGAATGTGGGACAACTATCTTCTCAGCGCAGACAGAGGAGGTTGCCCGAGTGGTACAGTGATTACATGTCCCTGGTTGGGGAGTGTGTAGAGTCTAAGCCTTCTTCATTCGAGGAGGGAGTGCAACAACCAGTCTGGGTTGATGCAATGGTGGAGGAGTACAACTCCATCGTTCGAAACTGTGTTTGGGATGTTGTCCCTAGACCTTAGGACAACTTAGTGGTGAGTTCCAGATGGCTTTACAAGGTAAAGTAGGCAGTTGATGGCAGTATTGAGAAACCTAAGGCAAGGTTTGTTGCCCATGGTTTCTCACAGGTCGAGGGGATTGACTATGATAGGACTTTTTCTCCTATAGCAAGGTACTCATTGATCGGATTGATGTTGGTACTATCAATTCAGCTGGGTTGGAGGATCCATCAGATGGATGTGAAGACAATGTTCCTCAATGGGAAGATTGAGGACAAGGTGTACATTGAGCAACCAGAAGGTTTCAAGACCTTCGATCGTGAGTTGCATGTGTGTCGACTCAAGAGGGCTTTGTATGGGATGAAGCAAGCACCCCGTGCTTGGTACACCAGGATCGACAACTATTTCATCGGGTTGGGCTTCACCGAGAGTGAAGCAGATGTGAACCTTTACCACATCATGGTAGAAGGTAAGCCATTGATCATTGTTCTTTATGTCGATGATCTGATTTTGACAGGTGATGATCAACTGATCAAGTCTTGCAAGGAGGACCTTGCAAGAGAGTTCGAAATGAAAGACATGGGTCTTATGCACTACTTTCTAGGCATGGAAGTGTGACAGAAGGACGGAGAAGTTTTTGTGTCCCAAGGAAAGTATGCCAATGAGATACTCAGGCAGTTCCACATGGAGAAGTGTAAGCCCATGCAGACTCCTCTAGCTGGTAAATGGAAGAAGGAGGATGCTACTTCAGGTGAGGTAGTATTTTCTACTATTTATCAGCAGTTTGTGGGTTCACTAATGTATCTAGTGAACACATGACCAGACTTATGCTTTGCGGTGAACCAACTGAGTCAAGCTATGGTTCAGCCTACCAAGATGTTTTGGAAGGAACCGAAGCATGTGCTGAGATACCTCAGAGGCACATCTCACTATGGATTGTGGTACAGACAGACAGAGGGAGTGAAGCTTCAGGGCTTCAAAGATGCAGATTGGGCAGGGAGTCCATCAGACCGGAAGAGAACTTCTGGAGGAATCTTCAAGCTTGGTTCAATTGCAGTTTCCTGGTACAATAGGAAACAAAGGTCAGTTGCAATTAGCTCACCAGAGGCTGAATACATGGCTACCAGTCAAGTTGCATGTGAGGCCATTTGGATGCGGAAGATTCTAGTGGGATTGTTTGGTCAAAGGATGGATCCAACTATGATCTACAGAGATAATCAGAGTTGTATCAAACTCTTTGAGAATCCAATTTTTCATGACAGGTCCAAGCACATTGATATCCGGTACCATCATCTTCGGGACTGTGTTGTGAAGAGGATCATGTTGTTGATGTATGTTTCGACCGAGGAACAGGATGCAGATATTTTGACTAAGGCATTGTCGAAATGCAAGTTCGAGTTCCACAGAGACAGGATTGGGGTTACTGATAATCCCTTTCTTGTTGAGAGGGAGTGTTGAAAATAGCGATAAGAAATGCTAAAAATAGAAGTGCTAAAAATAACACTGCTATAAATAGCATTTTGGGATACATTCCAATTTTAGTTAGTCCCTAAACTAAAATTGAGAATTAAAATTCGAATTTGATCTTAGCAGTTGTTTGTAAAATAATTAATTAATTCATCTTGAGTTAATTAGTTGTAGGAAATCAAACATGAAATCTATGTGAAGACATGCAACAGTTTCTCCATTGATTGAGGAAGTTATCCCTTGATTAAGGAGATCAGGATGAGTTGTACTTTGAGTTGTAATTAGTTAGCTCAATTATCTGAGTTAAGTCCAGTTAGATTAGTTCCAACAGTTTGTGGAACTGATTGTGAGTTTAATTAGTTAATGCATGCATGCATGTAATTGCTGCACTTCATATAACTGGATATTCGCTCATAAATAACTCATGCATGTCAGTTCAGTTAGAGACCCAGTTGAGATCAGGTGATGGGACAATGTACTATCAGTTGCAGGAATATTCCATGGAGGATATCTCTTGCATGCAGAAGGAATTCATTCCTTGGAGATTGCGCAGTTACTTTTGAGTTTGATGGTTGTGTGATGAGGCCAATTCACACAGGTGGCAACATTGGACCCCAAGAGAAACTTCACAAGGAAATAGGAGGCTTGGAGGGTTGGAGAAAGGCATATGTTGTGTCTATTCAGTCTGTGAGTTGTATTGTTCGATTGTGCTGAGAGCTGGATGGCTTGTGAGCTGAAGCTTTGTGTAATCTGAACATATTTCCACTTGTATGATATTACAGAGATCGGGGTTTTAGGCTGAGGCTTTCCCTAAAGTATTCTTCTGTGTTCATGTGTGATTGCTTTCTCATTCTCAGTTATATGTGTTCTATTTGATCTTGCTCATATTCGATTAAGCTTCCACAAGTTTTTTGTAGAAGTAGATCTGGTATTTTGCTTTAGTATATTGCATAATCTGTTGATCTACAGTGAGAAATTCTACACAAGTTGTGTTCCTCATCATGTCCCCAAGGACACCACCAAAAGTTGTATGCCTGAGATAAATCTTGAATGAAAATTCTTGAGCTTGATCATTGTTTACTCCATTTTCAGGCTACAAGAAATGATCAAATGGTGCAAGGCTGATTTGTATTCTCTCTCTTCATCCATGCCTCCTTTTCATACTACATGGTCATATTATTTTCCAACCTCCCTTCCTTGTGATTCAACATGTGAGTTGCATATGAATGATTGTGATTCTTTCTTGTTTTATCTCATGATTAATCATAGGGTAAGGGGTGCGATATTGATCTAATGATATGTTCGCTACATTGGTTATGTGACTATACTTAGTTGATATATTTGATTCTAGCATAGATTAGAGTAGTTAGTTGCATTTCACATTGCATGAGAGATGTAACATCATTCATATTATGTTTCATGCTAAAATAGATTGCGTTTAGAATATATTTTAGTTTCTTTACAAATTTATTATATTCATATAGAACATGGGTGATACCCTACACCCAGTGCACATGCTCCCAAACAAGTTGATTTCATTGTGCAAGTTATAGGTCTGTGAGCCCAGAGAATGTGGCATTCTCATGAACTCCACGTTTGAGCTATTGGATCATGCATTCTATGACAAGCTCATGTCTCATATTTGGAGCCAGATATTACCCACCAAATGGGTAACCCTATAGGAGAAAACTTTTCTCCTATTCCTCATAGCTAGTCAATCAACCATGTTGCCAACATCCCCTTATAAGCACCACTATATGATGAAATTCCTTTATATCTCCACCACTTGTATCATCGATTTGCTTCTCACCCATATGGAAAGAGAACATGGACGAGGGTGGGCTTCCGATGAAAAGGTACTTTAATCATGTTGCAATCTGATTCTTATTCCTGTTTATGTTTGGGAATTTGATATGGATTATTAGGTGACCTGGAAGGAGGGATTTTAATGTGAACTGGGGGTTGATCTTCGATCCTAGTCCAATGGGATATCCACTAATTTCCTAATGGGTATAAGAGGGGCATTATTTAGGAATCCCTAATTGAGATAATGTAGTTCCATCTATCCCTATGCCATACTTACCACTTTTCATCATACATTATAAGCTCTTGTCTCACATCCATTCTTCGGGTTCAACTGACCATTTGTTTTTGAGTTCAAGTTTCTGTGATTCATAATTTTTTTGATGATGATATTATTTTATATTAATCACACTGAGCATTGGTTCTTTGGGATTTGGCACGTATACATCCTCATACCTTGGTAGGGCTCAAAAAATGGGAGGTTGATGCTGTTAAAATAAACATAAAAAGCATATCATGGCCACAAAAACAAAATCAAAGAAAGAATATCAAAATGAAAAGGATGGTCAGGACATACAAATTATCACATGGGAAAAATCCTAGCATGAGCTCTACCTCACTCATTATGGTCATCATCCGATTCCTAAGCACATGCAACTCCATTGCATCATAAAAAGGAACCCTTGCATGTCCCAAACCGATGAGCAATAAAGTGATTCATCATTAAGGGGTAATCAACTTCTATATCATTCAAAGCAAGCTCTAACCCTTGAGATATGAACATTAACACAAAGAGGAATCAAGCAAGAGTAAAAGGAGCACAAGATGGGTGGAAAAAAAAAGGCCAAACTGGTAACTCATGTATCCACAATTGCTCCCTCACATCTATACACTGTCCCCATCAGTTGGTCTTATTTACCATGGCACATGGCCATGAAATCTTCTCCCCTCCATACCATCATTATTATTCACTAACACTTATCAATTGAAGACTGGATTGAGGAAATGTTACTTACCCTTAGGGGTTAGAAACACTTAATAAAGTTTTCCTTTAGCCACTCCTACCTAGGGAGGAAACACCATCATGAGCTTAAGGCCCTATTTTTAGAAGGGAATCCATATTTGAAGTATTAAATAGGCCATTACATTCAAGCTTGATTCACTTAAATGAAATAATGTTTTTTGTCCCTAATGACTGGTTACTTTCACTAGAATCTATGTTGTGATTGTTAGGTGGTTTAGCAACCCATGCCTTGGGAACCTTACCCACAAGTACCCAGGCCCTTAGATGAGTATAATGGCTCTAATAGGTGAAGCATTGAGAGGCTTGGGCCTCCTAGCAAAAACACATCACACATGACCCTAGGCACCTCCTACACCCAAGACCTTCTACCACTTTGCACTAGATTTGATGATTCTTTAGGATGTCACACCTGGAATTGACATGTACCCAGGCTGAACTTAGCACCTTATAAGGGATGGCAACTTATTAAGGGCTCAGATGAGGATGGTCTCACCTTCATAGACTTGGGAGGGCTAGTAGCATCTAGAAATGCCTCAATTTTGGAGTAGAGATGGACATTATGAGCAGTTGAAGACCCATGGATACCATTTTTTGGTGCCCCATGTTAGGCAGACTAATCCTTCTTGCGGACAAGATAGATCTCCCTAAATCTCAAATGAAATCTAGTAACAACAACAAAAGAACTGCTATCTTTCCTTAGCTTATGATTAATTGAAACAAGTAATATGTGAGGGATCACTTATCGGTTTAACGAGGTGTCTGTCGAAGTCCTTTTAGTGCCTTCCACAATTGGCTTCTCCTTGATTCTTTAGAGACCGTTCCAATGCTTTCAACATCTTCTCCATGATGTTTCGAAGGAGATATGTATAGACAAAAACATACAAAGGATTAAAGCATCTAGTATATATAATGAAAGATAAATGAAATACTTAACTCAACATACATCATAATTGAATCAATAACCAATCATAACCTATGCGAGTGATCAAGAAGTCTCATAAATGATATCAAAAAAGACATGATTAAGAAAGAACAATTGCTTTTTATTGAATAAAAGGGAGAAAAAACCTATAACCTCAATGCCTTGATGTTACAAGCCTCTTCCAATGATATCCGGCCTTCTCCTTGGATGAAAAGCCTTCTAGCCCTATTTATGCAGCATAAGCCTACCTCCAATGGTCCTCCCCATTCCTATGGTCTGTGTTTGATTTATAGGCCAAGAGGTGGAGGTTTGGGATCCTCTTCCTAAGGGATGATATCCAAAAATGGTGGGATAGAGGATTCTCAAAGAGAGGGAAGTAGCTCCATGACGGGAGGCATCAGGCTTGGGTAATCATCAATTCGAAGTTGTTTGTTGGAAAAAATCATCTAACAAAAATTATATACTTTATTTTTTATTTTTTACTTGCATCGAGTCATGTGCACATGCCACAGTGTAATACAAAGCACACTTTTGCGCAACTTCTAATGGTCTCTTCTGCATATGCGTAGAAACTGAAAAGGGAACTGCGTAGGAAGTCAAAAATAGGTTTTTGGGCCTTAAGATCCAGGAATTTCATTCTCTTTGGGATTTTTTAGGTTCTAGCCTTGCAGGGGGATGCCTTGGAACACTTTGATGGATAGCGAAAGATCCAAACTAACAGTCATTTGCCTAATGTGACAAAATGACATGTAACACCCCAACTGGATTTTGGGACTACAAAGACCCATTCAGGATAAATTTAGGGAAAACCATCAAATAATGATTTTTACATGCTATTACATCACACTTGGCACCTCATAGGACATGGCATTTGGATCCTACTTCACATATGACATCAACTTTAAAGCCTAGCGGCTCACATGTGTAGCATTATTTGCACTTTTGATCAAAAGCTAATGGGTTGGCTTGTAACCCAAGGGTTTCTTGTGATTTAACTTGTTAGTAGGGGATTTAAAGATAATATTATGGCTCTTACACCTCATATAAATAGAGGAGAGGAATTTTCATTTCAATCATCATCACTTGGACTAATTCGGCCTCTCTTGGAGAATTTCAACCTATTTGTACCTTTGGAGAGATGTGATCTATGGATCATTTTGTTTATTGGAGCTATATTCTTATCTTTGGAGAAGTTATCTTGGATCAATGAAAGGACTATTAATGCATGCTATCTTGTAAGTGAGCCTTGTTATTAATAAATTTATGTTTCTATGTCTAATGTATGGGATATATTGGTAATCTAGCATTTTTCGATTGTGCCCTAATATGTTGAAAATCAATTGCTTGGCAACTAGATGTAATTATTGCATGCATTATTCATGAATGATATGTGAATGTTAATTACGTTGGTGAATCTATGAATTAGCTCTTTCAAGTGAATATTGATCCCTCAGATAATAGTCAAGGTTTTTATGTTAGGGCATCAAAATATCCTTACTCCTTTGCAAGTTTTGGCTGATCTAGCAATCCCATAGAATCCATCCACCCAAGGACTAGGCACTGGACTTGTATAAATGGTGATCAACCTTTATCTTGCCCTCAACTTGAATTTCCCAACTTTTCTGTGTCTTATTTTGATCCTCTCATAGAATCCATCCTTCCAAGGACAAGCGACCTCAGTTAAGGCTTAGTGCAAATTGCCTAGGAGAGAGATTTTTGGCATTGGAAGGATTCTACATCAAGAGTAGAAGTGGTTTCCTCAAAATCATTCCTCTTGGCAGATAATATTTCCATTTTCCCCATAATTTCTCTTTCCCTATCTATTTTTATTTATGAGAAACCCTAGTTTTGTTAAGCTTCAACTTAATGACTTCTTGAAGGTTTCATGTGCCATTATATTATTAGAATACATGGTTGGAAACATTTTATTACCTTGACCTAAAGCCACTCCATTTCACATGTTATTAATTAAGCCCTAGGTCAAGCATGCCTAGTTTGGCATGTCTAAGGGAAGCAAATTGCCCCTCCTCATTTCTTGAGCCTTGTACCGAAGTTGTCATGCCTTAGAAGCCTATTGTGTCACCTTTAAGCCTAGAATATCTCTTAGGTGATCTATATACCATGATTCCTCCCATTTGTGAAAATTGATAAAGAGAAGAGGGGTAGCGGTTGTGGTCACTATGGGCCACTACCTTATTGTTGTCACTTGATCTAGTGATTGCCTTGTAGAATACCCATCTACAAGTCTGTTAGAAAAATATTATATATGACAGAGAAATGCAAGACATATAATATGCGGAAAAACACAAACACATAAAACCATAGAGACACAACCTACAACAGATCCGCTGTAATACCCTTTGTTTTCTCTCACAATCTCACCTCTCTGTTTCTCGCTTGGAGAATACACATCTATTCCACAACCTCAATACAATGCCCTCATACAAAGAGAGGGGTTGCCTTCTAGGGCAAAAAACCCTAAACTAAACATAAGTTCTACCGTCAGATCATCTGCCTAATGAATGACCCAGATTGACTAGAAATTACTATACTTTTACAAGGCAATTTTACATCTATTTTTAGCTTTGGGGGCGCTGCCCCGAAACCCCTGCCGGGGGACCGCTGGCCCCCAGACCCCCCGCCAGGGGGGATCAGCCCCCCTGAACCCTCGCGGGGGGGACAAGTCCCCCCCGCACCCCCCCGTGTGGAGGGGTGTACAATCTTCCTAGGGTATACATCCGCCTGAAACAAAGACCTCTAAATAATCATGCTCCATTATATTATTGGAATACATGGTTGGAAACATTTCCTTACCTTGACCTAAAGCCACTCCATTTCAAATGTTATTAATTAAGCCCTAGGTCAAGCATGCCTAGCTTGGCATGTCTAAGGGAAGCAAATTGCCTCTCCTCATTGCTTGAGCCTTGTACCGAAGTTGTCATGCCTTAGAAGCTTATTGTGTCATCTTTAAGCCTAGAATATCTCTGAGGTGATCTATATACCATGATTCCTCCCATTTGTGAAAATTCATAAAGAGAAGAGGGGTAGTAGTTGTGGTCACTATGGGCCACTACCTTATTGTTGTCACTTGATCTAGTGATTGCCTTGTAGAATACCCGTCTACAAGTCCTGCTAGATTTTGCGGAAACAAGGTCTATGTGCATGCCCATATGTGTGTGTGTTTGGGGCCTATCTGCCCATGTTTATATGTTTAATGTCGTAGTTCTTGTGTACTAAAAGGCCAGTGAGGCTAATGTTGTAATATGCAATCATACCTATGTGATGTAACTGCCACAAAAACCCCAAACTTTTGACCTTTTCAAAATTTTGGAGCCCCCCTTACTCAACTTTCTATCACACTTTGCCTATGGTATCCTAGGGTTTTGTTAGCCTCCTATTGCAACAGGTTTCATTTTTCATGATTGACATTTTTACATGCCAAATATGTCATACTTTGCAAGCTGCAGTGTTCCGTATTTCTAGAAGAAGACTAGAGAAGAAGTCATATAGTGTGCTGATCCAAATGCACTGCTGTTCCATTTTTGATGAGTTGTTCCAGTTTTGAAGAGTTTTTCATTTAAGGGAGGTCCAAACAGTCTAATCTTGGTCTCCTTGGGTTTCAATTTTCTGTTTTAGAATATAGAGAATGATATCTGTCCAAACAGTTTAATCTTGGCAGATTTTGTAGATAGGTAGAGAATCAAAGGGACCCAACTGTTTAATCTGGGCCCTGGCAGAGATAAGTGTAGATTTAGATAGGAAAGCAAAAAAGGAAAGAAAAAATTGTAAACCTGGGTCTGCAAGTCTAAGTGCACCCAACCAAAAAAGAAGAAAAAATGTTAGGAAGTAGGCTGGGTAGGTAGCTGTTTGGTGGCAGAATGCTGATTGATGACCAATTTTGTATCTCACAATGTTTCATCTTTCCAGGTCACAATATTGATGCAGTTTCAGGAAGGTACTCAAGCTAGAATTCACTAACCTCCCCCTTCTTCTCATTTCCCCAAGTCACTTACTAACATCCCCCAAGAGGTCAAGATCTGCTTGAGCCTCTTAGTTCCATCATCTCCATGACATTTGCCTTGGTGAGGATTTGATTCACTCAAGGATAGCTCACTCATCATCTGTGAGCCTTCTTTTCCCCAAAATGGCCTAAGGTCTCATACCTTAGCGCCCTCTTTTCATCTCCATATTAACTGCTAACAATATTATATAACTCCCTATCAGTTTTCCCCTTCCCCTACTAAGACCATGTATATAAATCCCCTTATGTAAATACTCCCTCCCGGGCATTATAGCCATAATTCCACTAAGTCCGGGAAATCACAGTCCATCTGGGGCTGTCTTTAGCCCATCCGAGTCATTAAGGAGCTAGTTTGACATCTGGTCAGCTAGTAACCTCTTCCCTAGCCCAAAAACCCCTCAAAAACCTTCAAAAACCCATTTTTGCACCTTTTTCCTACGTTCTGTGCATAAAATATTAACCCCACTTGTCAAAAAACCCATATTCCACCCTTATCCCTAAGTCCGAATGTAAATATATTAACCCGCACCTTTTTAACACATAAAAACTTCCCTAAGTCTAAACTTAAAAAGGGAATATTCCTGCGCATATTCCGCCCCTTAATCAGCCAGCCATCGTCTAATCCCCGAAATTCCCCGCCGTACTATGCGTCAAATAAACCACTCATGCCTCCCAGGGTGACGTCAATCATTACCTAGTCACACTGACACGTCATCCACCTAACCGTACCGCCGAGTCATTTGCCAACATGCCACGTCACCGTCCGTACATCGTGCTGACGTCATCTGCCACATCATCATGCTGACGTCAAGTCCCATCCGATGTCATTAAAGGCAGCTAGTTTGACATCGTAGGTCCAGCTAGTATCCATTTTCCCTTTCTATCCCTCTTCAAAAGTATCCTTTTCACAGATCTGGTCAAAAACCCCCCTACCCCCCGTCCCCTGTATACCCTATAGTCCCCACGGTCTATCTGCGCCGGCCCCCGTCAATCCCCGAACCGTGAGAGATGGGCGGTATTGCTCGCCCTCCCGCCATGAACCGAGCCAAACCACTCATGCCCAAGAGCGGTGTGCCCAGAAACCACTTACCGCCCAGTGACGTCACCGCCTGCATCACCCCCTTACCTAGTCACACTGACACGTCATCCACCTATGTGGCCTCCTGCCACCGTACCGCCGAGTCATTTTCCACGTGTTCTGCTGCCGTACATGCCACGTCACCGTCCGTACATGATGACGTCATCCGCTGACGTCATCTGCCACATCATCATGCTGACGTCATCGCTGATGTCACCCGCCGTACAACATCCCGTCATGCTGACGTCATCAGCACTTTTTTGGCGCAAAGGCACGAAAATCGCACTTCGGAGCGCCGAAATCGATTTCTGAGGCAGCATCGTAGGATTTTTTAGGCCAAAATGGGGAATCTTTAGGGAATCTTTTCGTCACACAGCCCCCAGCAGGCCCGAAAGGCGCTAAAATGATCCATTTTCTTCGCGAAGCATGCCGAAAGGAGCAGAAGACAGTTCTAGAGGAAACAGAGGCCGAACAACGGCCATTAATTAGTGATTAGACCCGCAGCACGTCAGAGCAGCAACCCAGATTTTGTCAAAGAGTATCAGAGAAGGAAAAAACGCCAAAGATTATCAGCAAAGATTTTTTTTAGTAGCTCAAAGCACCTGTACATTAATGAGCCCCCCAGAAAGTCAAATCAAGTAGCATCAGCTCATTCCTGCTCTCAAATCACAGTTAAAGTTTTAAATGCAGCCAGGCAACAGAAGCAGAAACCCATACACATTTATTTCAGAAGACACTGTATCAAGCCACCAAGGACCACATCATTTACTCATTTTTGATACGGCGACCCTCAGCGCCACCCAAAAGATTTTTTGCATTTATTTCTGGATAGCATTAGGTCAAAATTTATTGTTCTTTCTAACCTGATTAGGTCAAGATGTAATAAAGAAACTCTGTAGATAATTTTGCCCTATTTATACCACCCTCAGTATAGTTTTAAGGGTTGGTCAATTGAGAATTTTCACTAGAGACTCACATTGTATACCTGAGTTTTTTCTATAATCAAATATTGTTGAAAGTCTGGAGATCAAATTGTCTGTTGTAAATGAATGTTTTGGAGACTGAAGATGGAATTCTCGTGCTGCAGCCTGAAGCAATAAGTGCATCTTACCTCTGTTTTGTTGTTTCCACTATCTAAATAGCAGAAAGAAAGAATATCCTAGAATTAGTTTAAATACTCTCTATGCTCAGTTTCTGTTGTTTCTTTATGTTTTCCTCTTAATGAATCGGTTATGAATATGAAATTCCTTCTGGCTCATATTTACCCTGATTCACCTGTTTGCCAATTATCTAGGGATTCTTGACTGCCCCTAGGTAGCGCTCTGTTACTTCTCTCTGTTAAGTTGATTGAGGGATTCTTAACTGCCTGTCATCGCTTAGCATTTCTCTCCATCACTTAAACCTGAAACATTGTTTCCTGTGCAGCTATCTTGCTCCATTTTCCCTCTGTTGTGACCAAGGAAAACACACCAAGAGTCCTCCTCCTCGACTCCACGCCCAATGGTTTGAAACTCTCAGACTATGTTTTGCCTCTCAACCTGAAAACATCAATTTTCCCACCACAATCAACACAAAACCCTCTGGACTCAAGACCTAGCCTAAAATCCTTTTTCAAACAAAGCTAAATCTAAAAGAGAGAGCCCTCTCTGACTGCAGGTCGGCTAGAACCTGCAGCCCAAAGTGGTCTGTGGTTACCTAGGTCGTATCCTTTTTTCGAGTTCAAGGACAACCTGAGTGATAACAGGTTTCATCCTTCCTTTGACCTAGCTAGGGTTTCCATAGGCTATAACAAGCTTAGCCTCAAAGCTTTGTCACTTGTATTTTTCTATCCTAGACTAAGTTTGCAATCACACTTTTAAGTGTTAAGTCTCTGTAACAACTAAAATAATGATTTGTGACTTGTCTGAGCCCTTATACCCTCTAGGTCATAGATCACATCCTAAAAACATAGTGATTTATCACTAAGCTCTATGACTGCGACTTGTGACCCCTATAGGTCACAAATCACATCCTAAAATGTGACTTGAAACCTCTCTACTCCCGTCGCATGCGATAGATCTACTGCGCAAGTCCTATGTGTGACCTCCTCACACATGTCGTCACTTCATATAATAAAGTTGCTCCACATTATAATTTCATCCTACCTCCATGACTGAATGGGCGATCCTCCTATGGCTTGACTATTTGAGGATGACCTCTATTTAGTAGCATATGGTCCTTTTAATCATTATTATTTTTCAATTTACAGGTGTTCAATCTTTTTGTTACCCTATCCATGTGCACTTATACACTCAACGTCCAACCCCTCCTATTATCTCTAGGCATAGTCACCAAATTGTCACCCACCCTCGACTCACATCTATGCCTCCATACTCGACACTTGTGGTTTCTTACATCCATACCTTAGCATATTATTTGTGACCACTAATTCACACCTTGGTATTGACTATGATTTTTAAATTCAGTTACAGTTATCAAATCGAGTTCATGAACTTGATCCCATGACTCGATTCCATTTATTTCCATGTGTATGTGACTAGGGTATGCATGAAGGAGATTGCAATATGGGTGAAGTTTAATTGCTATTATTTGTTTCCACTCTATGGTTTACTCGTTTGAATGGTACGATTGCATTCATTTATGGTTTGAATCATACGATGTATAACCTTTGTAGAAACCCTCACATTGTTCTTACGACCTAGGAGACCCTTTCCATTTGGATTTGAAAGCTTCAAGGTTTGAAGACTCAACCAAACTGACACATTTATGAAAGACATGTTTCGAACTCAGTGTTGGGACCAACGCAAGTCACAAGTCACATTTATATTTTCCATTCGAGCTAAAATATACAATTAGGATGCTCTTCCTTTCAACCATTGTATTTCCTATCACGTATCTAACTCTCACCCGAAGTCGCGACTTATACCAGAGTTACGAATTGTGACTAATATGAGGTCGCAGTTCACACACCTAATATCCACTATCAGTTGTCTAATTGTATGACTTGTGATAGGATTATAAGGTGTGACCTGCCTTATATACCTGACTTACAACTTTCACATATCAGTCCTACTTGAGGTCACAAATCATATTTCCAGTCCATAACACTGAAACTGGAAAATGTGACCTTGCCTTGCTAATGAAAAATGTGACTTGTTCTATCCTTTGAAGCCACGAACTACACAAAATCTCATCCTCTACCAAGCCTAAAAAACTAAACCATGTCATCCTGAAACTTGACCTTGGCATTCATATTTTATATTGATATTAGTGATTATAATTGCTTTGAACTAATGTTTATATCTTTGATGAAAATATCTGAAATGTCATGTACCATTGACATAGACTTCCTCAACATTTCATCTTCCTTTAGAAATATGGTTCCACTCGTAATGAGAGGATCTGGCAGGAGCTCTAGAAGAATTGAAATCAATATAGAAGGGGTCATGGATAGCCCTCCAAAGTTTCCTGTCTATGGTGATACTCATTTTCGTATTGACAAGGCAACATAACTAGCCTAGGAATATATCTACTTAAAGCTTACAAGGAAAGAGATCCCACAAGATGAGGATGATCGCCAACTATACATCAATGTGAAAAATTCTTGGCTATACAGGGTGGTAACACACCCACCAATATTCCCATGTGTGGAAACAATATAATGGATCCTTCAACACACAGATGAAGAACAATGGCCATTTAAGGGTCATGATGGGGAAATTGTGGCATCTTTCACCACGAAAGACATTGTGCACTATTATAAGCTACCCAAACAGTAAGAAGATTTCAATACCAAATGGTTATCCACATTTAATGAATCCCCTAAGGATGTGTTGAGATTGTTGTGGCAAGATCAAAACAAATTCAGGCTCAAAGGAAATGGAATCTATAAGACAAAGCCTCTCAAGAAATTTTACCAAATGATGGATGCTATGATGAATAGACTTTATGGGTTACCAAACATCAATATTTTGCAAGGAACCTGGGTCCCCCTGATGCATACAGTTGCCATGAAAGTAACAGTCTTCAATTGGGAAAGAATACTTTCATCTTCCATCAAAGCAACCACCCATGCAGCCAAGAATCCGACAAAAGGGGAAACAACTAGAGTTTTATATGGATTCCTATCTTTTAGATGCATTCTGTGAAAAGTGTGATTTCGAAGTCTGAGTTTGAAGTGGACTCTAAAAGAACATGAATCCATAAATATATATTACAATAGATTGTGGAATACAAGCTATACGGTCATGTACGAGAATATTGCATAATATTTCATTTCCCCTCTATATAGTGTAATATGTTAGAAAACCAGAAAGGAAAAAAAACATTTCTTATCTTGATAATTACTTGTGATTTATTTGTATTCTTATTATCTTCTCTTATGTCTTCTTTTATCTTCTTATCATCAAGAAAATATGAAAACATAAGTGCATAAATATCGAAACAACAAGGACACAAGAAGTAGGCTCTCAGCCAGGGAAAAACCCCCCTTCTAAGGGAAAATCCAAAAATTCTCTTATCTTCCTTTAGAACCAAATAAAATGAGACAAACAAGACCCTTTTACCAATAATATGACCTCCTCCAATCCACCAAGTCATCCTCCCAACAAAGTCCTTTCAAGATGACAAAAGTCTGCATCTAACCAACAAAGGTCCACCTTCTTCAAAAGGGCTCCAATCATAGATTTTGACCCACCTGCATCGGATTTTTGACCTCTTTTGCAAACCTACAATTTTCAGCCCCTCCCACAAATCATAATCTCACACGTTTGAGGGAAAACAAGAGAAAAATGAGCTTATCTCCTTCGCTAGTGTTCTTCCTTTCTTCACTAGGTTTTTTCCTTTCTTCTTGAAGCCTTTCTCACTCCTTTTTCTTTCCTCTGCACTTCCTTGTGATTGCAGATCAAACTTGCTTGCTTGGATGCCACAATAAGTCAAATTCGTAGCCTATATATAGTGGTTTTATGAGGTCGAGTTCCCTTCATGAGGCTGACTTGGTGGAGGAGTCACAAATTACATATTTGAAACAAAAATATATTTCTTCTTTGATACAATAACCCCAAGAAGGGTCTAATACAAGATGACAAGGAAAATGACTCATGACACAAACTCTAGAAGCACAGAATGGGTGCCTAGACCTCAAAATAAAATAATTTGAGCATGAAACCCATGCTTATAAAAATAATTTTCTTTTGATCTTTACAATAATTTTTATTTTTCTTTCTTTTGACAAATACATAAGAATTACATCATGTCATGAGCTAGACAACAATTATGAAGACTGATACTAGTTACATTTCTCAACACTCCCTCTTAACTAGGGAGGTATTCCAAATTGTTCAACTGTTACAAGGTTGACCTCAATTTGAAGTGTTCCAAGAAGAGTACAACAACATATATAATGCTAGTTACCATCAAGGCCAAAAACTGCCAAGATATCAATCCAATAAGGACTAAGGTGTCATCAAGGAAACTTTCCACTATAGGTACCATATGGATACAACACTGGTATCAATCCAACTGGATATAGATACCATCTAGGCCTCCATGCCAAGACACCAACCCTCACAGGGATATAGGTATCATCAAGATCAAGATATCAACAATAAAACAAAGCTCCATATAATCAAGACCAAGATACCCTCCCACACTAGGATGTAGACATCATCAAGGCCAAACTATAACTGAGATCTCAATACCAATCAGGCCAAGATGTACTCCCAAGTACCATCATACAAGCACAAATCCTAAGGTACTCATATCTCCTTCTCAACCAAATTAGAGATGTCCAATAATCAAAGCATTCTTATCAAATATTCAAACTTCTCAGGGAGAGATCAACACATCAACTACTTTTTCATCCATTAGAACATTTTGTAGCTCCATGACCCCAACTAGTATCAAAATTCCAATATATTGGTTCTTTCTATCAATATACTAGCATAAATTTTGGGGTCCTTAATCATTCTATTGTTGCTTAGGTCATTACAATATCCAAACAAATCTTGACAAAAGCTTCCTTTTCCAATATTTTCAAGCAACACCAAACTCAACCTCAACACTTCTCAAAACAACCAAGTCTTGTTCACGAATCATCAAACACGAATAACCATAAGTAGTGCTTTAACCATTCTACGATCTCATTCTTTCCTTATGTCCTTCACAAGACGTATGATTGCATGACACATGAAGTAGAGAATCATGTATTCCCTCTCAACATATGGAGGATATACACTTTCCTTTATCCATCTCCCTCTTAACTTGGGAGATAAGTCCATCATCAACAACTTTATTCTTCCAACTACACAGGCCTTTTCTTTTGCATCATCATATCATCGGAGAACTTCAACTTGCAAAAAATTCAATCCTTTTATCTTCATATGGAAACAAATTCATCTTTCAAACATCAATGTAAGCTTCAATGTCATCGAGTTTCTTATAGTTCCCTCTTTCCATCATGCTCAACATCATCATATAGTCATCATCAAGTATGAGGTAGGCATATATCTTCAATATCATCATAAAGTCATCATTAAGTATGAGGTAGGCATACATCTTTACAACCTATTGAAAAATATGTACCTGCAAATATCATTAGCAAGTACAACCAAGCACAAATATATATGTACAAGAGCATGAAATTAACTTTATCAAGCGATGGTTATCATTTTATCACAAGGAGAGCATCTAGGGTTATCAAAAATTTGAAAATCAACCTTAGATATCCAAATCAAGTGATGGTTATCATTTTATCACAAGGAGAGCATATAGGGTTATCAAAAATTTGAAAATAAACCTTAGATATCCAACAACTAAGCCATGTTAGGGTTTCAACCACAATGAAAGCATTTACACCTAGGGTTATATTTTAATGCCCTAGACTTTTACATCAACCTTTGTTAGGGTTTTTTCATAAACCTTAGGTACAATTATCAAACCCTAAAAAGCTATGGTTTTATCAAAGTGAACAAATAACAAAAGATATTACAAGGGTTGATTTAATTTAGAGATCAAACACCCTAACAATATAAGAATCTTTATGATTCTATAGAAAAACACTAGACATGAAAGATTCATTAATATAAATCAAATTTAAAGAAAAAAAGATCATGCCTTCTTATATGATGAAGACCTGCTACAAATCTTGTAATCTTATACATACCTTGAGTTACTTCCTTTACAAACCTTGTAAGGATTCCTCTTGAAGGGCTCCCTCTAAAAAAAAACTTTATACAAGTATCCCTTTGAAGGATCCCTCTAAATATAGCCACATTCATTTCTTTTATTGATATTCATGCAAAAAATTTATTTCCAAGGAAAAAACAAGAGAAATGATTATAAGTAAGCAAAAATGAAGTTATATTGATAAAGGAAATCAACAATGAAAAAGGAAATAAAGAATAAGATACTATCTTTTGTGAAAAGGTGGAAGCTCCCTCTTGATCTTGCATCAATCTAGTCTTGTGAGGGATTTATTTAACTTGTCAAAACAACTCAAGAAATTTCTAACAAAGAATATTAGATTTACAAACCTTAGGAAACAAAATAAAGATAAATCCTAGAGACAATCATAAGAGAAAATATACAAGACCTAAAACAATAAACTATATTATAAGAAAATGATATACATGGGATAATATCCCTAAATACTTAATAGAACAAGTCTTTGACTTCATAGTACTCAGTTTTGGTCTTCTTTGGTGGATTATCATCAGAGGAAACTGTAGCTTGTTCTCTTTCTCTCTTATTGTTCTTAGGATGATCAAGACATTGATTCTTATAATGTCCTATTTTGTGACAATGATAGTATTCTATTTTAGAAAGGTCAATTTTCCCATGATTCTTCTTTGACCCTTTAAACTTCTTATTTCCTCCTTTATTCTTGAAATGATCATAGTAGGCATTTGAGTTGGTATTATCTTCATCTTATTCCTTACCTCCTACCAAAGCAAGATGAGCTTCGTCTTGAGTACAAGCAAACCACATCCCTTCAAAAGTGGGATAATTATTCCAACTACTTATTCCTGTTACAAAGGCATTCCAAGACTTTGGTAGCCCTAGTAGGGAAAAAATCACAAGTTCTTTATATGGGATTATTTCATCAAATACTTGAGTTCATCTCTTAGGTAGGAAATACTTACAAATTAAGAGGATACTGTATAATTTTTGGTCATTTTAACAGTTCAAAGTTCATTCTTTTGACTTTCCACTTGACCAATATTCTTGATTGTAAATAACTTGGATAGAGTATCGTACATTGTATTTGAAGTATCTAGTGTGTATATGTAGGGAACCAACTTGTCTTTGACTCCATCCACAACTAAGATCATGGGTATAATTTCATTTTTCTTGTACTTTTCCTTTCCAGGATCATCAATAGGTTCTTTGAATTTTCCTTGTACCAAGTCCAATACTTTATTTCTAGCAAGGATGAGGTCCATTCTTGCCTTCCATGCTCTAAAGTTAGAAGCTCCTGGAAGTTTATTCTCAAATTTCATTGATGAGGCCATAGGTAAAATTTTCAATGTCACACTTGATGAAGTCTATATATCTTTGTATCCTTCAATAGGGTTTCTTCTTCAAACTAGCTTATAGGGAGCCAAAACTTCTATCTTACCTTTCAAGACTTCCTTCCTTCTAGAAAATGGTGTTCTTCAACATATATTCAAAGGTCCAAAAAGTAAGACTTCTCTTCTCCTTATGATCTACCTTGAAATTTTTCTTGAATCCTTTCTTAAGATGATGAAAGCTATTGATCTTCAAGCTGCCTTTTTCCTTCTTCTTCTTCACCTTAGCTCTGACACCATGTTAGAAATTAGAAAGGAGAAAATATTTTCTTATCTTGATAATTGCTTGTGATTTCTTTGTATTCTTATTATTTTCTTTTATTTCTTCTTTTATCTTCTTATCATCAAGAAAATACCAAAACATAAGTGATGAATATCAAAACAACAAGGGCACAGGTTGTAGGCTCTTAGCCAAGGAAAAACCCCTCTTCTAAGGGAAAACACAAAAAAATCTCTTCTCTTCCTTTAGAACCAAATAAAATGAGACAACCAAGACCCTTTGACCAACAATAATACCTCCTCCAATCCACCAAGTCAGCCTCCCAACAAATTCCTTTCAAGATGACAAAATTTTGTTTCTAATCAACAAAAGTCCACCTTCTTCAAAACAACTTCAATCACATATTTTGGCCCTCCTGCATCAGATTTTCGGCCTCTACTGTAGGCCTGCAATTTTCTGCCCCTCCTACAACTCATAATCTCGCACGTGTGAGGGAAATCAAGAGAAAAATGAGCTTATCTCCTTCGCTAGGATTCGTCCTTTCTTCGCTAGGGTTTTTCATTTTTCTTCAAGCCTTTCTCACTCCTTTTTTGTGCCTTCACACTTCCTTGTGATTGCAGATCAAACTTTCTTGCTTGGATGCCACAATAGGTCGAATTCATAGCTTATATATAGTGGTTCTATGAGGTTGACCTCCCTTCATGAATTCAACTTGACAGTTCTTGAGGCCAACTTGGTGGAGGAGGAACAAATTACATTTCTAACACAAAAATAAATTTCTTGTTTGATACAATAAGCCCAAGAAGGGTCTAATACAAGATGACAAGGACAATAACTGATGACACAAACCCTAGAAGCACACAATGGGTGCTTAGACCTAGAAACAAAATAATTTGAGCATGAAACCCATGCTTATAAAAATAATTTTATTTTGATCTTTACAATAATTTTTCTTTTTATTTCTTTTTAAAAATACATAAGAATTGCATCATGTCATGAGCTAGACAACAATTATGAAGACCGATACTAGTTCCATTTCTCAACATACTCTTTGACAAAGAGCCTCTATGTATGTTAGAAAGAGTTAGGAATTATCTTCATGATATTGGTGATTGGATTCCAATTGGAGATACTACTTACATCAGGGTTTTTGGTTCCTACAAGCCTCCTCATGCTCTACCCACACTAGTTATAGATAAAGTGGTATTACAGGAGGTTTCTTATCAACTAACCACTAGATTGTCTAAAACATTGGTGAAAGGCAAGAAGGGACCACAACTTGTCTTCCCATTGGATATCAAAGTGTACACTATCCAAATCTCTAAAGATGTGGAAGCGAAAGTAGAGGATATAAAACTCTTCCATTTTATTGAGTTGAGTTTCCACAAATATTACCTAAGGGGTATTGCCTTGGATCACTACAAAGCGATTGGGTTTGGATGGGCTTATGCTTCTTTCACTGATGTAGTGGAGGAAATATTAAAATATTTTATAACACATCCAAAGTAGTAGCATTGGTTGTGCAACAAGAAGAATAGGCAAAGAAATTAGATAATGACACATAAGAAAGCATGAGCTTTGAGGCAAGAGAAACCATTGTCAAGAGGAAGTAGGAGCAGGAAACCAACAAAGAAAAGCAGAAGAAGCAAAAGACAGAGAAATAGGAAGCCAGAAGGAAACAACAAAAGGAAAAGGCCCAATCGAAGTAGCAATAATAAGAAGCTCAACCAAAACAATACAAAGAAGCTTAGCAGAAACAAGAAGAGGAAGAGAAGAGGAGGAAGCAAGAAGAAGAATAAAACTTGAGAAAGTAAGAAGAAGAAATAAAAAGAAACGAGGCATTTAAGAAAAAGAATGTAGAAGAGGCAAACATGAAGGAGGATGCAATGAAGAAAAAAATACAAGAGGAAGAAATCAAAAGGAAAAGAGAAGAAGAACAAAGAAAGAAAGAAGAAGAAGAAAGGAAAAGAAAGCACGAAGAGGAAACCAAGCAACAACAAAAGGCTTTAGCCAAACAACTCGAATAAGACTTGCTTTCCAGAGAGAAAGGAGACAAATCAATAGAAGATCATCGACCAAAGGACTTAGAAATGCAGTTGGAGCTTCCCACTTTGAACATTCTGCCATCTACTCCTTTTACCGATGGGAACTTCCCATTGCAGGAGTTGGGCATTATAGAGGGTGAAGAGGAAGAGGTATTGGATATATCTAGACTTACCTTTGACCAAGTTCAATGAAAAATCATGCAGGAAAGACACAGATGCTTTGCCAAGAACCCGACAAAGCCCATATTAGTGGTCATAGAAAGGGAGATTGTCATAAACACCACGATGAACTCAAGGATGATAAAATCAAATGGAATCACTTTGTAGCTGCTGCAAAATTGAATATAGACCGATTAACCAAGGAAAATGCAGATTTGAAGGCAAGGTTGGTTGCCTCTGAGCAGAAGATGATTTAGTTTGCAGAATGAGAATCGAGTCTTGTTGACTTCATTCTCCCAAAATAAAGACTTGCAGGCATCCATTCTAGATGGAGTTAAGATAATAGAGGAAGCAATGAATCTAGTTTATAATGAGATGATGATCTTGCATCAAGTTATGGATCCAATACCAAGCATGCATAGTGAGTCAAAAGATAGAGGGATGATGATCAAACTAGCCACCTCAGTAGTCGATCACATATATGAATGGACCAACCAGTATCCCAATGCACCAGAGGAAATCCCAAGGAAAAATTGGATAACTATGCATAATGATAAGGTTGTTGTCCATATCAAATGCAGTCACACGAAAAATTGAGCAAGGATTTGGATAGAGTAGTAGCATCATATAAAACCTTACATGGAAGTATGGAATCCCTTGTCGAGATCCACAAGATCTATTTCATTGGTGCATTATGTGAAACAAGATCCAAATAAGAAGTCAAGAAAGAGATTCAATCATTCTTGGATCCCCTAAAACAAGTTGTTGCAAGAGATGATTTGGAAGCTACAAAATAGGTGATTGTTCAATATGTGGTTGAGCCTGTGAGGCTATACACAAAGCTCATGATGTTGTCAAATTAAGTACAACCCAAAAATCCCACCTTGGTATTGGATGCACTATAATGCCTTACGAGGCATGGGGATGAGTCACAACATAAGATCCTCACACTTGTAGGTGAATACAAGCTATGACAAGCATACCTAGTTCGAGATTTACAAATGGTTGTTCCAAAACTCTCCATCACTAGACTAGTTGATTGAAGATGTTTTATTTTCCTAATATTATTGTAAAATTAGTATTTTGTTGAGAGTAAATTAGGATCTAGAGTAGAGAGAGTCACATGGAATGTGAAAGGTCATGTCGAAGATGAAAAATCACGAGGGTAAGTGAAAGGTCAGGGTAAATGAAAAGTCACCCTACCTTCTATAAATAAACTCTCATGGCTAGATGTAAATGACATTTAGCTTTGGACTCAATTTGTGTATATTTTTTGAGAGCTAATAGACCTTTTGAGGATTCAAGTAGTGGCTTTGCATTTCCACTAGTGGACTTCATGAATGTTTCATGTGATGGTGTTATATATATTTCAACTTAATGTTTGGAGCTCTTTGAGCCCAAGTATGCAATCCCTCCCAAGTATTGTAAGACATTGTGAGATTCTTCTTGCAATGATATGATGGTATATGTTTTGCTTTCATTGTGTTTAGATTAAATAAATTGTTTTATTGGTTTAAGCACATATCATTTATGGGATTGTATTATTTTATATGCTTTCATGCCTATTATTGATTATGAAATAATTTATGGTCGATAAACAAATATTTATCTTATGCATGGGTTTTTTCTAAAGTGTTGCTAGCATTGCTTCCTTTGAGATTCATGCCACATCATTTAGCCGTTGTTATGTTCATAGCATTTTTCATGTTAAATTTCCATAAAAATGTTTAACTTGTGTTTGTTGAAAGTTTTATTCGTTCTCTAAAATTTGTTGTTTGTTTTGTCCAAGCGAATATTTAAGAACAATGGTGGTAGCTAGGCCCACATACTAGATGGGACTCCCATACCAAATGGTGTAGATTCTAGTTGGGATTTTGCACCGAGGATATCCCTTATCTATTGGCGGTAAAATTCGACCCGTCAAGACTATGTTAGTAAAATACATTGTTGATGTAGAACAAGTCGAACGTGAGACATATGGAACTAAGACTCCATGGGGGAAAAACCATGACATGGTTCCTAAGCTATGAAAATAATATTATATTCCAAAAGTGACTTTATGAATATAACTCAAAAGCCAAATGGACATGGTATAAACCCAATTCATGACTTGATGTTATAATTGAAGTGTTAAAAGTGAAAGGGATAAAAACATTTACATGGATTCCCAAGTGATGGGGGCGAGTTCCTCACATGCCACTTGGAAAAATTACCCCATGCATACTTAAGTCATGTTTCCCATCGTTCTAACTGCCATCATTCCATTATCATTCAACTATCATTCTACCACCATCCTTGTGGAGTTTCTTGTTGGTTTATGCTACAAATTGGAGGATAAGTGAAGTTGGACAACCATTGTGTTGGAAAATCAGAAAGGCAAAAATATTTTCTTTATGTTGATAATTAATTGTGATATTCTTATGTTCTTATTAAATTTCTTGTGTTATTATTTTATATTAGTTCATCAAGCAATTACCAAAATCATAACACAAAGATCAAAGACACTAGATGTAGGTGGACAACCGGGGAAAAACCCTTATCTAGTGGAAAACCCAGTCAACAACTCTTCCTTCAATAGTTTCACGAGATGATCCAAGATTCCTTGACCTAGACACCGACTTCCTCCAACCACCAAGTCAGGCCTTCCCTTCTTCTACATATGATATCCTTCCAACAACAACTTCGACCTAGATGTAGCAGCAGATCTTAGACCCAGAAACTTTGACCTAGTAACAGTAGGAGAAATTCGACCCATAAAATTCGACCTAGTGGCAGAAACATAACTTCGACCTAGAAGAAACACTTTGAACTTCCAGTAAATAGACCAGTAAATTCACATGTGTGAGAGAGATGACCCAGAAAATTTGATCTTCCCTCTCCATCAAATCTCCTTCTATTTCTTCTGTAATTTCATATTCTTTTGCTTCCTTGTCTTAGATATCGAACTTGTGTGAGTGATGCTCCAAATGAATCGAATTGCCCTTATTTATAGCCTCTTTTTTGGGTCAAACTACCTTCATGTAGGTCGACTTGATCAGGTAAGGGCCGACTTGGTGTGGAGGTGACAAATGACTTATTTTACTCAATAATAATTATTTTTACATGATTCAAAAGCCCAAGAAGGGTCTTATTAAATGGAAAATGACTCTAATGACTTAATATAAAACCTAGAAGTCCTTAATGGGGAATTTGACCTAAAACATGATGACCCAAGCATGAAACCCATGCTTTAATAAGTCATAATAATAATAACAAAACTTTCTTTTTCTTTCTTTTGATAAATACATTTCATTATGACTCAAATAAAATTATGAAGACTGAACCTAGTTACATTCTTCAACACTCCCTCTTAACTAGGGAGGTATTCATAAGTACATGGAATATCTCAAAGCACATGAAGCATGAAGAGTTTAGGCACACACTGTGTTATGGATTAGATTCCTAACTAGGGAAATCTATCTGGGTGGGACTAAGATGGACTAAAGCTTTCAGCCTCTCTAGGTACCATCAGTCTTACTTGATAACCATCAACCCAAGGAACTAGGTGCATAATGTAAGGTCAAATATCTATGACCAATGCCACCCTCCCTACTTCAGGAACTAGACATAAAGACACAAGCCGACCAGATATCCTCCTAGGCATTACACAATGCCTCAACACATCAAATATCTCCCAATCAGACAAATCAATAACATCAAGCATGCTTCCAAAAATTCGAGAGATTTACCTGAACAATCACAACCCCAATCAGTAACAACCTTTCATATACACATAAACACAAACCTTTGGGGTCTTCAAACATCTTGATGCTGCTTCAAAATTTATCACAGTAGGACTTAGAGGCTTCCCAAACAAATATTGACAAAGGTTTACTCAATCATACAACTTCCTTTCCGAACTTCACATGCAACAACATATTCTACAACCAGATCCTGCTTTCCTTCTTTATACATTCTCCAATTTCTCCTTTAAGGTATCCATCATGATTATAATATGCCCTCCCTCTCAACTTGGGAGATATACCCTTTCTTTTATCCCGACTCCCTCTTAACTTAGGGAGATCAACTTCTTTTACATAACATTGGAGAATCTTTCATGGCTTCAATCCTTCTTATTAAAGTCATCTTGGTCATCATCATTCATATAACTTCCTTCACCATGATTATCAATCAAATCAACTTTACTTATGAATATTTTCAACCTATTGAAGATTATGTACCTGCACAACTTAAATAGAAAGTACAACCAAATACATATATAGAAGCATGAATATCAGAATCATAGAAGCAATAGACTTTATATACCAAATACCTTAACTTAGTTAGGTTCATAATCATCAAGAGACACATACTTTTCAATTTCTTTCTTGGGTTTGGTAATAACCCTTAGATCACATCAGTAACTCAATTGAGATATCAGTCTCATTATATCTAGGGTCTCAATATTTCTATCAGAGATATGACAAACTCTTCTATGACATATTGCAAACCTTAGAAGATATTCAAACACGTATAGTTCTACAATGCATCCAACAACTTTAGAATTCATACATTATAATTCTATTATAATTTAATGCAAACCCTATATCCCATACACTAAGCTTCAACAATCAAAACCAAACACAACATAATCTAAGGTTTCAACAATATGACCAACCTTTTTGTAAACCCTAGATTTTATCATCACATCATATCCTAGAATGTCAAACTTCGACTAGGGCTTAGTTACAAACCCTAGAATTTACATACTATGAGCATCAACGATTAGGTTAGCACATATACATATCTAGGATTTCATAATCATGCACAAGCATATCAATATCCATTAGGTAAGCCCAAGACACAATTATCAATACATTTAAAGTCAGACATATAACAATCTTGATTAGGCTAGGGTTTTGATGAGACAAACATACACCTAGGGTTTCATTCCTAAGAGCTTACTCTTGATACATAAGGGTTTTACTCATAAACCCTAATTTACCAAAGCCTCAAGGTTTAGGAATATATTACCATCCAACCCTAAAGGACTAGGGTTTCCCTAACAATACTAAAACTCCAAACATGACATTACCATCAAAACCCAAAACATCAAAAGAATAATATTTTCTAGATTTCATTAGTAACCCTAAGTAGATTAGGGTTTTTCACATTAGCATTGACATACCCTTAGGTTAGGGTTTTACAGAGAACCTTTTATGGTTCCACAAACATGATGATTTTAATGAGGTAAGATTCAATCTAATGATTAATCATCCAAATAAGAATATCTATGATTCAAAGGTCCTAAACATAACACTTGCTAGTAATGTAAATCAAATTTATTAGAATGAATGAATATACCTTTATCACGAAGAGAACAAAACTTATGGTCTAAAAAATACATTTGAGTTGTTTAGACAAACCTTACTTGACATCAATTCCAATAGAAATTATATCATGCTTTGTCTTGTGAGATCTTCTCCATAGCCCTTGAGCATATCAACAAGCTTTTCCTAAACAAGGAAAATATGAAAAGAAATGTTATTAGCATCTAATACAAAGACATCTAGATAAGAAAAGGAAAACCAAATATAAAATATAATACAAGGAGTAAGATACTTATCTTTGGAAAAATGGTGAGGGCTCCCTCTCAATCCAATCTCGAGGGATACCTATAACTATATCAAAACAATTCATAAAATCATTTTCCAAAGCATGTTAAACCTATAAGTACTAAAAATCAAAGTACAAAGAAAAACAATTCAAAAACTTAGAGTAGAGGGACTTAGTAGTATAAGTCCTTTATTTCTGATTCTCTGGCCTTGTTATTCTTTGGCAATATTTGTTTGATCCTTGTTTCTCTTTTTATTCCTAGGATTGTCAAGACAATCATTTCTATAGTGACCCATTTTATGAAAATTGTAGCATTCTATCTTGGATAGGTTTACCTTCCTTCTAGACCCTTTAGACTTCTTGAAGGTTCCTTTGTTCTTGTGATGAATGGAATAGGAATTTGAAATTTTCTCCTCTTCATTCTCTTTGTTGCTTACTAATGAAATTCTTTTTTCTTCTTGACTACACGCATTCCATAATTGTTTGAATGTAGGAGTTTCATTCCAGTTGTTGATACTTGATGAAAAGGGACTCCAAGATGTTGGTGATCCTAGAAGTGCATTGATTACAAGCTCCTTTTCAGGTATTATATCATATATTTCCTAGAGTTCATCTATGATTCTAGCTATTTTTACAAGAAAGGATGCCACAATGTCCTCCTTTGTCATCTTCATAGTTTTTAGTTCATTCTAAAGACTTGCAAGTTGACCAAGATTCTTGATTGTGAATAATTTGGATAAGGCCTCATACATCTCTTGAGCGGAATCTATGTTGGATATATATGAGATGAGGTTGTGTTTTATTCCATCCAACATTAGGGTCATGGCCAATATATTTGTTTCCCTGAACTTTTCCTTTTTTGCATCACTTGATTCATTTGTAGGCTTCTTTACTTTTCCTTTGACTAGATTCAAGACTTTATTCTTCTCGAGGATGAAATCTATCCTCTTTTTCCATGCCCTGTAATTGGATGATCCTTCTAATTTGTTTTCTCCCTTCATTGAGTTAGAAATTGTTCTTGAAGATAGTTGGTTTGACTTCTTATATGATCCTTTTCCTTGATGACCCTTATTAAAACTTCTTAAAACTCCTTTCAGTAGATCTTCAGGCTGCCCTTTTACTTCTTCTTCACCTTAACTCTGATACCATGTTGGAAGATTAGAAAGGCAGAAATATTTTCTTTATGTTGATAATTACTTGTGATATTCTTATGTTCTTATTAAATTTATTGTGTTCTTATTTTATCTTAGTTCATCAAGAAATTACCAAAATCATAACACGAAGATCAAAGGCACAAGATGGATGCAAACAACCAGGGAAAATTTCCTTTCTAGGGGAAAACCCAGTCAACAACTCTTCCTTCAATAGTTTCATGAGATGATCCAAGACTCCTTGACCTAGACACAGACTTCTTTCAACCACCAAGTCATCCCTTCCCTTCTTTTGCATATGATATCCTTCCAGCAACAACTTCAACCTAGATGTAGCAGCAGATCTTCGACCCAAAAACTTCGACCTAGTCGCAGCAACAAAACTTCAACCCAAAAACTTCGACCTAGAAGCAACAATTAAAACTTCCAGTATGATCCAAAAACTTCGATCTTTGTTATGAAACCAGCTCACAAAAAGATAGAAAAGATAGATCAACACCTTAGAATTCACCCTCTTCGAGGGGGAAACCTCCTTTCCATTACATAAATGAACAATTCTTGGATGATTCAAATGAAAAAACCTCATTTCTATATATAGGAGTCTAAGGAGTCACAATATAACCCAGGCGACTTAACAATAATAATATAAAGCCACAAAAATAACAATAGAGGGATTCTATGGGGCACATTAATAACAATATGGGGACAATAGGGGCACAACAATATTAATAAGGGATACAACTACAATAGTAATGGGGTAATCACTAGTATTATAAGGACCTAACATGCCCCTCTCCTTCAAAAAAGTGTTGTCCTCAACACTTGAGTAGTTATGGATGCTTTTGTATAAAATTTTCATCCTCCCATGTGGAATCTTCAGCGGATAAGTTCTTCCACTTGATGAGATACTCCAAAATTGATCGATTTCGTCACTGTCAAGTTCTTGTTTCTGTGACTGCTTCCGGTCCAATGTAATTTTTCCTTCCTTGTCAAGTTCTAGCAATATTGTTTGAAATGGGAGCTTGTCGCCTATAACCTTCTTTAAACATGAAACATGGAAAACTGGGTGCACTCGAGAAGCTGCAGGAAGCTCCAATTTGTATGCCATAGTACCAATCTTTTGCAACACCTTGTACGGACCATAATACTTTGGTGATAATTTATTATCCTTCTTAGCTTGCTTGAGGGACATTTGTTTATATGGTTGTAGCTGTAGGAATACCCAATCACCTACATCAAAACTTCTTTCGCTGCGATGTTGATTTGCCTGTTGTTTCATTCTATTCTGTGCCAACATGAGGTTATCCTTTAAGAGTTGGAGGACTTGTTGTTGATGTTCGATGTGATGTTCCACTACTTGAACCTTAGAATTTTCTCTTAAATATGATGTGATGGATGGTGGCTGATATCCATAAAGTGCCATAAATGGGTTCATTTTTGTTGCTGTATGGAAGGAAGTGTTATACCACCATTCAGCCAGAGGCAACCATTTGACCCATTGTGTCTTTTTATCAGATACAAAGCAACGAAGATATCCTTCCAAACATTTGTTTACTATCTCAGTTTTCCCATCAGATTGAGGATGATAAGATGAGCTATGAGCTAACTGAGTACCAAGACAAGAAAATAATTCTTTCCAAAAATTTCCAGTGAAAATGGGATCTCTGTCACTTACAATAAACTTTGGGTTTCCATGTAGCTTTTGAATTGTTTCCATAAATGCAGTAGAAACTGTACTGGCTTTAAATGGATGTGATAATGCACAAAAGTGTGCATACTTGGTAAGTCTGTCAACTACCACCATGATGAAACTCTTTCCCTCAGACTTGGGTAAACCTGTGATAAAATCCATTGAAACCTCCTCCCAATGTTGGCTTGGAATGGATAAAGGTTGTAATAGACCCGAGGTCTTAATTGTTTCAACTTTATTTTGTTGGAAAACCAAACATTCCGCCACAAACTTTTGAATATCCGATTTAAGGCCATCCCAAAAAAATTCCTTCTTAACCCTGTGGTAAGTTTTTAAAAATCCTGAGTGCCCTCCTAAGGGAGAAGTGTGCAATTCCATAAGAATCTTTTGTTTGAGTTGGGAATTCTTACAGAGGTATAAGCGATCTTTGTACCATAACGAATCATTTTGCCAGCTAAATGTATAAGATGTACTAGAATCTTGTTGTAACTTTTGAATAAGTGCCCACACTTCTTCATCATTCTTCCATTCCTCCCTTGCTTCGTTTATCCAATCTGGTTGGATAATAGAAATGGTGCACAACAATGCTTCCACATCCTCATCCTTTCTTGAGAGTGCATCTGCCACCACATTTTGCTTCCCTTTTTTGTAGATGATTTCAAAGTCATAACCCAACATCTTTGTGACCCACTTTTGTTGCTCTTCAGAGGATAATCTTTGTTCTAAAAAGTATTTAAGGCTATCATGATCCGTTTTTACCTTGAAGTGTCTTCCCATTAGGTAGGGTCACCATTTCTTAAGTGCATGTAGTATTGCCAACATTTCCTTCTCATAAATAGCTTTGTGTAAAAACTTTCCCTTGATTGGACGACTTTCAAAAGCAATTGGTCTTTCATCTTGCATTAAAACATCACCAATTCCATTTCCTGAAGCATCACATTCCACAATAAAGGTTTTTGTGAAGTCCGGTGTAGCTAAGACCGGTGCTTGGCACATTGCCTCTTTAAGATGTTCGAAGGCCTTTGTTGCTTCTGGAGTCCATGAAAATTCATCTTTCTTCAATAATGTTGTTAGAGGTGCTGTTATTCTCCCATAATTCTTAACAAACTTGCGATAATACCCTGTCAACCCGAGAAATCCTCGCAGATGCTTTATGGATGTGGGGATTTTCCATTCCTTAATGGCTTTAATTTTGCTAGGGTCTACCTTAACTCCTTCATGAGATACAATATGACCCAGATATTCCACCTCTTGTACTCCAAAGAAAAATTTGGATCTTTTTGCATATAATTGTTTCTCCTCCAATAGTTGTAGCACCTTGTCAACATGTTCAACATGATCCTTCCAAGACTTTTTGTAGATTAGTATATCATCAAAAAATACTAACACAAATTTTCTAAGGAAGGGTTTGAAAATGGAATTCATCAAACCTTGAAATGTAGAAGGTGCATTGGTAAGGCCAAAAGGCATGACAAAAATTCATAATGACCCTCATGAGTTCTAAATGCTATTTTCTGAATGTCTTCAGTCTTCATTCTGATTTGATGATATCCTGAACGAAGATCCAACTTGGTGAAGTAAATTGATCCATGCAATTCATCCAGTAATTCATCAATGACAGGAATGGGAAACTTATCTTTAATAGTGAGCTTGTTGAGCTCCCTATAATTTGGACACATATGCCATGATCCATCCTTCTTGTGCACCAATACTACTGGAGTAGAGAAAGAACTTTGACTAGGTTGAATTATACCAGCCTCTAGCATTTCTGCAACCATACGTTCAATTTCACTCTTTTGGGCATAGGGATATTTGTACGGCTTGATGTTTGGAGGAACACTTCCTGGAATCAGATGAATAGCATGATCATGATCACAAATAGGTGGGAGACCTTTGGGAGTCTCAAATACCTTGGAATGATTGTCCAAGACTTTTTGGAGATCTAGAGAAATAGATGATTCCGATGTGGAAACATCTAGCGAACATAATTGTGCAATTACACCTCTTTGTTCCTTTTTTAGAAGCTTTGTCATACCATTAGAGCTGATTATCTTTCCTGGTTTCCCTACAATACCCCTTAATTCAACTTCCTTTCCTTCCACAGAAAATTTCATGAAAAGTTCTTGAAAATTAAAAGCTATTGTACCCAAGGATTGTAGCCATTGGACTCCTAGTACAACATCAACACCTCCCATTGGAATGGAAAGCATTGGGCTAGTCAATACATATTCTCCCATGGATAGCTTGATATTATGGCACTTTCCAGAGCAATTTATCGTTCCTCCATTTGCAACCATCACTTGACACTCTGGTGCTAGATATAGGAAGCAATTCAATTCTTTTGCTATCTTACAATGAATAAAATTGTGGGTACTTCCTGAATCAATCAACACTATTACCTTTTTCTTCTTGATTTGTCCTTTTATCTTGATGGTTTGAGGAGTGGTAATTCCAGCCAATGCATTACAAGATATGGTCAGATTCATTTCTTCTTTATCTAGGCTTTGTTCCTGGAGTATATCCTCTTCTTTTGACCTTTCTTGCTCCTTTTCTTCTTCCTCTTCACAATCTATGTAGAATAATTTCTTCTCAGCACACTTATGACCTTTAGTGTATTTGCTATCACAACTGTAACAAAGCACTTTTGCTCTTTTTTCTTCCAATTGTTGTGGTGTCAACCTTATAGGTTGTGGAAGACTAGGGCCAACAACACTTCCATCTTTATAGTTGTGAGTGGTATGCTTCCTGGTTGCCATAATTTTGCTTTCCATTTTTCTTGCTAACCTGAATGCCTTCTCTAATGAATCAAGTTCCCAAAGGCGAACACCATGTTGGATATTATCCTTTAAAGTCCCTATGAACACATCAATCCTATGCTCCTCTGGAATATTTTTTACCCTTATGTTCAATTTTTGGAACTCTTCAATGTACTCCATTATTGAACCCTTTTGTTTGAGACTTATCAATTAGCTAAAAAAATGGTTGCTTTTTGTATCCTCATAATGTGCTGTCAATTCTTCCGTAAAAATTGCCCAACTGATAATTTGTTTACGAGAGCAAAGACGTTGATACCATACAAACTTATTTGGTTCGAAATATAAAGTTGCAATACGTACCTTTTGTGTGTTTTGCACAATATTGAGATCGAAAAATTTCTCCATCTGTAATATCCATGTTGCGGGATCCTTGCCATCAAACTTCCTCATATTGATTTTTGGAATATGGCGGGTCTTCAATCCAACATTAGAGTCTATGAAATCATGATTAACATTTCTTTTGTCCTCATCATGAGTTTCCTTTACTACCCTTTCACCATTAGTAAGCATTTCTTGTAGAAACTTTGTCAAATATGTCTTCAAATTTTCCATGCCTGTCTTTAAATCTATCTTCAAATCGTCCATCGTAGCTTTCAAATCATTCATCTTAGCTTCTACGCCTTTCTTTAAACAATCCATCTTAGCTTCTACACCTTTCTTTAAACCATCCATCCTAGCTTCTACATCTTTCTTTAAACCATCCATCTTAGATTATGTTACTTTTTGTGAAAGTGACACTTGTTTCACTTGGTCTCGTAATTTTGATATATCATGTTGCATTTCTTCCTCTTCTTCATGAGTCATGCTAGAGCTTTTAGGTTGCGTACTAGGCGTTTGCATTTTCTTTCCTCGAGGCATCAATTACCGATAATAATGCTTTACTATGCTGATGAGCCCCGAATTGGGTAACTTATTGGGCTCATTTTGCCTAATTGTCTTTGATCAATCCACCATTTTTCATAGATTATGCTTGTTTTTTGAGTATGTTTATGTTATTTGAATGAATAAGGGTGGTCACTCTACCAAGGAGGCTAATACATGTTTATTTAAGGTTTTTTGGACAAATTTTGGAGCAAAACCAAGCACTTATGGGCCAGGTGACAACCAAGCTTGAGGTGAGGATTCGTAGGGAGGTTGTCTCTTGCATTAAATGGCCCTTCCTCAAAATCTCCACCCTCAACTCCGAGCTCAACAGGCCACCAAAACGAATCCTAAGGGCAGCTGAGCAGCTTTGGGAAGAGTGACTGTTTACTGGCAATTTGAACAGCCGAGTCCCTTGAATTAAGGAGGGCTGCTAGGCCCCTCATAATGTATAAATAGGAAGGCCTCAGCCTTCGTAGTTTACTTTTGAAACTGTTGGTATTTGCACTATAGTGCTGCCATTTTCTCAGCTTGTTTTCTTGTAGCTACTGCTGTATAACTTTCTTGTGATGATTATTTTTGAGTAATGAAAAGCAGCTTTACTTGGCATCAGATCTGAGTTTTTTATAGGAGCCTGCAGCTCTTGGGGTTGGGCCCAACCCAAGTGCCAAGGCCTCCTTTATGTATTGTTATTTGTTCTTTATGTCTTTGCAAAATCATTTCTGTTAAGTAGATTAAATCTTGCTGATTAACTAGGTCACTGTTGATGATTAGAAAGGATTTTGATGTTCAGATTGAGTTGATAGGTTATTGACAGGGAAAAGCTCCAGAAAAAGGCCATCAAGCACCTCTAATTTCACCTCTCCTTCAGTGGGATCAAGAGCTGTGATCAAGGTGACCTTGCTGCCAACAAAAACACTGACTTTGCTTTGCCATGCAATCATTAGTGTTTGATTTTCATTTGCAGAAGTTGGTTACATGTTCAGATTCTTGAATGCTTCGTTGCATAGTTAGTATACATGGTTTCATTGCAATTAAAACTTTTGTTCATTCTCTTTACTGCTAGCTAGATCAAATTAGGTCAACGTAACTAGGTCTCTGATTTTACAAGTCTTCGTTGGTTCAGTTGGAAAAACAACTTGCAGAGCACCTGTACCACTTCTCTATCTACCCATACTCCATCAATCCCATCTGCTCCATCCCCTAACTTGGATTCTTGCCTCACGTTTGCCACACTTGCTCACACAACCCTAATTTTTGTGCAACATTGCTTCATTCCTCCTTGAACAAATCCAGCCATCTTCATCTTTCCTCAACTCCATCCACCAAGTCCTGGACCTCCTTACACCCCTGTCCTACCTCCATACTCACTCCTTCACCTTTCTCTCTCCATCCATCCTCCAAAATCCCATTTCTGAACAACTTGTAGAAAATTACAGACATCCTGTAGAAATTCTAGAACATCCTGTAGAACCCCTGCAGACTTCCTGTAGAGGCTCACGAATTAGGTTTCTTGATAGCCAAACTCTGTGAAACTCTCTGGAAGGGTGTTAGGGACCCCTTAGGTCCTCTCTGAACCTTCTCGACCTCCTCCAAGCATTTCCTCTCGCCAATCCACCTCTGCACAGTCAAAAACAGTCAAATCGTATGCATGATAATTCTGGCAACTTATTCAAAAATACAAAAAGATGTTTTTTCAGATGTTACTATAGCAGTAGCTTAAATACATGTATTTTACCTTCGTAGAAGTCAATGGCATCTCTTTCAGTAGCTTGCATCCTCTTTCTTGCATCAGTAGGGCTAGCTGGAAAAATTAGGGTTTGCTAGGGTTTACGTTCCCTTTCAGCTTTCCAGTTTCTTTTGGCAAGTAGATCAGCCTTTTTTGAGTTAGCTTTTGGCCATCAGTTAAAAATCTTCTTCTCAGAGCTCATAGAAGTTGGCTTAAGCTCCTAGCGGACTTGTGCCAGCTGACCAAGTGACAGCTGCGGCAAGAGCTAGTACTTGTGCATACAACACCGTCGCTTCCAAGTTTGTTACGAACTACCGGGTTGATAAAAGTAAAGAAGGGAGTCCTAGGAGTTGCAACATTATTGCTGCAATACTGGAGCCCACCATTCTTTTTGGCGCCGTTGCCAGGGAAGCATCAGAGTATTTGTGATTCCTGCTTTTCTTCTATTTTCCTACCCTAACCTTCTGCTAACTAGTTTATTTCAGTTCCATTCTGCAATTTCATTTCTGCAAAAGTAAATTAGACATTTCCTACTTTCATAGATTAGCCTTTCAATTCCGCAATTTCAATTTTGCAAGCATAGAATAGAATTTCAATTCTGCAAGCGTAGTCTAGCATTTCATTCTCGCAATTTGATTTCAGCAAAATAGATTAGTCCTTTCCTGCTTTCATTTCAATTCCGCATTTTCATTTCTGCAAGATAGATTTCAGTTAGTTGCAATTCCATCTGTTTCAGTTTTGCAGGTACAAGCAGAAAAAACAAAAGCAACCAAAAATCTTTTCATGCCTCGTAGGAACAGAGATAATACTGGAAAATTCCTACCCAACACCCCCACCACTTCACTGAGTCACCCTTATCTCTTCTTTGGTGGCAGTGACCCAGAAGAACCTATAGGTGAACCTCCTGAGATATACGAAGCTCCTATAACAGAAGAAGAGCAAGAAACCATTCCTTTTGAGACCATGGCTGAAAACCGAAACGGTAGAGAAGATGATGAGGGAATAGAAGGTACCTTCCCCATCCGAGAGACCAACGGGGACATGAAGATGAAGAACATAAGTCCCTCAGCCTTACCTCATTTCCATGGATTGACCACTGAAGACCCTGATACCTTCCTGTTTGAGTTTGCTGTCCTTTGTCGAACTTATGACTATGTAGAAGACGAGCAAAAGTTGAAACTCTTTCCCTCTACCCTCAAGGATGCAACATTACGCTGGTTCATGGGGTTACCTGGAAACAGTATCACCACTTGGGCTCAGATGCAGCAAGCCTTTAACAACAAATACCAGGATTACTATAGGTCAAAGGAAACAAAGGGAGAAATCTTTCGGATGACCATGGGAAATGATGAGTCTTTAGAAGACTACGAGGAAAGGTTCCAACTTAGCTATAAACGGGCTAGGTGCACACTTGACCCTGAATCTCTAAAGTTGGTTCTGCTCCGAGGAGTCCCTGAAGACCTTCTAGATACCCTTCACATGCTAGCTGGAGGAGACATCTACCAACTACCTTATGAGGACATAAAGACTGTGTTTAGAAACCACTCTAGGGCAGCCCAGAAAAGAGGTAGGGGGAATCCACTTTCAGCTAGTACTACCTTCTCCAAGCATGAGTTTGCTAATCAGATGGAAGACCTCAAAAGTGAGATGAGACAGACCATTGCCATGCAACTTGATACTTTCCGAATCCAACAAAAGAAAGAGGAAGCTGAGAGGGCTTTGGCCATTTTTTGTCCTAGATGTACGAGGAAGCACCCTAAGAACGAGTGTCCATTGCACTCAGTAGAGGTATGTTTCGTTTGTGAGGAAAACCACCCCACAAACCAATGCCCAACCTTACTCGGATTTAAAGCCATGTACCAAGGGACTGAGGCACCCACTGAACCTCTCTACTTCCTCAACCAAAGGAGGCCGCATGGGCCCAAACCTTACCAGCAGGGGATGCAAGGGACATCCCAAGCTTATTATGGCCCCAACCAATCTGCTCACATACCTTCTTGGGGTCCCCCTGCTCATCCTTCCTGGTCCACACCTCCTCCGTGGTCTTATCCACCTCAATACCATACTCAACCCACTGCTCATTCATTTCACTCACATGTCCAGCCACAACCTCAGTGGAATGCACCTCAACCGGGGTGGAGGCCCCAATACAACTCTCCTCCCGCCATTCTGCCTCCACCACCGACTCGGCCACAACCATTACCTCCTACTCCTCCAAGACAACCCCAGATTCCTGCTCAACCGAACCTGAACCCCAATAACTGACAGGCCCAACAGGTATACACTAGGGAGAAAACATGCCCTACCTATGTTGTGGAGATCCAGGAGATCAACCTGCAATTTGGGAAGACCCTTCCAGATCGCCAACCTCCTCCCCCAGAGGACGAGGAAGAGAAACAGGAAAGTGAACCCAAAGCCATTCCACCCTTTCCTGAGCGACTAACAGTAACCACGCAACCAAACCCAGAGGAGACTGAACTTCTGGGAGAACTTAAACAATTGTGTGTGAAAATACCACTTCTCCAGGCCATAAAAGATGTACCGATATACAATAAATTGATTAAGGAGAAGTGTTTCAGGCACCCAGGCAGGCGAAAGAGAGATGCCCCGACTATCAATGTCATAGGACAACTGTCCGATCTAATGTTGGGGAAAGTAATCTGTCCAAAGTATTTGGACCCTGGGAGTCCTGTAGTTGATGTCCACATCAATGGCACCATAATTCCCCATACCTTGATTGATCTAGGGGCTGCCATTAATGTGATGACCAGGGACACCATGCTTAAACTCAACCTTCATAGTTCCTTAAGGAAGACCTCGATAGTCCTGCAGTTGGCAGATCGCTCCACCGTGACTCTCGAAGGGATTGTGGAAGATGTCTTGGTCTCTGTTGACTCTTGGGTGTACCCTGTAGACTTCTTGGTCCTTCAGCCAAAGGCAAAGCTCACTGGATACCCCCTCATTTTGGGAAGGCCTTGGTTAGCCACTGCGAATGCTTACATCAGTTGCCGTTCTGGAAGCATGACCATCAAGAATGGGCCTATGTCCAAGCAGCTAGTCCTATACCCTTCTGCCCAACCTCTGCTAGAACATGACTTACCACTCTGGTTGGAAGAGGGAGATGAGGATGAGGTTTACTCTGCACCATTGTGCACAGTAGAAACCACCAGGGGAGGCCCTCAAACCGAGGATGATTTGATTGAGACTTTGATTCAAAATACACCTCCCAGTGCACTGTCCTTAGAGGAATTGGTGGAAGATACCCAAGCCAGCACCTTAGTGGACCTCTGGGTGACTGATCTGGCCTCTCCCAGAGTTAAGAATGTGGAGTTTGGTCCCGAAAGAACTTTAAAGATCAGCTCCTCCCTATCTCCCTCCCAGGAGAAGGAGCTGTGTAGCTTACTAAACAATCATCTGGATGCTTTCGCTTGGAGTTATAAGGAGATGAAAGGAGTCCACCCTTCGGTCTGTACCCATCAAATTTACATTAAAGAAGATTGTAAACCAGTCAAGCAGCCTTAAAGGAGAATGAATCCAGCCCTTAAAGACATTGTCAAAGAAGAATTGAAAAAATTGTTGGATGCAGGATTCATCTACCCTATCTCCGATAGTGAGTGGGTCTCACCTCTAGTGCTTGTGCCCAAGAAGAACGGGAAGTGGAGAATCTGTGTAGATTACCGAGAACTTAACAAAGCCACCAAGAAAGACCATTTCCCTTTGCCTTTCATAGATCAAGTGTTGGATGGACTGGCAGGGAATAAGTTCTTCTCTTTCCTAGATGGGTTCAGCGGGTATAACCAGATCCAAATAAGCCCGGAGGACCAAGATAAAACCACCTTCACTTGTCCATGGGGTACCTTTGCCTACTGAGTCCTTCCCTTTGGGCTATGAAATGCTCCTGCCACTTTCCAAAGAGCAGTATTGAGCATATTTTCTGAGTTGGTCCATGATTCGGTAGAAATCTATATGGATGACTTTACTCCTTATGGGTCCAACTTCCAAGAGGCATTGACTAATCTGGGAAAAGTTCTAACCAAGTGCATTGAGATGAACCTGTCCCTCAGTCCCGAAAAATGTGAATTCCTGATGACTGAAGGGACCGTGCTAGGTCATACCATTTCTCGGCAAGGATTACAGGTGGATCCTAATAAGATTGCTATCATCCAAAAGGTCCCACCTCCTCAAAAGGTAAGAGATGTTCAGAGTTTCCTAGGCTTAGCAGGATATTATCGAAGATTCATTAAAGATTTCAGTAAGCTAGCCTCGCCATTGTTTGGCCTCTTAGGGAAAGATGTTGAGTTTAAATGGACTGACAACTGTCAAGGGGCACTGGATGAGTTGAAAGATAAGCTGGTGTCCGCCCTGATCTTGAGAGGTCCAAACTGGGCCCTACCTTTCCACATCCACACTGATGCCTCGAACAAAGCCATAGGGGAAGCCTTAGGACAAGTTGAGGAGAAACTACCATATGCCATATACTTCGTCAGCAAAAACCTGTCCAAGGCAGAAATGAACTATACTGTAACCGAGAAAGAGTTCCTGGCTGTAGTCCATTCCCTAAACAAGTTCAGACACTACATCACTGGTTATCAAACATTTGTACACACTGATCATGTTGCGATTAGATATTTAATGAATAAGCCTGATGTCAATGCTCGTATCATTAGATGGTTACTTTTGTTGCAGCAATTTGATTTGACTATTGTCGACAAGCCAGGTAAGGAAAATGTTGTTGTTGACTTCTTGTCTAGATTGGATTTGCCTATAGGTGAAGAAGGAACAATGGATGACCAGATGCCAGATGAACATCTGTTTTCTATCTCAGTACTCTCTCCATGGTTTGCTGATATAGAAAATTACTTGGTCTCAGCATAGTTCCCTCCGCATCTATCCTCAAAGGAGAAGAGCAAAATTGTAAGGAAGAGTGCCCCGTTCACTTGGATCGGGGGCAACCTGTTTAAACTTGGCCCAGATCAGATCTTGAGGCGTTGTGTTAGGGAGGAGGAAGTCTTTGACATCCTCCTAACCTGTCATGACGGACCTTGTGGAGGCCACTTTGCAGCAAAAAGGACTGCCTTCAAAATTCTACAGGCAGGCTACTATTGGCCTACTCTTCATCAATATGTCAGAAGATACATCAGCTAGTGTGACCGATGTCAGAGGATGGGGAAACTGACTCCAAGGGATGAAATGCCTCTCCAACCTCAAGTGACCTTCGAGCCATTTGAGAAGTGGGGCATGGATTTTGTGGGTCCTATCAACCCTCCAAAGCAAAGGTCTTACATCATTGTGTGCACCGACTATTTGACAAAGTGGGCATAAACAAAGGCAATCAAAGCAGCAACAGAAGAAAATGTGGCTGAGTTTTTAAGGGAAAATATCTTCTACAAGTTTGGCTACCCAGGAGAGTTAGTCACAGATCAAGGAAGCCAGTTCACCTCCAGCCTGATTGAAGACTTGCTCGCGCATCACAAGATCAAGCACATGACTTCCACCCCATATCATCCACAAGAAAATGGGCAGTTGGAAGTCACTAATAGAGCATTGGAAGGGATTTTGACTAAGGTGGTGAGCAGCAATAGAAAGGATTGGGCAGATCACCTGGTTGAGGCCACCTGGGCCTACAATACCACTTGGAAGACTACAACAGGTTTCACACCTTATGAGTTGGTCTACGGGAAGAAAGCTTTGCTGTCCATAGAGTTTGAGTACAACACATTGAGGGTGGCAGCTGAGCTGGACCTAGATCTCAGCCATGCTCAACGTGAAATATTACTGCAGCTGAATGGATTAGATGAAAAAAGAATGCAAGCCCTCCTCCACTCAGAAGTAGTTCAACTCCAGAGGAAGATATGGCATGACCGGCACCTTAATGAAAAGCAATTCCAGCCAGGAGATTGGGCGTTGCTGTATGACTCAAGATACAAGGATTTCAAAGGAAAGCTGAGGACAAGATGGTTAGGACCATATACAGTGGAGAAATGCAATGACAATGGTTCAGTCCTTATCAGGACCATTGATGAAGAAGCCATCCCCATGCTTGTCAATGGGCATCAATTGAAAATCTACAAGAAACCCCTTTCGAGGCAGGAGTTCATTGAAACTGTGGAAAAATCAGTGCTGGTAGTAGAGCAGGGTTTTGCCTCTATTTCGGCCACACCTTGATCATCAAAAAAAAAAAAAAAGGGGATAAAAAGATCCCTGGGTGAAAACCTCTCTGAGGCGCCCAGGGCAGACAGTGAGGGTGAAAACCTCATGGAGGCGCCCCAGCTGTCTCTTAGAAAATAAAGAAATGGAATAAAAAGATCCTTGGGTGAAAACCTCTCTGAGGTGCCCAGGGCAGATAGTGGGGGTGAAAACCTCATGGAGGCACCCCTGCTGTCTCTCAAAAAGAAAAAAGAGAAAAAAGAGAAAAAAGAAAAAGAAACAAGAGAAAAATAAAAGGAAACAGGTCTAATCTCTGGAATTATTGCAGGTAGCAAGGAATACATTGCAGATAAAGAAGGTCGTGCAAAACGAGGACAGGGGTCTATACCAGGCTATAGGACATCCTTACAGACACTCCCTCCATAGCCACTCACTTTTTCTAGGATTTGAACACATTCGGGTCGAGATTCAACCTCCTACAGGAAGTTCTGAGCTTTCTACAGGAAGTTTTGGGGCTTTCTACAGGAAGTTTTGCATTTCTACAGGAAACATCATGTAGAGCCTTCGGGCAGGAAAAAATCAATTCTGGAAAGGGATTTAAAGCTTGAAGTCTGTTGATTAGGCCTGCAGCCACCCCTCTTTTCCATCCATCACCGGTTTCATCTCTTTCCACCGCCATTGCAACAATCTGGTTATGTATTCCTGCACAGTCATGCAAAGAGTCCTGTTTTCCTCAGATTGAAATTTTTTTTCCCAAGTGACAAATCAAGCACATAAAGGCTCGCACACTCTACCTATCAAAGCTCCATCAGGACCCTTCATCCACGAATAAAACATTGCTCATTTCAGCATGCGTCCCAGGAGGAGAAGCAACTATAGGATGTCCTACAGGAATCCTATAGCAGCTGATCCGTCTGGACCACAAACTATGGAGTCAATAGCAGCTGAAATCGACACAAGGGACATGTAACAAGCTCCGCTTGGACGTGAACACCTCCCCAACAGCTGAAATCATACGGAGCCTGTGCATGCAGCGTTTACAACCAGAGGATCGGGTCCCGAAGCCGTGCATACAACATCAGCCAATGAAAGAAGGAGTTCCAGCGCCTGTGCACGAAGCAGTAGTGAGCAAAGCCATCGTTCCACATCTCGAAGCCTGCAGAACACGTCCACGGCCACACAGGTAAGTGTCTAACCTTATTCATCAAATTGCATAGACTATACTCTGAAAACTGCATGTCTGTGAAATGGTGCGGATTGAACGAATTCGGTGGCCAGTCAACTGGCCACCCACAGTCAGTCGAATGGCCTCGTGGGATCCAAATGAGCTCGGTTACACCAAAGAGACGTGCAACCGACACGTGGGAAGTGTTCAGTCGGGGAGAATCGGCGGATTGGCAGTAATGGTGGCGGTTAATGGCAGAGGAAGGGTAACGGCGGTCAGAGACGCGTAGAAGAATGATGGTCGTGACGTTGGCTAACGGATCCGCCTAGCCACCTCACCCCCTCGCCATGAATTGTGCCGTAATTCAAACATGCTCGCCCGGAGGACTCACGATTAACCGCTGTCATTTACACTTGCAACCGTTCTTAGCAAAGTACGCGTCCTCCTCCTCCGCAGTCTGTTAGCCCGAGCTTCTCGGCCTGTTTCAAAATCCTCCCACATCCCAGGCTCGTTCAGAAGCACCGTGACGTCCTCCAGAAGCCAGCAAAGCTTTCTACAGGAAGGAGCTCTACAGGAAACACAGCATAGCCTCCCGGAGCAGAGAAACCTGGACTTTCTGCGTCGAAATTGGAGTTTCGAAGAGAGGTAGGCTCGAAAACACCATTCCCATGCATGATATTTCGAAAGGTGGTGAATTAAACTGTCTGGAGTAGGAGAATTAGAAGCAAGTCTACCTGTGGGTCAAGAATAGTAGTTTTCCTGTGTGATACACGGAATTTTTCAGTTGGTTCTGCGTCAAATTCTCCTCCACGGTTCCTGTTAAGAAATTCCTCCTATAGAAACGATAAACCACTGTGAGGGCTAACCTGTGCATGAAGAATGTGACTTTTATGTGGTTGTATGCATGCTGGGGATGAAAATTAAGCTCTGCACTCTGTCTGTGGGAGCCTAATTCCCTTTTGACAGTCGAGTTTTGGGCAGCAACAACATTATAACCAGGGAATTGGTGCAAAGTGAAATACAAACACCTGAGAAACCCTGTCCTGAGAATCAAAAGAGGAAACCATAAAACAACAGTCCCTTTCTGCTCGGAGCATTGAAACAGGGCACTCTCACCATGCCAGGAGGGTTTATCAGAAAGGAACCCTCGGATTCCAGGAAATTGCGAGAAACTCCCGAGGTGGTGGACCTATTCACCCGTGCCAATTGGATGACCTTCTGTGACAGAATTCAAGGTCATGACGATGAGGTAACAGAAGAGTTCTTAATGTCCCTGCAGCCTAAATCCAAGACACTGGCCACTGTAAATTTCAGAGGGTTGACCTTAAAGCTTACCCCACAACTCATTAGTCGAGTCACTGATCTGCCATTGGGGATACCCTGGAGCAAAGAGGAGAGGGCATTGGGCCAAAAAGCCAAGAAAGAATTCTTCCTACCAGAGGAATAGTTTTCAGAAGATAAGAATGGGGTCCGGAGAGCCAGCCTACACCCTTTTTGGAGTGAGGTTAGCGTTTAGATCATGAAATACATTACCTGTGAGGGGCGGTTTAGTATTGTTTACGGTTATCACTTCCGGTTGCTAAGTGAACTCAGACATAGGATGGATTTACCCCCAGAACAAAAGTTAAGCATCCCCTATTTCCTCCTACAATCATTAATTGAGTGTGGCACAAAATTGAAGGAAGGGACACCGAACCAGCTGGCCCATCATGGGCTTATCTAGTGGAAGATGCTCTCCATACCTACACTGTCCCTCTCTCCTGGGAGATTTTCCGCAATATGTCCAAGGATGATGATATTTGGATTCTGGCCAAGGAACTCACTTCATCCAGTAGTGAGGAAAGGGAGCATATTGAGGCAGAAGAGAAAGCCAAGGGTAAGGAAACCCAGGACAGACCACCACAGAAGGAACAAGAAGAGGAACAAGGGAAAGGCCAAGCTGCTGAGCCCAAAACTGTGGGTGGAATAAAGGCACAAACACCAAGGGAGAAATGATTGCAAATCAGGGAAGAGAGGACTGAAAAAGTCCAAACAAGTGAGGACACAACCAAGGAAACCACAAAAAAATTAAAAGGGAAGGCACCCCCAGCCAAGCAGACCAAAACAGTGAAGACAACTTCTACAGGAAGATAGAAAACCACTTCTACAGGAAGCCAGAAAACCGTTTCTACAGGAACCAGAAAACAGTAGACACAGGACTTTCTACAGGAAGTCTGGAAACAGGGCAACAGAAGGAAAAATCGCCTGATATTTTAGCCAGGGAGGCAGCAGTTGTGCTGCCTACCCTGAGCACATCTCCAAAGCAAACAGGGAAGCGGAAGAGGGAGCCTTCCATGTATTTTAAGGCAAGAAGGAGCATGAGGATAAAGACTGGCAGACCCCAGCCACCGTCAAAAGAACCAATCATGATTGTAGACACCCCAGCTACACAAAAGGAGAGGTCTCCCTCAAAGGCATCCATCACCTATGAACGGGGAAGCCCAAAGACATCCACATGGAGAGAAAGAATGAAAACGTTGGACACAAAGGCCTCTCTACAGGATGCTGAGGCTGTTCTACAGGAAACACTGGCTAGGATAAAGGAGACCGAAGAAATGGAGGGGGAGGTAGCTAAATCACCACAGGAGGAAGAACAGGTGGAGAAAATTGTGGAACCTAGCCCCCAACCTAGCTTGGGCTCCTACTATAACTTCTTAGAGGCCGGAAATATCATTCCACAAAAATTCACAGTACCACTTTTCCTTGCACTAGAAGAAGAGAGAGTGAGGACCCACACTTGGATGAAGATCGCTAAGTCTAAGGGTGTGGCAGATATAGGTCCTCTGGAGGAACAACTCAAAGAGGCAAGAAGGGAATTGGCTATGGTACGACATGTGGAGAGCAGCCAGCGGGTCAAGCTACAGGAAGAAAATGAGCTGCTTAAACAAAAACTACAGTTATAAGGACAGAAGAAGGAAGACATGCCTCACATCTTGGGAGAACAACAGCAACAGGAGGAGCCCACAACAAACAAATATACCCCTGATGAACAACAGAGAAGGAAAGGGATGCAGGCTGAAATTGAGACACTGAATAGACAGCTACAGGAGAAGGAATTGCAAGCAGGCCTAAAGATACAGTCTCTGAAATCGCAGGTACAGGAAAAGGAGGCCCAACTGGCCTGCATGGCCAGCTGGGTAATGGAAGCTCTATAGTGTAGGCAGCCTGCCAAATCCTATGCCCTATACCTCAAGGATCAGTGGTTATAGTTTCAGATCAACACCTTGGCCCAAAGGGGCATCACCCCATTCCAAAATTATCATCAATTTGCAGCTCTATGTGGCAGTAGTTCATCAGAGGACAGGGCCAAATTATTAGAGTTTTACTTGCACAACTTCGCCCTTTCGAACATGAATGCATGGGATCCCAACACTGTGATAGGAGATGTCCAACTTATGGCCATGGCCTCTTGGATGAGTCATGAGGAGAAGAGAGCAGCAGAGGTCCGCAACATCATAGGCAGAGAACTCAGTGAGCCACTAATGATCAGAGCAGAGCCGGATGACCCCTTAGCAGTGATAAGCGCCCACCAGCACTTGGCCAACAGCCCTCAGGATCTACCGGAATACGTTGAACAACAGGCTCAAGCTATTGCCCACTTTGAGGACATGGAGAGATTGTTGGGAGAAAACTGCCTGCATGCCTGCACAAGACGGTGGAACACACTGCCTCACAGCTTGAATATAAAGGAATACCACTCTCCCACCAGGATGTGCGAAGCCTTGGCAAGGGTACCTCTCTACAAACAGTTGATGCAGAATCTGCAAGCCAATTGGATTGGCCTGAAATTCAGTCATCCTTCGCTTTTGGGATTGCTACAAGGAGTTAAGGAAGAGGAGGAAGGTAGAGAATGGGAGGAAGTGGAAAGGAAAGCAGGATTCCACGACCGAGAAGAGGATATCACCGCAGAGGCCTAGGACGCGAGGGAGGCGGTCAAAGCCATAAAGGATGATGAGCTGGACTAGTTGCTCAAAGGATGAGCAACCCATTTAGCAGGGGGGTGATGATGAGCCCCGAATTGGGTAACTTATTGGGCTCATTTTGCCTAATTGTCTTTGATCAATCCACCATTTTTCATAGATTATGCTTGTTTTTTGAGTATGTTTATGTTATTTGAACGAATAAGGGTGGTCACTCTACCAAGGAGGCTAATACGTGGTTATTTCAGGTTTTTTGGACAAATTTTGGAGCAAAACCAAGCAATTATGGGCCAGGTGACAACCAAGCTTGAGGTGAGGATTCGTAGGGAGGTTGTCTCTTGCATTAAATGGCCCTTCCTCGAAATCTCCACCCTCAACTTCGAGCTCAACAGGCCACCAAAACGAATCCTAAGGGCAACCAAGCAGCTTTGGGAAGAGTGACTGTTTATTGGCAGTTTGAACAGCCGAGTCCCTTGAATTAAGGAGGGCTGCTAGGCCCCTCGTAGTGTATAAATAGGAAGGCCTCAGCCTTCGTAGTTTACTTTTGGAACTGTTGGTATTTGCACTATAGTGCTGTCATTTTCTCAGCTCGTTTTCTTGTAGCTACTGCTGTATAACTTTCTTCTGATGATTATTTTTTAGTAATGAAAAGTAGCTTTACTTGGCATTAGATCTGAGTTTTTTATAGGAGCCTGCAGCTCTTGGGGTTGGGCCCAACCCAAGTGCCAAGGCCTCCTTTATGTATTGTTATTTGTTCTTTATGTCTTTGCAAAATCATTTCCGTTAAGTAGATTAAATCTTGTTGATTAACTAGGTCACTGTTGATGATTAGAAAGAATTTTGATGTTCAGATTGAGTTGATAGGTTATTAACAGGGAAAAGCTCCAGAAAAAGGCCATCAAGCACCTCTGATTTCACCTCTCCCTCAGTGGGATCAAGAGCTGGGATCAAGGTGACCTTGCTGCCAACAAAAACACTGACTTTGCTTTGCCATGCAATCATTAGTGTTTGATTTTCATTTGCAGAAGTTGGTTACATGTTCAGATTCTTGAATGCTTCATTGCATAGTTAGTATACATGGTTTCATTGCAATTAAAACTTCTGTTCATTCTCTTTACTGTTAGCTAGATCATATTAGGTCAACGTAACTAGGTCTCTGATTTTACAAGTCTTCGTTGGTTCAGTTGGAAAAACAACTTGCAGAGCACCTGTACCACTTCTCTATTTGCCCATACTCCATCAATCCCATCTGCTCCATCCCCTAACTCGGATTCTTGCCTCACGTTTGCCACACTTGCTCACACAACCCTAATTTTTGTGCAACATTGCTTCATTCCTCCTTGAACAAATCTAGCCATCTTCAACTTTCCTCAACTCCATCCACCAAGTCCTGGACCTCCTTACACCCCTGTCCTACCTCCATACTCACTCCTTCACCTTTCTCTCTCCATCCATCCTCCAAAATCCCATTTCTGAATAACCTGTAGAAATTCTAGAACATCTTGTAGAACCCCTGCAGACTTCCTGTAGAGGCTCACGAATGAGGTTTCTTGATAGCCAAACTCTGTGAAACTCTCTGGAAGGGTGTTAGGGACCCCTTAGGCCCTCTCTGAACCTTCCCGACCTCCTCCAAGCATTTCCTCTCGCCAATCCACCTCTGCACAATAAAAAACAGTCAAATTGCATGCATGATAATTCTGGCAACTTATTCAAAAATACAAAAAGATGTTTTTTCAGATGTTACTGTAGCAGTAGCTTAAATACATGTATTTTACCTTTGTAGAAGTCAATGGCATCTCTTTCAGTAGCTTGCATCCTCTTTCTTGCATTAGTAGGGCTAGCTGGTAAAATTAGGGTTTGCTAGGGTTTACGTTCCCTTTCAGCTTTCCAGTTTCTTTCTACAAGTAGATCAACCTTCTTTGAGTTAGCTTTCGTCCATCAGTTAAAAATCTTCTTCTCAGAGCTCATAGAAGTTGGCTTAAGCTCCTAGCGGACTTGTGCTAGCTGACCAAGTGACAGCTGCGACAAGAGCTAGTACTTGTGCATATAGCACCGTCGCTTCCAAGTTTGTTATGAACTACCGGGTTGATAAAAGTAAAGAAGGGAGTCCCAGGAGTTGCAACATTATTGCTGCAATACTGGAGCCCACCATATGCCCTTTGATTTCCTTCAAACTAATTTTTCAAACCAAGCTTATGCAAAAATTTAAAAAAAACTACACACCTTTTTTCACTTTGTAGGAGCTTGATAGTGAATCTGATGTATCTCTGTAATTTCAGATCATCCAGTTCTGAAATTGCAACTTGTTGTATCCCTCTGTGTCTTCTTTCCAATGCCACCAGTCTGATCCAAATTGGATTCTCTAGGGAAGAGTTATGCCAAATCTCCCACAGTGACGTGATTATAGACTAGTTCAGTAGAGCGAACTTGTACGACATTTCACGAGTCACTGTTTCGACCATTGGCTCTGAAAAATATATACAAGAAACTACAGTCCGTCCTCTTTCTATACCTTCTTACGAAAGTTCAATCCGAAGCTCAGAGAGAAAGTTATGATGATTTTACCCAGGTCACCTGTTTGGAATGTAATTCAGGAGTCTGAAAAAATACCAACTTCCTCAGATCATATCTCCGTAAATATAGTGTGAAAAGCTTCAAAATTCAGAGCCGAGATTCAGTACGATTTCGTATTAAATGGGTTTTTGTTTTAGCTTCTGAAACGTCGCAGAAAAAAAGTTATAGCGAAAATTCCACGATGACCTATTTGGAACAACGAAGCCCTAGAGTCCAAAGTTCTGATACCAAATGTTATGAAACCAGCTCACAAAAAGATAGAAAAGATAGATCAACACCTTAGAATTCAGCCTCTTCGAGGGAGAAACCTCCTTTACATTACATAAATGAAAAATTCTTGGATGATTCAAATGACAAAACCTCCTTTCTACATATAGGAGTCTAAGGAGTCACAATATAACCCAACCGACCTAACAATAATAATATAAAGCCACAAAAATAGCAATAGAGGGATTCTATGGGGCACAGTAATAACAATATGGGGACAATAGGGGCACAACAATATTAATAAGGGATACAACTACAATAGTAATGGGGTAATCACTAGTATTATAGGGACCTAACAATCTTCCTTCTCTAGCAAATCTCCTTCTATTTCTTCTGCAATTTCATATTCTTCTGCTTCATTGTCTTAGATATCGAACCTGTGTGAGTGATGCTCTAAATGAATTAAATTGTTCTTATTTATAGCTTCTTTTGTGGGTAAAATTACCTTCATGTAGGCTGAATTGATCAGGTAAGGACCGACTTGGTGTGGAGGCAACAAATGACTTATTTTACTCAATAATAATTATTTTTACATGATTCAAAATCCCAACAAGGGTCTTATTAAATGGACAATGACTCTAATGAATTAATATAAAATCTAGAAGTCCTCAATGGGGAATTTGACCTAAAACATGATGACCCAAGCATGAAACCCATGATCTAATAAGTCATAATAATAATAACAATTTTTTTTCTTCTTTCTTTTGATAAATACATTTCATTACGACTCAAATACAATTATGAAGACCGAACCTAGTTACATTCTTCAACACATTGGACCGTATGAACTAGTAAATTGTTGTGAATTCCTAGGTGGAATTTTGTGGCCAATTCTCCTTGTTCATCTGGGGTAAGGTTGGAGCTTGGAGGTGGAATAGTTTTGGTAATATTACCTATTTCGAGGCTTGAGGGGTGCCTAGAAGATTCTTGAGAGCAGTTGGAACTCCCAAAGCTACAATACTTTGAGACTTCTTGGCTTGCTTGTGCTAGAAGCCCTAGAAATGTAGTGGCATATCCTGAAGGATTGTAGAGGTAGAGAAGATAAGGGTGCATTGCATTAGGTTGTGTAGGCTGGGGAATGCAAGACTTTAGTTAGAGAGGTTGGTGGAGTTGGTACCTGACCTAGTATTTGTTTGGTACTGATTGTGTGATCATAGTTGCCACTAGGTGAGCCTTTGCCTTGGTGGAGTCATAGCCCCAGTTCAACAATGACCAATTGCTGAGATATTAGATTAATGTGGTCGATTTCTGGGTGGAACATCTGAGATCTGCAACCAGTTATGAAATTATAAAATACAATGCAATTTATACTTAGATGTATTGAATGTTTTGTTATTGTGATGTGTAAATATTATTCATGCAATTATCTGGTTGTAAATGGTTATATTGATGTTTTGGTCAACATTATTAATGCATTTCATGTATTATGAATTTAGTCTACATACAATAGACTCATTTATGCAGTGGCCACTAGTTGAAGCCATCCATACAAGTGGACGATAGTCAATCGTGGATGTAGTCAACAGATAGCAGACTCATGACTCAATGGATATGTAGTAGATGGTCAGTCGATTCTTGTGTATGGTCTAACATGTTACATTTGTAATTTGAGTTGAATCAACTTCTCAAACATATGTCATAATAAAAGTAGAGTTGAGTGGTAATGTACCTCAACTAGGTGTGACTTGGGGGTATTATAATGATGATTTCTTGGTGTGGCTGGGGGTGTTACAATGGCGATTTCTTGGTGGCTAGGGGGGTGTTACAAGAACAATTTCATGTAATTTTATTGTTGGTTCTAAATATTTCCCTTAATTTTGGGTTTAGCACTTAAGAGTAGGCAAGAATGTGAATAAATATGCTCTAGTTACTATCCAATTTAACTACAAGGTACTTGAAGGAGGGGCTATATAATGTTGAAGTATGGGTTCAAACAAGAAAGTTTCTTAACTGAGAATGCACCTTGTTTGGATAGCATGTACTTGATGTATTTCTAGGGCGAATATCAATGAAGTATGAGTTCAAACAAGAAAATTTCTTCTAGCTAAAAGTGCACCTCCTTTGGAGAGCATTTATTTTGATGTTGTTCTAGGGCTAACTTCAACGTTATGAAGCATTTGTAGCTACTCTAAATCTTCATTGGAAAGGAATTGTCACACTGAAAATACACCCTATTTGGAGAGAATTTACTTGGATCGAATCTCAATGTTAGGAAGCACTTGCACCTGCTCAAACAAGAAAGTTTCTTAACTGAGAATGCACCTTGTTTGGATAGCATGTACTTGATGTATTTCTAGGGCGAATATCAACGAAGTATGAGTTCAAACAAGAAAGTTTCTTCCAGCTGAAAATGCACCTCCTTTGGAGAGCATTTATTTTGATGTTGTTCTAGGGCTAACCTCAACGTTATGAAGCATTTGCAGCTACTCTAAATCTTCATTAGAAAGGCATTGTCACACTGAAAATACACCCTATTTGGAGAGAATTTACTTGGATCGAATCTCAATGTTAGGAAGCACTTGCACCCACTCTAGATCCACCATGGAAAGGCCTTCATTACTGTATTAGCTATCCACAAAGTCCTTGAAGAAGTTTAAACAAAGAGTTTCCCACAACTTGAAATGCCCCTCCCAAGGGAGAGCACCCATTGGGATGCATTTTTGGGGCTTTCAATGTGTATTTGAAGCGCATGGGTGTGTGGGATTCCTCAGGTCGATAGAGTATATATGGTTTTACCGAGCAAAGACAAATTCAATACACAGTTAATGATTTATTTTTAATAAATATATATTTTTCTACGTTATAGGATTTTCATTAAGCAAAGAAAGGACCAATGTCAAAATGCTCAAATATGCCAACTTTTTATGCTTAAGAAACCTCAAAGTTGCTAATACGATGAGATATTTAATAGTAACATACATCTTTCTTCTACTAGCTGCATTTCTTGGATTTGCGATATTTAATGATAATGTGTATTTTTCTATATGTTGTAATTGTTTAATTTGTTTGAAGTAGTGGGTTTAATGGTTAAGAATATGTATTTTTTCGAGGTTCAAATTCAAACAAAAGAGTTTCATATACCAATTTGGTTTCAAACATTGGCCATAACCTTAAAATTAGATTATTAAGAATGATATTATATGTGTGTGTGCGTGATGAGTACCACCAAAATTATTATTATTAAATTTTAATTATAATTGAGAAATATTTATATTATAAAAAACATTGTAGCTAAGACTTACAAACCTATTAGCTTACTTAGATTAACAAAATATAGAAATTAATGTTCACAAAATCTACATTTTGATATTTTTTACTTAAGTAAATTTTGACAAATTGCTGACATAATAAAAGATGCAATTTATGACTAAGCTAAATTATGTATGTGCCTTCTTGTCACCATTGGTTGTGCTATTGAAGGAGATATTTTATTTTTTACTATTGGTTTCTAAGTTTTCTTTGTCTTTGTTGAGGGCCTTATTATTCTTTCCAATTTAGATTTGTCTTGATTTAGAGGTTCTAATTGTTTTTGTGTCATATCTTTTTGCATAACATCTTTTTTAGTTTGAAGTTTGATCCACCTATGTCTCTGGTTAAGGGCTCAACATCCTAATATGGATATGAAGTAAAAGTAGTATTTTCTTCCACGACACCCTATTGTGTTGATTCTTGTAATAACAAAAGGTCTTCTTATAATGCTAAAAATGATAAAAGTAAGTAAAATAAATTTACAAAAAAACTAAATTAAGAAAATGTTAAGTTAAAAAATAAAAATATATGATGACAAGTGGATCTTGTACATAGAATTTTCTTTTTATTAAAAAAAAAAATTAATATTTAATGGACGTGGAAAAGAATGCGAGTATTGGAAAGATTAGACATTGACAAAAGTAGTTGATTGAGGACTTGGGGGTGGCTAGTTGCAAAAATACATGGTGTAGTTGAGCCACGATTGGATTGAAAGTCATCCTCCATATGTTAGTTGTAGTCAATAACATGAGAGACAAAAGCATGATGGTTTAGTGTTCATTGTGCTATAAGTTGAAGTTAATTTCTTCAACTTCTAAATAAGATTACTCTCACCTTTCATGTGGTTTATACAATGGCTAATCAAATCTTCTTTATGTTTGTTAGTCAATACTTGAATTTATGTATGTTTAATCTTGAAATTTGGTATATTATTATGGTATTAAAGTTTCATTGCTACATTTGAGACTTATAAGTCTCGACATGCATACTTAGTTTTGTTAAAAAATTTGTTATGTGAACTAGATTATTAACCTTATTAAAAAAACTCTATAACATTTATTATTACTGTTAAGCTCTTATTTTTTAATTTTATTTTTAAAATTTATGATTAATCTCTAATTTATTTATAATTGATATTGTAAAATAATATTTACTGTAAATTAATAAAAATATTATTATTTTAAAATTTAAATAAGGTTAGAGTTTTTTCATACAATACATATTGAAATGAAACAATTTATTGATCTTAAAAATTCTTAAACAAATCGAATATATCTACATGGGTTTTTTCATGGACTTTTCTACGCTTGGTTGTTTCAAAACTTTTAAGGTTTATTCTTGTGCAAACCTTTATGAAAACTTTTCACAAAATTATTTGCTTTGAAGTTTTTAAAAGAGTGAAATTTACAATCTTAGCTGTTAATAATAGCCACGTTGACCCTCGGTTTGCGAGCTAGGAGCTTCGTGTTTTCCCTCTTCAGTGACTTCATTCCAATAATTTATTTCTTTTGTATGACCGTCCTGCACATCCATGGTGTAATGCACCTTGATTTGGGTATAGGGGTTCAAAATGTTGAAATTGTTAAACACATTATGACTAATAAATTTTGGTTTAATAATATCTTTTAGTTTTGTGTGGAAAGTCTTAGATAATGCTTTATACAACGTTTGCATAATAGTTTTAATATAGTCATTTCACTTTTACCATATTGGGTGAATGCAATGAATTAATGCCAAATTTAAAAATAAGTTATATTTTAAGAAGGAAACAATAAACCATACCTTAACCAAATTTAAGGCGGCAACGATAAACCATACCAATGGCTTATTTTAATTTGAGTTGTAATATTATAAGTGATAGTGTGTACAAGATTGATAGGTTTGTGTTATTGTGTACATGTGTCTCACGTGATATATATGTGTTATTGTGTATTTTAATTAAATTATTAGGTGTATATATTGGTAAAATTTGATGTATAAAGATTTTTATTTTATATGGTTGAAAGTTTAATGTTTATAAATTATGGTAAATTATATTATTTATTTAAGTAAAAAGATAAAAATAACAAGTGAATTTGAATAGTTATTGGGAGTGTAAAATACTTTTTGGAAAATAAATCCAAGGGTCAAAAACATTATATTTATATGTATCATTCTAATGAAATGCATTACACGTTTATCTTACTCCCTTTTATTCTTATGTCCAATATTGGTATTAGAGCATATTTTACTTAGAAACCCTCATGCCTATTTCATTTGCATTTTGTTTGTGCAATTGTTCTTCTATGGATTGTAATTCCTTTGAGCCATGAGTCTTGTGGTTCTCTTCTCTCTACTCGACACTCTAGAAACCCTCGCGAGCTCTCTTTGCAAATTTTATTTTTGGGTGCAACTCTTTTCTCCCTCTTATCCAAAACCTCCACACACTCTCTCTATTCTGCTTGGCACTCTCATCATTCTCATGTTGTAGATGCATGCCCTGGCTATGTGCCTATTTGGTGAACCCGATTTGAACTAAATACACAACATACAATTGGATTGATAAGGTTGAGGCTTCGACTACGGTTGTAGAAAGTCGTACATGGATCTGCTATATGAAATCATTTGGCCTAGAAAGGGGGACCTCCTTGTCCATTGAAGAACCCACAATAAATGACTACTTAATGACCATTGTTGCAAAGGAGGTTTATCCCTCCTCCATAATGAAATCCTTGTAACACATGGAACACAAATTTCTTGTTGCATAACTACAAAAAGGAGAAAAATACATTGTGGATGTTGCTATGGAAGAATTCAAAGACCTCCTACCTCCTTTACTTGTCATAAAAATCTATTATATGACTAGCCAAGCTCACAAACTGTTATTGTCACACCATACAGTTGCACACTGTGAAAGGGTTTGAAAAGTCGTACCATTTCATCAACGATTGTTTATATAATACATTAACTTGTTCATATATTAAATTAAAATTTCCTAAGTCATATTTATTGTCTGCATCATGATATTGGCATGCCAACATCACATGGCTACTTCTAAAAATGAAAGTAAAAAAATAAATAATAGATGTATAGTTAAGGCTTCTCATTATTATATCTTGACACACACCCTTAATCAATATTATTGTATGTTGAGAGAGGCCATCATGAGGGAGGTAAAGTCTTCCTCGCTTCTAGTCTAATATGTGAATATTAAGGGAAATAGTACCAATTAATTACTCTTTTGTAAATGCAAGGGTTGTCCATATTTTCTCCACCACCATGGCAAGGACCACCTTTTCTGATTTATCCTACACCACTGTCAATTGCACCCTTATCAAGATCTTAACGAGTACCAAATTATTCTATTCAAATGCAATAACATGAACTAGAATATTTCACATATAAGTGACTTCAAAGTTCATACAATCAAATGCAGTGTGACTCCTCTAGTACATATGGTGTGAATCCATAATAATTTCATGCCTTGTTCGTCATGGGTTGTGTATGTTTATTTGAGCAACATGGTATGAATTCAATAAGGGAAATGTTTTATGGATGTTGCTTATCTTACTAATTCTACAAAATTTGAGTGGCCAACAACACAAAGCATCATCTAGCTAGTAATCAAAGGACTCAAAGCATCGATGACACATTCAATCCTAAATATCAATTCAACTCCAAAATAATGATAACTTGAAAATAGTATTTTTGTAAGTTAATTTGTACATTTTTGTAAGTTGAATTGCATTTCCAATGGGTGCATTTTCTGTACAAGCTGACACCCTTCTTTTTTAAGCTTGCGTCATTGAGAAAATGGCCAATGGATTATTAGAGTTATTGAATACTCTAATACACTTTGTTATTGGCGATATGGTTGAAGTCAACAAATCCACTTATATTGATGTTCAAACTTGTTTACAAGATTCATAGGACAAAATTGAGTTTGTCCAAAATGACTCACAACTTCTATGAGATGAATTACAACAAAAGAGTCAGCATATGAACTAGTCCTTGTTTAGAACAATTCTCTTTTTGAGTTCAAGAAATATTTTTATGAGTAACCAACACCTGATGTAACCTTGAAAGCATATTCAAATGAAGATGAATAAGTTTCGTTTGCACTTCCCAAGCCCATCATGAAACCTTGGGAAGATTCCATCAACAACAAGCACATAACCAACCTTGTATGCAAAAAGGAAGTGACCTTTCACACTCTAGACTATTCCAAATCGATCCAGTTCCAAAGAGTTGGATTCCTTTAAGAAAACTCATATTCACCTATTCCAATTCTAGATCATATTCCTAAATGCCAAAATTGTTTTTGAGTTGGATTCATGGAGGATTAATGTTTTGATCTTCATCTTTGTGAGCATTGTGGAAAGCATAATCATCGTTCAAGTTGGCCACATGGAGGATCAATGTTTTGATCTTCATCATTGTGAGCATTGTGGAAAACATAATCATCCTTCAAATAGATCTTCTAGTCATAAGAATCTTATAAGAGTAAAGATTCACCTTGGGTTGATTTCTTTTTGGCACACATAGAAGTATGGACAAGTCTTGAGGAGTGATGTGCGAAGCAGGGAAAATGTGTGGAGTGAAAATATATACAGAGTGCGAAAACTATTTTCTAGAGAAAAACTAAGTGTGAAATTTGAGGGAAGGATAAATAGTACATAGTGGTTTCATTCTCTGGGACAAGAATCACAAAGATTGCTTATATTTCCATTGCTGGTTTTGACCTATAGATGCCTCAACAATGGTTGGATCACAAAGAATTGAACATTCTGGACAGATGGTCCTTGGTCTGAAATTTTTTCATTGGGGCATTAGAGGAAGCCAATATCAGGCTAGCTAAGAAAGAAGATGAGCTCATCTGGGCCACCATCCCTCATGGATGATACTCCCCAAAAGCAGGGTATGCGGCTTGTTAGTGTCAGTCTTTCCAGCCTTCCTCCAGTGATCAAATATGCTCTTACAAAGTGATTTTGAAGTGTCAAGGTCAAATTTTGTCATTTCAGTGAGTCTTCAAGCAAAATTTGGTCACTAGGCATTAGGTCTAGGGTTTGCTTTCACACTTTTCAAAGTTGTCCAAATGTCAGCCCATGTCATCATTCAGCTGAGCCTATCATCATTCAGAGGGTTGCTATCATCATATTAGGTTCCATTGGGTCATGTTACACCTTATTCATGCTTCAGTTGTGCCTAGGCAAGGTCATTTCCCTCTCCTAGGGTTTTGAAGGCAATTTCTCTTGGATGGTCAAATCACCGGCAAAACTTGTTTCCTGATGTTCATACACCTTCCCCTATCCTTAAAGTACCTTATCAAACACTTCCCATCCCTTAGATCCGCCAAATTCCTCATTTTTGCACAAACCTTAGTTTCTAGCTACAACCTGGCAATTTGCTAGGTTGGGCCTGTGTTTTGCCCTTTTGGACCCCTTCCCCTCACTCAATCTCTGAGATTCCACCTTCCCCTGCTTCCTAACATCCCTCCCTACTTCCAAAAATTTCCCCAAGAATTTAGAATCCCCCTATGCCCTTCATTTCGCTCCATTTCGACAAAATTCCTTGTTTCACACATCGGGACAAGTCGCACTCAAATGATGTTCCAGAGCAATAAAAGATTAATTTTGGAAAACTGAGAGAGGATTTTGTCCACAACATGCCAAGGAAGAAAAACCTCCTTCACTTTTTTCACAGGTGTCATGGTTTTAAAGAAATGTCAAAAATTCCGGCGAGAACGAAGGTGCTCCAAGGACGGTTGGCCAAAGCACAAAAACGAAGGAAAACGCCCGATCCACTCCAAATTTTGGCCAAAGCCTCTTTGATTGAACATGGTACTTGATTGGGGACTCCCAGCCCAAATTTCAAGAAATTTGGAGAAAATTTTGTCATTTGTGAATTTTTTATGCCAAACACAGGTTTTCTTCATTAACGGGTCTCACCCCCCACGCGACCCTTCATCATGGCAACTCCATTTGGAAAAAACTCAGCATTTCCAGATTTTTCATGCAAAGTTACACATGCTCATGGATGGACTTGAGATTTTATGAAGTTTTAGGCCTCCAGAAAGTCAAAAAACAAGCAAAAATTGACTTTCTGCCACATTTTTGAGTTGCAGAAAGCAGTCTTGGGAGATTGCAATTTTGGAGGGGAAAATGACCACCAAATTCAAAAATTCTAGTTGGGTTGGAAAGTAGACTCACAGAACTTTCCAACAAGCCTACTCTTGCTCAATTTGGACACCGGGAAGTGCCCCAAATATGGTCCCAAAGGCGCGCGACCCGTCAGGCAGAGGCACGCGACCCGTCAGGCAAACTTCTCCAATTTTCAGTGTACAGCTCAGAAAAACGCAGTTTGACCCTGTTTGACTTTTTGGGGTGGATTATTAGGCTCTTTGATGTAATTATTGTACTTTTAAGACACTTTTACTCTTATGTAACACTTCTAGAAGATTCATTCATGAAAAGGGTAAATATTAAATGAATGAATTGGTTTCCTAGCTTATAGAGGCAAGTTGTTTTGACTGCCTAGTTCGTAGTGCTTAGTTTAGAAGTGGTTGAAACAGCTCCTAGGATAGTGAGCTCGACCCATGGAGGCAGGGAAAGAGGTTAGATCATCTATATTATGTACTTTCTTGCTCATTTTCATGGTTGGACTCTTGAGGGAGAAGCTATCATTGTATTATTCACTGTATCTCTGCAATTTTTGGCTAAGGAAGACCAGGGTTTTGCAGTCCTTTTTGGGATTCTTGTGGTTGCATGTATTGATGGTGTGTTTCTCTATGTACTTGTAAGTGTGTTATGTGAATTATTTCCTTTCTTTCCTTCTGCACATTAAACAAATGAAGTGTTAAAGTAGAATTCATGACTGTCATGCTCTGCTTTTAAGTTTGTTTAATTTCAATGTTTTCTACTGTTTAAGAAGAATTCAAAGTTATTTTTTGCTCTCCTTAGCTCCTCACCTGTCTTTCTCATCCATTCACCTCAATCTAAGGCATCAATACTGTATCCTATCTCGCCCCAAAGAACCCCCTGTAGAAACTGTGTCCTATCCCCGCACCCAAAATTGCTACTCCTCAATTTGCCACCAAAAACCCTAAAAATCCCAAATCAACCCTTTTGATCAGTTTACTAGCCTGAAATCAGTGTTACCCTATTGGTTATCTCACCCATTGAATATCTTTATCGAGATAGACCGGAGAGAGCCTTCTCCTGCCCTGTAGGGCTAGCTACGAGGCTAAATGGTTTGATGTTGCCTTGAGGTTTACCTTTCTCAGCCTGAGGTGAAATTTCAAGCGCTAACACGGCTCTTATGACAGCTTGGGAAAATTGCATAATCAGGTGGTGGTGGTGCCACCTTTGGAAATTAAAATCTCCCCCGAAAACCAAGTTGTTCATGTGGTGTATTCTCACAAACAAAGCCCTAACTGAGTTAAACCTCATGAAATAGGCTTTTCACGGTCCCTCAAGATGTTGTTTCTGCAAATCCAATGTTGAGGATATGAACCATCTCTTCCTCTTTTGACTGGTTACGACATAGTTTTGGTCCCATATAATCACATTCCTTAATTTAAAGACAATTTGGTCTGACCAAAATTTTGAGGAAGCATGGCAATGTTGGTTGTCTAAGGCTCACACTCAAAAAGACAAAAATCTGCCCCTTATTGTTTGTTGGGGCATTTGGATAAATAGAAATCGACTGATCTTCCAAGATGCTCCTATCAACTGGTTAACCACTTGTACCAACTCTGTTTCCATTTTTAATCTGATTCCAGACTCCCCGGACAGCAAGCCGCCTCGGGTCATTACTCCAGAAATCTTTGATACCAGTTTACCGTGGGGTTATTTTGATGGCTCTGCCCAAGCCGAGGGCTGTGGGGGGGGGCATTTTTTTTTCACATCAATGAACATTTGTATTTCAGAATCAAATTTGGCCTTGGCAGGGGCACTAATAATTTTGCTGAGCTTCACAGTCTAAAACACCTTCTCTTATTTGCGTGGGAACAAAATTGTCAAAAGATTCAGATCTTTGGGGATTCACAGCTTGTTATAAATTGGATAAACAATGTATATCATTGTCACTTGCACACACTCAGGGACACTCTGGATGATGTCTTTACACTAAAATCACAATTTTATTTTATTGTATTCTCTCATATATACAAGGAAAGGAATGAGATCGCTGATCGTCTATCCAAAGAGGTCGCGCAGCTGAACAGGGGTCAATGGATAATTCAGGAATTCAGAGATGGTGATTTCTATCAGTTCTTCCACCGTCCATTCATTGAGATGAATGGGAATCACTCAGAATGATCACTCAGATCATTCCATGTTTATTTTTGTTCATGTCTTTATCAATTTTTTGGACATTGCTACATATTTAATTTATCTCTGCGTTTATATTTTCCTCTCTAAAACTATGATGTAATATGTATATATGGTTTCGAACTCTTATGAATTGTTTCTATAGTGAATGCATCTCATACATGTTGAATGATACAACATGTAATTTTCTTAATATTTTTAATGAAAATTGTGCCTTTTTCTTTGGAAAAAAATGCATAGTGGTTTCATAAAAATATATCAACATTTAGCTCCAGTTATGGGATAGTGACCCCCCGTGGGTTACTAAGAAACCATAAGGCCTTGAATCCATTGGGAATGAGTTGAAATCCTTTAATAGAATATACAAGCTGACCAAACAATATAACAAGTTGAATATGTGCAAAATTATATATTTCTATGATACAAAGAGGTCTTGAAAATTTTCAAGTGAAGAAATGCTTGAGATGCTTCCCATTGACAAGTAGTTTTAACACTTGATCATCTGCTATGATTTTTCCTACCATTTCCTTAAACACGTGATCCATGGCTCTTTGAAATGATGTGGATGTATATTTTAGTCCAAATGACATCCAATCATAGGCATAAGTTCCCTAGGGTGTAGTGAATGTTGTTTTATGTCTCTCATTCTCAACTACCAATACTTATTGTACCCTGAAAATCCATCAATCATGGGCATTACAATAGATCCTATGACTTGCTACAATAGTATTTCCATGTTTGAGAAAGGATTGGTATCTCTAAGTGAAGCCTTATTAAGGTCATGGAAATCAATGGATAATCTTATTTCTCCATTATTCTTCCTAACTATGATTTGTTTGGAAATCCAGTTAGAGTGCCTTATGGGAAAAATGATGTTCAATTTATTCATCTTGTCAATTTCTAATTTGACCAATGGCTTTAGTTTCAGATTGATTATTCTAGGATTCTACTTCACTAGCTTGGATCCTTCAAAGGAATAACATTTTGTATTATTCTCTTGTCATAATACTTTAATTCTTGATCAAATTCATGTTGAGCACAATGACTTCCATTTTTAACCATATTGGTGCTAGTGGAGTTCCAATATTTATCTTCTTAACATCCTGAATTTTCTTGAAAAATGGTTCTTCTAACAAATGAGATGTCTGAATATGATCATCTTGATTGAAGATATATTCAATACATATTGGCATCATTTTACAATGTCATGATATCTCCTCATCTTCATCATCTTCTTCAACAAGGAACTTGACAATATGTTTTTCATTTCAAATACTTGCCAAAACTCTACATTGTATGTAATAGATGGATGAAACAAGATTTCAACATTATATGAGTTGTGAGTTGATTATGGATTAAATAAGGAAGTTTCCACCTCCAAGGAGTCATCTTTCTAATTTTGATCTCTAGAACAAACAATATGTTTGTTATGTACCCAGATCAAGATAACACAGAAACATAAGGAAAAATAGATCAACGACTTGATAATAAGTCACTTCGAGGGGGAAACCTCCTTTTACAACACATAAATGAACAATTATTGGATGACTCAAATGAAAATACCTCCTTGGTATATATAGGAGTTTAAAGTTTCAAAATATAATTAGGGCCTACATAACAATAATAATGTAAGGGCATAACAATAACAATAGTGGGCTTCTATGAGGCACAACAATAATAATATAGGGGCTACACTAGTATTATATGGACCTAACATGCCCCTCTCCTTCAAAGAAGTGTTGTCCTCAATGCTTTAGGAGTTTAGGATGCTTCTATATAAAATACTCATCCTCCCATGAAGAATCTTTAGCGGGTAAGTTCTTCCACTTAATGAGATACTCTAAAATTGATTGATTCCATAGCTAATGAATCCTTGTGAATGTGATTGCTTCTATCTCCAATATTATTTTTCCTTCCTCATCAAGTTCCACCAATATAGTTTGAACTTGGATCTTGTCACTTGTAATCTTCTTTAAGCATGAAACATGGAAAATTGGGTGTACTCACGAAGATGCAAGTAGCAACAATTTGTGTGCCATAGTACCAATATTTTGCAACACCTCATAAGGGCCATACTACTTAGGTTCTAATTTGATATCATTTTTATCTTGTTTGAGGGACATTTTGTTGTATGGTTGTACCCATAAAAATACCCAATCATCCACGTAAAAACTTCTTTCACTGTGATGTTGATATGCTTGTCATTTCATTCAATTATGTGTCAGAGTCAGGTTATCCTTTAAGAGTTGGAGAACTTGGTTGTTGATTCTCGATGTGATCTTCCACTATTTGAACCTTAGAAGAGAGATGATGTGATGGACGATGGATGATATCCATAAAGCACCATAAATGGGGTTATTTTTTTTGCAGTATGGAAATAAGTGTTTTACCACCATTCTGCCAGAGGTAACCACTTGACCCATTGTGTTTGTTTATTAGATACAAAGAAATGAAGACATCATTCCAAACATTTATTCACTATCTCAATTTTCCCATCAAATTGAGGATGATAGGATAAGCTATGATCTAATTGAGTAAAGACAAGAAAACAATTTTGTCCAAAACTTTCTAGTGAAAATGGGATCTTTATCACTTACAATAATCTTTGGGTTTCCATGTAGCTTTTGAATTGTTTCCACAAAATTCAGTAGTGATTGTACTAGCTTTGAAAGGATGAGATAGTGCACAAAAGTGTGCATACTTGGTACATCTATCAACTACCACCATGATGACATTATTTCCTTCGTACTTAGGTAGAACTATGATAAAATCCATTGATACCTCCTCCCAATGCTGACTTGGAATGGTTAATGGTTGTAAAATACCTGGGGTGTTAATTGTCTTAACTTTATTTTGTTGGAAAACCAAACATTCTACACAAACTTATGAATATCATATTTAAGGCCATCCCAAAAAAATTCCTTCTTGACCCTGTGGTAATTTTTTAAAAATCCTGAGTGCCTTCCTATACGAGAGATGTGTGATTCCAAAATAACCTTTTGTTTGAGTTTGGAGTTCTTACATAGATATAAGCGATCTTTGTACCACAACGAATCATTTTTCCAAATAAATGTATCTGATGCATTGGGATCTTGTTGCAACTTTTAAGTGAGTTTCCACACCTCTTCATCATTCTTCCATTCATACCTTGCTTCAATTATCCAATCAGGTTAGATAATAGAAATGACACAAACTAGTGCCTCCACATCCTCATCGCTTCTTGAGAGTGCATCTCCAACAACATTTTACTTCCCTTTTTTTTAGATGGTTTCAAAGTCATATCCGAACATATTTTTGACCCATTTTTGTTACTCTTCGGAACATAATATTTGTTCCAAGAAGTATTTAAGAATATCATGATCATTTTTTTACCTTGAAGTGTCTTCACATTATTTAAGGGTGCCATTGCTTAAGGGCATATGATATTGCCAAAATTTCCTTCTCATAAATAGGTTTATGAAAATGATTTCCCTTAATTGGATGACTTTCAAAAGCAATGGGTCTTCTTTCTCGCATTAAAACGACACCAATGCCATTTCCCGAGATATCATATTCCTCAATAAATGTTTTTGTGATTTTTGGTGTGGCTAAAACTAGAGCTTAACACATTTCCTCTTTAAGATGTTAAAATTCCTTAGTTTGTTTTGGTGTCCAAAAAATGCATCTTTCTTCAGTAATTTTGTTAGAGGTGTTGTTATTTTCCCATAGTTATTAACAAACTTGTGATAATACCTGTCAACCTGAGAAATCCTTGATGATGCCTTAAGGTTTTGGGGGTTTTCCATTCCTTGATGGCTTTAATTTTGTTAGGGTCTACCTTAACACCCTCATGAGATATAATATGACCCAAATATTCCACCTTTTGTACCTCAAAGAATCATCTAGAGGCTTTCGCATACAATTGTTTCTCCTCCAATAGTTTGAGCACCCTATCAACATGTTGAACATGATATTTATAAGACTTGTTGTAGATTATATATATCATCAAAAATACTAACACAAATTTTTTGAGGAAGGGTTTGAAAGTGGAATTCATGAAACCTTGAAATGTCGAAGGTGCATTAGTAAGACCAAAAGGCATGACCAAAAATTCATAATGAACTTCATGAGTTCTGAATGTTGTTTTCAGAATGTCTTATGTCTTTATTCTAATTTGATGATATCCTGAACAAAGATCTAGTTTGGTGAAGTAAATTTCTCCATGTAATTCATCCAATAATTCATCAATGAAAAGAATGGGAAATTTATCTTTAGTGACCTTTTGAGCTCTCTACAATCCGGATACATACGCCACAATCCGTACTTCTTTTGAATCAATACTACCGAAGAAGAGAAATAACTTTTGCTGGGTTGAAGTATACCTGCTTGTAACATTTTTGCAACCATACATTCAATTTTACTCTTCTGGGCATAGGGATATCTGTGAGCTCTGATGTTTGGAGGAACACTTCCCGGAAGCAATTCAATAGCATGATCATGATTGTGAATAGGTGGGAGACATTTTAGAGTCTCAAATGCCTTGGAATGGTTGTCAAGGAATCTTTGGAGATCTATAGAAATGGATGACTTAGATGTTTGAACATCTAGTGAGCATAATTGTGCAATTACCCATTGTGGTTCCTTTGTCAAAAGTTTTTTCATTCCATTAAATATTATTATATTCCTAGTTTTCCTTATGACATACCTTAATTCAATTTCCTTTCCTTCCCAGAAAAAATTCAAGAAAATTTCTTGAAAATTAAAATCTAGCGTCCCCAAATATTATAACCATCGGACTCTGAATACAACATCAACACCACCAATTGAAATGGAAAGCATTGGACTATTCAATACATATTCCCCATGGTTATATTTATGTTATAACACTTCCTTGAGAAAATTATAGTTCATCTAAAACCTTCACTTGACACTCTGGTGTTGGATATAGAAAGTAATTCAAATCCTTGGCTATCCTACAATGTATGAAATTATGGGTACTGCCCAAATCAATCAGCACCATTACCTTTTTTTTATTGATATATCCTTCTATCTTGAGAGTTTGAGGGGTGGTAATAACTACCAAGGCATTATAAGATATGATTGGATTTATTTTCTTTTTCAACCCATAGGTTTGGTTCCTGGTGTATATCTTCTTCTTTTGATGTTTCTTTTTCCTTTTCTTCCTCTTCACAATTTAATTTAAAATAATTTCTTCTCAGCACACTTATGGCCTTTTTTGTATGTTGAAGGTGCTGGAAATCCACCAACAAAGGGGGTCTCCCTGTTATGAAGTCCTAAGTATAACTCACACCATTTGGGATAAGAGCCCCATCCAAACAATAGGCCCAACCACTATACCTTAAATATTTTCCTTGGTTGCAATAAACAACATAAGAGAGTATGTAAATAATATTTGAGACAATCAATGAAGTTGACATTGTGAAGTATACAATTGCAAAGTATATAAGGTACTTTCACATACAGGAAAGAAAAAAGTGAGACTTTAGAAGAAAACTAATTTTAATATCCTAATAAAGACACATATGAGCATAGGAAGAATCATTAATTAACCTGTGAAATAGTTCACAAAGTAACAATGATCATGAAAGTAAGTAACAACCCACATTCAACAAAATATATACCAAATCCAATGAAATAGTTCATTTTCTTTAGTATTCGTGAACATAAACATATAACGTAAACATTAAAAGAATAGTCATGCAACATCCAAGATACATGCATTAAAGTGCACCGGATCTAATAGATTCAAAATTATTAAGTGAAAGTTCCAAGTACACAATTACAATGATGCAATACTATCCCGAATAGTGGAACATTTAGCCACCACTTTCTCCTCTAAAGAATGATATTCTCTCCTATGCTAAGCTAGAGAAGCCAAGATGAAAAGTCCCTTTTCTTGAGATATGAGGGTTTATTTATAAAAAAATGAGGTGAATATTCATCTCCCTCATGACTCTTGAGCTCCCATGTGACTTTTGAGCTCTTATGTGACCTTTGGGCTCCTACATGACTCTAAGACTCCCTAGTGACTTTTCACACTCCATGTGTGAAGCTTGGGCTTCCACACACATTTTTACATTTTCTCATTTTGAAAATATAAAATTACATTCCACCATAATGTAGAAAAATACATGAACAACATAACACCTTTATGATGACACTTTGAGAAGGCATGATAATTTGGTGACTGTGACATGGGACTTCATGTAATGTATCAATATGAGGTTCTTTTGTTTTCTTCTATGTATTCAATTCTTCATGATAGAGCTGACTTGTACTTCATCTTCACCCTCCAAAGGATCTGGGTGAGTATTAGAACCTTCTAAGTCAACACGAGCTTCCATTTCTTTGTCGTGGTTCAAGGTTCCTTTATTCCTGCATGATATCATATTTGTGTCTTATCTCCACTAGTGTCTTCTCGAAAAATCTTCTCAATGACCTCCTTGAACATAATATTGACATGTTATGATGGTAGAACTTGCAAATGAATATCACTCATGACAAGACAATATCAATACCAAAATGACATATTCTATCTTGTGCAAATGTTGATTGTGACGGGTCAGTGTACAAGGGTTGAGGGAGTGGAATTATTGGGTGCAGTGCGTAGGGTCAAGAGGAAAGGAGTGGAGGAATGGGCACTAGGAGTGCTTATTGCGCAATGGAAAGGGAGGAAGAAGCATGTTTGGGTGTAGTGCGCAGGTCCTGGTGGCATAGATAGCAAGCTTTCTCATTGGGAATGCATAATGTGTACTGCTTGAGGAGAAGGATCTTGGTGTTGCATAGTTGAGAACTGCAAGGGATAAAGGATGGCCCTATTTTTCTCTAAAAGTGAGCAATGTGCGGTGAAGGAAAGGTTGGTCAAGGAATTTCACAAAGGGAAAGTGTAGGCAGCAAGAATGACAAGCTTGGGCACTGTAATTGTGCAATGCACAATGGTTAAGGAGGAGGCTCTAGGGTTTCTGTGGGTTGCCACTGCAAGGTTCTATATATGACCCTATTTTTCACTAAGATTGGGTAGTGTAAAATACAAGATAGAGTTGATCAAGGGTTGTGTAGTGGGCAAGTGTAAGCAACAAGGTTTGAGTGACTGTGCTCTGGGAATGCACAGTGTGTAATGAAGGGACTATCCTTAGGGTGTGGGAAGTGTGTAGTGAAGGGATTATCCTAAATGAATATGCAATACATAGAATTAGGAAATAAGGGCCTCATGAATGAGGCTTAAGAGTTCACAGTGCACTCATCACTTGATGAAAGTTTAGTGAGTTTACAACTTGTGCAAGATGAGAGTACAAGGAAGAATCCCAAAATTGACTAAGTGCAGGATCAATGGGACGATAAGAAAGTAAGAGAATACAAACAAGTCCTAAAAATGATCATACAAATACACCATCAAACACATGACTAGGATATGCACAATACTCAAAACCAATAGATGTACATTAAAACAACACAATGCTACACTAATTTCCAAGTGCGAAAGTTAAGGCACAAGTTGTTACGAGACAAGTTTTGACTGCAATCAAGAAGTGTGATATGCCATGAGAGTGTATCCAACACATGTTCTTATGATAGATAGGATCAACTAGTGCAAGAGAATATGTTATATATACCTCTAGAAGTTGTGCCAAGGTGCTCTTAACAACATATGAGAAAGAATATGAAATCGACACATGCTAAGACAAAATAAAACAAAAGAAATACATGCAAGAATGAAATCAAGCAAAAGTGACACATAAGGAAGAGAAAGCAAAATGACACATGTGAAAGAAAAAATGACAACTAAGAAACTCATTTGGATCATGACAAACTTACAACTAAGAGTTAGAGAATGCTCCTTATACTCCCAAAAGTGCACAAAGTTCAAAAGTGAGAGATGAATGTGAGATGAGCTTTGGTTTGGTCTCTTTATATAGGGAGAGAAAACATACAATATGAGTTAGAGTTTGTGAGTGTGCTTAGTGCATGTTAGGAAACTAGGAGCCAAGAGTGAGTTGATGTTTTCTAGAAGTGTGATAGTGTTGACTTAAGAGATTGTGTAGTGACTATTAGCGAGGATTGCACAACCACTGTGAGAAAGTATTGTGTAATTACTATGGGAAAGGATTGTGTAGTGACTGTAAGAAAGGATTTCGTAGTCACTATAACAAGGATTGTATAGTGATTGTCTTTGGGAACTACGTAATCACTATTAGCAAGGAATGCGTAGTGACTGTTAGCAAGGAGTAAGCAATCACTACTGACAAAAAGTATGCAACATTGTCACTATGAAGTGTGCTTATCCTATCTTGGAAATTGTGCTCTTATGGAAGCATCAATAGTTAAGCTTGTGAAGGCAAGCCGATTCGATACGAATCCTTTCTAAGAGAAGACTTGAACACTTAAAAGAAATCAAACAACCAATCATGGAACATCTTTAATGACTTGAACGATAGATCACACAATCATTAGAAGGCTCCAACATTTGAATGTAGGCAAATGTTTGGAGGGTGTTGTAGAAGCTACAACAGTGTATTTGATATCGCAACTATAACAAAGATATTTTTCTCTTTTTTCCTCTAATTGTTGTGGTTTCAACCTTGCAGGTTGTGGGAGGCTAGGAGCAACAATACTTCCATCTTTATAGTTGTGAGTGGTTGACCTCCTTGTTGCCATAATTTTGCTTTCAACATTTCTTGCCACCTTGAATGTATTCTCCAATGATTTAGGTTCCCAAAGTAAAACCTTTGTTGGATATTATCGTTTAAATTCCCTATAAATATGTCAATTAGATGCTCCTCTGAAATATCAATTACCTTGATATTCAATCTTTGGAAGTTCTAAATGCGCTCCCCAACCGAACGCTTTTGTTTGAGATTTTTCAATTGGCTAAAGAAGGTATTGATATTTGTATTCTCATAATGCGTTATCAATTCCTCTATAAAAATTGTCCAAGTAACAAGTGGCTTACAAGAACAAGTCCATAGATTCAACACAAACTAATTGGGTTCTAAATATAAATATGTAATGTGTAACTTTTGTGTGTGTTGCACATATTGTAGATCAAAGAACTACTCCATCTATAGTTTTCATGTTATTGGATCCTTGTCATCAAATTTCCTTGTATCGATATTTATAATATGGTTGGTCTTCAACCCAAATCTAGAGTCTCTAAAATAATTATTCACATTCCTCTTTGTCTCATCATGAGTTTCATGGAATACCTTGTCACCACTAGGAAACCTTTCTTGTATAAACTTTGTCAAGCCTTCCTTACAACCTTCTATGTATGATTTTATGTATATTTTTAAACCTTACATGGCGCCTTTTATGTATACTTTTAATCCCTTTATAATGGTGTCCAATTCATCTTTGGTTGCTTGTTGTGAGAGCAAATTTGTTGCACTTGGTTGTATAATTTTGATATATCATGTTCCATTTCTTCCCCTTCTTCACATGTCATAGTATATATTTCTTATGGATTAATGGGTGTAGCATTTTTTTTTTGTTTAGGAGGATTTTGGAACTGATTAATGATATTTATGCTCCATTATTCCTTTTGAATCACTTCATACAGATTTTTCAAAAAAAAGTTATGAAATTTAAAAAATGCACACCTTTTAAGAGCTTGATTTTGAGCTTGTTGATTTGGTTGAACTTGAAGCTATTGTATCTCTATGATTTGGGCCTCCCACAACCTAAAATTTCTTCCTAAGGTAGCTCTATGTCTTCTTTCTAACCCCACAAGTTAGACAAAGATTGGATTCTCCACGATAAAGCTATGCCAAATCTCCCATGATGTTCTAATTATGCACTAGTTCAGTAGAGTGAACTTGTACGAGATTCCAGATGTCACTGTTTTAACCTTATAAACTGAAACTTTACCCACAAAATCTACATTCTATGTGATTCTAGTCACCTTTACATAATTCAAATATGATGCTCTAGGAGAAAGTTATGATTATTTTCCTTGGGACACTTGTTTGAGATTGAATTATGGAGCAAACAAAAACCCTAACTTCCTTGGACCATATCTCCTAAAATATAGCGAGCCAAGGTATGAAATTTTAACCAAAATTTTATTAAAATTTCATCTCCACATGGTAACAATTTCACAGTTTGAAACTTCATAAAGAAAAATTTATATAAAAAATTCCAATATGGCTAGTTTGCAGTAGCAAAACCCTAGGATCAAGAGTTATAAAACAAAATGTATGTATCCATATCAAAATAACGTATAAACATAAGAAAATATAGATCAATTAATTGATAATAAGACAATTTTATGGGAAAGCCTCCTTTTACATCACATAAATGAAAAAATCTTTGATGATTCAAATGACAATACCTCCTTGGTATATATAGGATTCTAAAGGGTCAAAATATAATTAGCGCCGACATAAAAATAACAATGTAAGGGCACAACAATACTAATATAGTGCTTATATGGGGAAAAACATTAACAATGTAGGGGCCATTAACAACTAGTATTATAAGAAGCTAACAATTTTCAAGGAATTAAAATTTATTAATTTTGAAATCCTCTCTGCATGAGTCTTTAGATTATTATTCTTGGTGTTATATCTCTTGTGCATTTGAATAAAATCAATTTAGAGTCTCCAATAATAATGAGATATTTGATTGTATTCTGTTAAATAGGAATCATACTATAAATTAGTGTTTCATATTCAACTTCGTTATTGGTACAATTGAATTCTAAACAAAAAGCATTTGGAAACCATTCTCTTTGAGGGCTTTTAAATATTAAAACTGCTCTTAATCCAACGCTCAAAGAAGCATTGTCAAAGAAAATTTTCTAAATTCCTTGCAATGTACTTTAATTACTAATATTTACAGTATTTACCTCACTTAATATAGCATAATCCCCATGACTAGTGTCAATATAGTTGACTACCGCCTCGACCTTTCTTTTTGAAGAAGTCTGGATTCTTTGGCTCAAGAGGAATTCATGTCAATCTAGTCCATAAGCAACAGGAATGTAAACCACAATAATTATAAACACAATAGTGATATGGGGTTTTGAACTTATTAATACACAAAAGTCCTTGATTTCCCCATATGTTGGAACTTTTCTTGAGTCATTTGCGCGTATGATTTCTCTTGTATGATCATATTTAGTGCAATATAGGCCAATTGATTTCATAACATGAAGTGGCATAATATTATTTGTTGCATCATCATCCACTAAATAGTTATGTAATGCAAACTTTTGATGTTTCCAAATATATAGAAAAGTGAGGTATTTACCCCGAGACTTCATAAGAGGAGTAGAGTTTGTTGGTTGAATACTGACAACCGTTAATTCTACCCTTGTGTCATTTTCATATTTATTTTTGAGGGCTTTAAGGATATTCTCTCTTTTCTGAGGGATATTTACTACTTTTGAAAATGGAAATGTGATTTGCAACTTATTTAAATCATCCATGACAATGTATGTCATTTTTCTTAGGTTAACTCCTCAGTTTGTATTTGGAGTTTCCCATATTTTTCTTATTGTGAATTATTTTGAATCGAAGTATCCCCTTAAGTCTTTATCATGGTTTGAGGATTTGAGCCTTTCCATTTCATCCTATTCAATTGTGCTCTAGTATGTTATGTTTTGTCTAACTCCATGCTAATAAATTATTGATCCTCTTGAATCCCTTCTTCTCTAGGAAATGACAATGTATCTTATCCCATTTCCATAGATTCTAGAATAATAACACCAACCAATTTTCTTCCTCTAGTTCTTCATCATCATCCATCATTATATCGCTCATATTCTAAAATAAAAGGGGCATTGGTCCCTTTGGAGGTACATTATTTAGATTTTAACCTTTTTCCAGGCTTTCTCTAAATCAATATGTTGGTTTGCCAACATTTTGTTGTTGTTGAGGCAATTAGTCTTCTCCCCTTTTGAATAAAAATATCTCATTTTGCATTTGTCCCATAGTCCTGTTTAATTGTGCAATTTCTAAATCTATAATTGAAGAGGGAGGATCCTTTGTTATGGGAACATTTCACACATTGGAGGGAACACCACAAAAAATCCCTCTCCCAATAGTTGTATCTTGTGTATTTTGGATTAATGGTGGTTGTCTCATTTCTAAATTTTTTAAAGAAGGCAATTCTCTTTGTAATTTCCTCATAATAATTTTGAGATTCTTATTACTCTTTAGCATATCTTCTTCCATCTCTTGTGTTTTTCTCATAGTTCCATGCATGGTGTTGATATGTTCATTATTCCAGGCATATTTGACACTAGCATGTATCACATTCTTGAAACATCCAAAAATAGTTTGATTATTAGGATGAGACTCTTGAGATATTTTTTGTAGAGTATTGAAAAATTTAGATTGAAATATCTGATGTTTTCATTCTTCTCCAAATGAATCTGAGTGAATTTGGTAAGGAGAGCATGATATGCATTTAGATAGCCATATCTTCATATTGAGGCATTTTCTATATCATTAAATGATGCAATTGATCCCAAGGACAAGGAAAGCTACCAATCATACGCAATTCCAACTACGGTTTGCAAGAACACCTTTACCATGAAATCATCATGTATTATTCCATGTATATCACAAATGGCCAGAAATTGGCCCATGTGTTTGGGTAGGTTTGTGATGCCATCCCCATTAAACACAAACAAGATTACTTGAGGTAAATTTTGTAATGGATGCTTCTTGTCTTTGAGGGATAAAGGACTTACCTAATTTCTTCTTCTTTGGTACCTTTGTCTTGGATTATTTCCCTCTACTCACCTCTCTTCTCATATTTCTTCATTATCTACCATTTCATTCTTCGTAGGTGGAAAGAAGAGTGGCATCCCTTCATTCATTCTGATACTTATTTCTTCAACAATTTTCTTACTTCTTCCAGTCAAAGTACCTCTTGAAATCTTGGGCTCCTCTAGGTTCAAGTCTTTTAGGATATTGAGATCGCCTTTCTAAATTTTGTGGCACTAGGAGTTCCTATTCAACTAGAGCTTCCCAATATATTTAAAACTCCTCTTTGTTTCTCATGGTATTCATGACCAAGTCGTATGGTTGTCTTGATATACTTCTTTTATTTTCCAATCCAATGAGTAGATTGGGTTGGACTAGAACACAAAAAGTATTTTGCTAGGAACATAATATTGATCATTTGTCCCCAGAATGTTCACCAAAAGTGTTGATGTCTCTTCCGATCAAGGAAAAGAGTCAACCTCATAGGTCATGTTTTCAGGTTCCCTCTACATTTTTATACAACTCGTACTCCTCTTTTTCCTCACCCGAATGTTCAAACAACTCAAATATAGAATTTTAAACATTCAACACATTTACCAGATGTTTTGAAAGAGAGATAAAATAATGATATAAAAATAAACACACTTTTAAGATTCATTCCACCATATGCATCCATTCACACATCATGAGGAAACAGGTTTGAAGTAAAGCAATAGAGAAAATAAAAAGAATGTGGTCTAGAAATTCATAGAGCTCTAAAATTATATCATGCATTTAAAGAACATAAAGAGAATATGTGAAAATTCACGAGATTTCATTGCTTTGAAAGTCTAGAAACCACAAATGACATGCCCTCCCAAATATATGTCTATGCAAGAGGCAAAAAATAAGATTATGGACTTTGAGTTTTTTTAATAAAGTGTGTGCCTACAACACTTAACAAAATCCTAATACTTAAACATAAAATATAAAGGAATTCATCCCTAAAGGATTGGGATAAGGCTCATGTGGACCAGTTGGTATGATGATACCTGGAAGAAAAATAGTTAAGGATTGACTTTACAATTATGCAAGACAATGCATGAAGCTAGATGATCACAGACTGGGGAAAAGAGGGAATTGCTCCAAAATAAAATAGAGAACACTCAAAAAATTATAGAAGGGTGCTTAGTGGAATGGGGTCTCTCCCTCTTGCAGTAGTTGTAGTGGATGTGTATATATTGGCTCTTCATATGTTTGTTAATCTAATTGCTAAAGAAATTATTTAGGATTTAAAATTTTGTTTAAATACTTTTTCAACCAATATTCGATATATTCCTTCATCGACAAGACCATTATAATTTTTCTTACTATCAATGTAACTATTTCATCCTTTATGTCATTCACATCTTACCATAGTTGTTTCGTAGTTTCTAGTTGATCTTCATTATCATTAACAAATGTGACTAGCCATTTCTTAATTTCAACTTTGGAAAAATTATTTAGGTTGTGGAAGTCATTACGCCATGATGCTTTAATAACATTTAATTCTCCTTGTAGTACATCTTTAGGCATCATCATTGAGTCCCTAAATATCCATGAGCCTTGTAAATATTTGACAACTTTAATGAATTTGAAGAAGCCATTTCTCTATTGTCATCAATACCTAAACATTTTGATATAAAAGAGCTTGTAAAATTTGTATCCTTGCATACCAAACTGCTTGATTTGCTTGCTTATTTTTCCTTATGGGAGGCCTTGTTGAGTTTTATGGAAATCACTAATGGTATTCATTTTGTTAATAAAGGTCAAGAAATCATTCTCAAAAAATAGTTTATTATGTTCCAAATATTTCTTTAGATACAAAGTAAATGAAAAAATTATTTGAGATAAATTTCCTATGCATCCTCAATAATCTCTAGTCCCTTATTTATGTTCATGGTGACATAGGATCTGATGCCACTTAACAATTGTGTATCTTTATTTATCTTTTTGGGTAGGTTGGGGGTGAGTATTATTGTAGCTTCAGGTGCTTAACTAGCTAAGGGGGTCATTAAATTGATATATAGGACATAGAACTTATTCCATCTCGCTTATCTTTCTCTTCAACCTCATATTTTCTGCCTCTTTCTCAGTGACAAAGTGTGCAAGGGAATCCCATGCAGTCATATGTAGTTTCAAGATCCCTATAGGGCCTACTCCTAAAATTTCAACTTAAGATTTCCATTTATTAGATACTTTGTTATTCTTAACATGCACCTTCTAAAACTATAACTTCTTGCCAATCTTATTATAATGGGAATTTTTCACGGTCAATGATTGTTCCACAAAATTATCTAGCTCTTCAACCACTGATTCCTCATATATTTTTTGATTCTCAGCCATGCATAGTGCTACCCAATTAGGAACATTATCACTATCTACCTCCATATATGTGGGTCCTTCTACTTGTTGTGACCCGTTTTTCTATAACTTTTTATTTTAGATGGGTTGACAATATGAGACCTTTCCAAACTAACTCGAAGTGGTCGTTCCTCTCCATCACCTCCATTAATATAAATTTCATCATTCTCTCATTGGATTGTAATGTGATTTTGTCTTCTATGAGAAAAGGAGGAACTTTGACGAACTTGTGGTGTCGAGGAGGGTTGAGCATTAGTGGGTTTTATCCTTCTTTGTTTGGTCTTTTCTTTGAATTTGGTACTCACTTTCGGTACGTTGTCATCAACTAGTATTGTTATATCCTTTTCCCTTGATGTTCCAACATGATTCTCTCCACTTTATTTTGAAATCATTGTGAATAAATTCCTTAAGGATCAAATCCTTGAATGGGTTCAACTTTAACCAAATGAGAAAATTTCAATCATTTAGAAAATTGTGTCATATGCACAAAATTCCTCACCATGATATCTCCTAATGTGAACAATAATGAAATAAAATGCTTTTTCTTTTTCTTATAAAAAATAATTAACCAAGAGTGATATTGACTACAAAATTTGGCTACAAAGTATTTATCCAAGCAAATGTAGGAACAACAATGATTTGTCTCCATAACCATGAAACTTGATGTATCTATTATTCTTCATTTATTCATGTGCTCCTTTTCCGCAAAGAAACTTTTGAGGTATATAAGATATCCTTTGGGGCTTTTGATCCATTAACATATAATAACTTCTCTAACAAATTGATCTTGGATAAGGAAAAAATGGAAACGGTCCTTGTGTTTCCATAGAACATAGTACTAGAACTATATATCTTCTATCTTAGGATTCATAATACTTTTGTGGGGTAAATCATGGAACATATTGCATGAAACAATAGGAATCACTAAGTAGACTATCATAAAAAGTCTTTGGGTCTTCTGAAAATTAGCCAATTAAAAAGAAATCTCATTTGAAATAACCTTGGTCTTGTCAAACATAATATCCTCATTGAATGAAAAGTAAAATACGTACAAAAATGACTTGGGTATATTAACATTTGATTCACATCCCATGATGTAGGTGAACATCCAGGAAAAGTATTTATACGGCTCAACCAATATAGATATATCAATGTAAGAGAGGTCGGAGGAAACTTGAACAAAATGTATCATGAAGTCTTGAATGATGTTCATCCCACCACCTTAAGCATCAAGAAAGGCATCGACTTCAAAAAATTTAAGCTTCCTATTTAGTTGTGGAAACTACAACATCTTCATAAAATCCTTTGGGGTTAACAAAACCAATATCCTTTTCAAATCAATATTAATAGCCTTAGCCTTTGGATCAAAATGACAAGCACACCAACAAATAATTTCCATGAAGTTGAATACCTCTTAAACACATGCAACATTAGCTAATCTTGTACTCCATGTCTTATTGCTTTGTTTCTCTTCTAAACCCAAATTCAAGTAACATTAATATGCAGTTGGCAAATGGAATTTTTTATCCTAACATGCTAATGAATTAGAAGTATCCCCACAAATAGGTTCCTTCTTCCTTTTAGTCACCATATTGCTTATTTGTTCAATGTACTTAGATATATGTGACATATCAATGAGGCCTCATTGAACCTCTTTGTTGTTAAGACCTTGAATTATGCTAGAATTTAGTAGTATATCACTTCATCATGTACCACCTCCATCAAGGCACATGAGAATGATAATGGGTTTTAACAAGTTATGGAGAACCTTTTAAAAAATTGTACTAGAAAATAATTCATGTAGTTCAATATCAATGCATTTTCACCTTGGAGATTTCAATTTCTTAAATGAGCTTTCAATTACCCTTGAAGGGAGAAAGCAAATGATTTCCACTAAACATGGAGGATAAACAAAGGAGTGACTTTTACAATATATTATGTGCAGAGATGTTATATGTGTAGAGCAATGGACGTGCAAGGGATGGAGTATATGGGAATTTGAATATGCAAAAAAATGGGTGTGTGGAAGGTTGGATCTGTAAATCTTTCATGCACATAGAAAATGACTATGGACAAGTATGGGGGAATAATGTGTAGATTGAGAAAAAAGTGCGTAGTGTGGAGATGAGCAAAGCACAGAAATATGAAAGACTTCCACTTCACTATTTTCCAGAAAACAAATAAACCTGAAATTTGAGGTAAGAATAGACAATACATAGTGGTGTCATAAAAATAGATTAACACTTCCAAGTAAGATTTTTCCCATATCTCATGTGGATTATGCAATTGCTAATGAGATATTATTTATATTTATCAATCAATGTTCATGAATTTATGTATGTTCAATCATGAATTTGGGCCATTACACGTTTTTTGATGGAGTGTCCCTCATTTGCTTTGAATCCAGTGATGTATCCCTACTTTCATTGGGATCCACTTTTGTCTCTTCCATGGGAGGGTCCAACTTAGGTGAATCTTCCTTACTATTCAATTTATGTTCTTACTTAGCTCCAACACACCATGTTGGTTTTTTATATTGCTTCCTAATATGCTTTATCCCTTGTGATCATTTTGTTGTTAAATGCCCTTTTTCAAAGCAAGATATACAACAAAAAGAAACATGTTCATAATCAAGATTTTGTATCAAGGAGTAGTTTTTACTTATCAAAATTATTTCTACGAGAAACCCTTTAATAAATTCCATTTCACACATATTTGAGCATATGTTGTGATACTTTAATTATTTTTCTTAGTACTTGTGTAATGCAACCTTCCAAGGACTTGAAGAGAATTTGAAGCCCAAAATGAAAAATCTAATTTGGGAATGCAACCCACAAGGAACTAAAGAAAGGATATATGCCATTGGGTTGAAGGATGGAATCCATGGTTTCATACATAATCTGTGTTTAACTACAATAGTATATTGGGATTTAAATGAAATCCTTTCCTTCTACAAAATCAAACACAACAATTAAGAATCCATTTGCACAAGGACAAATTAAAACCTCCTCTTTTAACTCAAGATTTTTGGAGTTCAAAGGGCTTTTTTGTAGATAAACTAAACAATTCTAAAGATCATTGAAGTGGCACATAAGACCATTGGTATTGTAAAAAATTTCTTGGACTACAACATCTTTCGCTATGGGAATAGTTATGGTTGGAGCATCCTAAACCAAAATACAAGGAGATGAAGAAACATTCTTCACAATTTCATTGAAATAAGTCTTAATAAAAATACTATTATAAGGAAGAGGGTTGGATTTTCATCCTTTATCCATGTTAGCTTGTATGAACTACCCAAGATTAGCTTCCATGTGTGTAATAGATGTACTAGGGGAGGAAGACATAGTTGAATCATAATGAATTATTGCAATAAAGATGACAGTGATGCCAAGTGAGGAAGAACAACCAGAATTACCATCACTAAAGAAAGTTTCATGGAATCAAAGCTTGATGAGATTTGGTTGGCCATGAGAGGTTGATTGTTAAGGAGGGTTGGGGTCAACCAATGTTAGTAGAATGCAAGTACTATATGTACCAAAGGAAAAATACATAGGTGAAACATAATGAGTTGCTACAATGCAAATATTTAAGTGGTGAGTGAGAAGAAATTATTAGAGCTACCACTACATGATTTAATAAGAATTAAGATTGTGACCATCTAATTTATTATGCATAAATGTAAAGGGTCAAGCAAACCAAGATATCCCTTGGCTTGTATTCATTAAATATTTACATGTTCATTGTTTTGTTATTTAATTGGTATTTAACTTTTTCAATAATTTAAATCCTTCTAATAATTTTATTATTTTTTAATGATTTTTTGGTTAGTGAAAAATTTACTAGATCAATATGATAGTTGAAGGAAGGCCAACTTTTGTCAAAATTTGAATGAAGGATCATGTAGTCCTTTAAGTTGTTTTTTCTTCTACTGTTGTATTTGAAAAAAAAAAATCTATCATACTTGCTCAACATGTTCTAAAGAAGGGTGTGTGCAATCCCTTTCCTTTTTCTCACTAATCGTTCCACCAATGGGGCTTGTTTTTCTTTCACTTCATTCCTGAGAAAGACTTTGCCTCTGGGAAAAAATGACTATATGTGATTATGTTCAATGCAGGTCTTGTGATAGAGAGAAATATGTTCATAGTTAAATACTTTATCCAATGATTTTCCTCGATTCCAACATTATTTTTTCTACAATGTAGATTTGAGCAACGGTAATTAAGCACGTATGTAACTTCTCAATACAAATGCATGAGCATATGATTAAGTTTTCAAACATTTAGGTCTTAAAGTTGACTTCTTTTATTGGAGAAAATAAGAAATAAACTTTATGTTGGAGTTTTTCATGGCTCAACTTCTTGGTAAGAGTCATTCCCCTAAAGGTAACCTTCACCTCTCTCCCCATTTACATGTTCTCAGTGTTAAATATATCCAATTCTTATAGTCAACCATATCTCCAATGGGGTGTTATGGGAGAAGTAATTGGAAAAAAAATCATATCTGAATGGAATTAGTTTGCAAATAAGCCTCATGAGGATTCACATATGATAGAGAATATAATATGCTTATTGTGAAATAAAAAAAAATAGAGGGAATAAATTATTTTAGTCTATGTTATTTCTCAAATTTCCTTTCACCACCCAAGAGATATGACTTGTGGTAGAAGAGGGAGAATTGGAGACCAATCATTAAAGGTGTCTTGTGGACAGATTAATTTAATTAGTGGATCTACTAGAGGTAACTCTTTATTATTCCAACATAACATATCCTTTGCAATAATATAATTAAGCCCATGTTGAGTAATATATTATACCAACAAGGAGGAGAGGTTGGAAAGAATTAAATTAAATGAGTACTTAGATAATTAAACACATTGAATTGAGATGTGATAAAGGGAGAAGCAAGTCTTTAATTGGAGCAACACATTTTACCATCATCATCCCAAGGTAGTATACAATGAAAAAACATATTTTTTCATATCACTCTAACAACCATGGCCAAGTTCCTATGGGTGGAGGTTCTCTTCAAGTAATAATTCTAGGGAAATTGTTTTGGAACAAGATGAAGTTTCCCTTGTTGTCCTAAGAAAATACTACTCAACCCAAAAATTCCAATATGTAGGGCATGAAGAATCCTTCGTTGACATGAGGATACAAATGAGCCAAACTCCTTTAAAGCTTGATTACTCTATCTCAAACATGGTGGGATGGGCTCCCCTATGTAAATATCAAGTACATAAGGCTTAGTTTATGACATTAACTACTTTCTTTCCTATTCAAAAGGTTAAGAAATATTTCTTTCTAATTAAGATACCTTTTCTAGAATCCCATGAATAGGAAATCATTTTTTCTTTAGAAAGAGGGATCCTTTCTAAGTTTTTATTGGTTAGTAACATGGAGTTAGTTGGATTTTGAGTCTTGGCTCAAAGACAAAAAACTATTTGTGATCTTCAATTTTGTAATATGAAATCTTGACCTAAAGTTCAATGACACGAAAAATGAAGTTGGAGAATAGTAAATCTTTGAGGACTATCCATAATTCTTGAGAAAACAATTAATCCATATGCATAACCTTATAGCCACTATCAAAGCTATAAAGGAAGCCTTATAATATAGGTTCCCCAACCAGCAAAGTGCTACATTATAATGGCTACAAAAATAACTAAAACAATCATTCATCATTGTAATTAGGCTTAATATTCAATTCTTAGGATAAGTGTCTCATTTTAGCTTTTGGATCATAAAAATATATTAATAATTGATTATATGAGAAGAAAAGGAATATAGGGCATTGAAAGATGTTTCAATTTTCCTTTTAGAACAATTAAAATGTGTCATCTAAATTTGTGACTCATCAATAGATTTTTAGAATCAATCATCATAAAGCAATGGAGTCCTAAGCTTGACTATATTTGCCTCTTGGGAATATCTATTTGATCATTAGAGGAATACATATTCCTCCCCTTTCAAAGGGATACCCCTTCTCCTCAAGCTTTAGAAGATTCTTTCCAACTGTAGTTTGGGGAGACTTTTGAATGATGATAATATCTTAAATAATATAATCATCAAAAACAAAAAATTAAACAAAGTAGGGAAATGATAAAACTCAATACTCTCATCACTTAAATAATCAAGGCGTGTAGAAATCCTTCCAATTAGGTTTAATATATACTACTACAAGAAAGTGGTTGATCAATAATTGGGCTCTTGAAAGCTAGGTAAGCAACAACTATTGATTCAATTTCTATTGTAGGATTCGATACCCAACTTGTTCTAGAAAAGGCCCATCCTTTACATCAACCTCCTCCATTTAGGTCACCTTAGTGGAATCCACCAATTTACAACAACCCAGACTATGATGTCCAGCATTCCCTGGGGTCCAATAAGCACAAAATTCAATTGCATTAGGGGAAATTTGAGGCCTGAAATGGGCCTCCTAAAGAAAATAAAAAAATAATAGCTAAAACAACAAAAAAATATTTGTGACTTTTTAGAGGAAAATAAAGAAAACTACCTTTTTTAATCATATTTTTGACTTATCTTCTTATATGTTTAGTCAAATATCAAGTATACAAACTCATTGAATGAAAAATTGGTCAAGTGTATGAAATTGTTGGATGCAAGATTTCTATGTCCAGTGATGCCCTAATCCACAACCAGTGGGTTCCTACATTACACATTTGAGTAAACCTGTAAGGAGATAAGTTGAAATATGATTAAAAACTAGTTTTCTTTTTTTCCCTTCAAAATATTTACCTCTAATGATGACATCATCATCTTGAATCCTATTGTTTCCTTTAAAGTTGATTTTATTAGTATATTTTTTTAGGCCCATTTTTTACCTCAAAAATCCAATAATTCTTGGGCATATGCTCTAATCACTTGGTGCACACCTTAGTAATGTGCAAAAAAAGTCAAGATCTGAACGTCAACCATTTCCACAAGACAAACGATATTCAAAAATCATAGTATTGATTTGGAGTTATGCAGGAATGTAAAAGAATATAGATATAAACATAGACACAAAGATGCAACAAAAATAAAACTTCATTTCATTAATATCAAAGAACTAAAATATGCTTACATACAGAATGGAAATAAACTAGTTAAGGCAATGGTAGCTTATCTATGAGAAGAGATGAGGCAGATACATGCCTCTGAACTATGTTACAATGAGGCTCGAAGGCCTATTTATTATTGACAAATAATGAAAAACCCTAAAGATCCAAAAACCTAACCCTAGGAGATGAAGTGGCAAAACTATGGGCCCCGTTGGGGTAAATTGGTACATCAACTTCCTGGGGTCATAACTTTTGCATACAATCTTCGTTTGACATGCACGATACCTCGTTAGAAAATCTATCCGAGTACTATAAATTTTGACTACAAATGTTAGTCAAAGCCTTATGTTTTCCCATTTTCCAAAAAAACGTCGTTTAGGGCCACAAAACGACTCTAAAAGTTTAGGACCCTAAAAAACTCCCAAAAATAGTAAACTTTGCTACAATTACGGAAACTAAAAAAACTAAAATAAAAATTGGTGGGGGTCCAAGTGGAATAGGAAGGTGGCCAAAATTATCCACCTGGATTAGTCCTCCCCCTAGAAAGAAATGATCCCCATTTCATTGAGTGCCTCCATGAGATGGGGAAAATTTTGCTGAAATTGGTCCCTAGTGAGCCACTTGCCTTGGTTCAGGAGTTGGCCAGCTTTGCAACTCGATACAGTTGGATATTCTACTAGCGATTGTTCTTGATCTGTGTTTCCATAATTCGATTAGTTGTGGCTTGTTCATGTAGTCAAGGTTTAACTCTGTCGGTGTGAGTTGTTCTGCAATGTCTGATGTGTTTAGTAATGGTGGAAAAAAGGTGGTACACATTGAACACTGGGTTAAATCCAAGAAATGGGGGAATGTTAAGCTCCAAAGAATTATCTCCCATAGCCTTGGTAATGGTGTAAAGCCCATATCAGAGTGGTTTGAACTTCCGATGGGCTCTAGTAAGGTGTTCTTACTACAAATGCAACCGAAATTTATCGCCCACCTCAAACTTATGTGGTACCCAATGTTGGTCATGTCGTTGACTATACTTGGCATTGTACTTTTCCAAGATGTCGTGATGCTCCTAGAGGATGTGCTAGATGCGTTCAATAAATTTGGTTTCTCTATCAACCTTGGACAATATATGTGTGGATTATGTATGTGTAGTCACATGAGGCATGGCAACATTGATCAAACACAATGGTTAAAATCCTAGACCCACTTGAAAGGAACTCTGACCAGTCGAGCTATGAAGAGCTCTGTTATAACTATGCTACACATAGGGAAGCCTCTCATACCAGGTTCATGGATGCTTGGAGTTGTACATGCAGAGTATGTTCACTATCATTCTGTTGATGACCTCGGTCTGGCCATCAGTCCAGGGATGGAATGCAGCCAACTTGGTGAGCTTGATGTCCAATAATTTCTAGAGGCTTGACCAAAATGTGCCCAGGAACCTACTATCCCGATAAGATATATTGGTCTTTCGGATCCCAAAGTGTACCCACACTTTTTCAAAGAAGATTTTGGCAGTGTCCTATGTTGTGATACTCTTCTTACAGGTCACTAGTATAGCCATCTTAGAAAAAATTTCGGTGACCAAAAATACATAGTCACTACCATGCTTGGTAGAAGGGAGGCCAAACAGATAGTCCATGGAGATGGATTCCCAAGGCTATCTGGGAGTAGGCAGAGGAGTGCACATGCCTTTCTTCTTGATGGTTGGCTTGGTGATGATGCAGGCAGTGTGGGATCCTATCAGAATTTTGGCCAATAAAAGTACTTTTGTAGTGCGACCACATTTTCCACACCAAAGTGTCCTGCAACCCAACTGTAGTGTGCCTCCTAAATCAACTTTGCATGCTCGCTTGAAGGAACACAAAGGTGACCCAGGTAGTATAATAATGCATTATGGAGGTGGAAATCAGGAACTTGCAGGCCATCTACTAACATCTTGTATGTGGAGGCAAACTCTGGATCATTTTTGTATAGTTACGACCATCCATAGGTCTCGAGGCCACAAGAGTTGAGAATAGTAGTCAGTGCTATAATTGAGGGCTGACTGAGGCAACCTAAAACAAGATTGGTGCTACCCTTTTTGTATTTAATGTTCAAGTGGAATTGTTGTAGATATGAGGACCACTTATGATGGTGATCGTTCTGCAACTTCGCTTGTGTCTGTATCAATTGAAGAGGTTGGTGATCAATGTGGATGATCGTCTCCTTCCCTAGAATGTAATGCTTCCATTTCCAGTAAGCATGCACATTTGAATACATCTCTTTATGATAGGTTGGGTAATTTCGAATTGCATCAGAAAGTTCCTAATTATGATAGGCCACTGGATGCCTGTGCTAGGTAAGGGCTACACCAATAACATAGTCAGAGGTGTTTGTTTGAATTTCAAATGGATGCTACAACTCTGGAAATAAGAGTACCGGTGCAGAGCAGAGGAAACACTTCAACTCAACAAATGCCTTCTATTTGGACTCGACCCAGGAAAACTTTTCTTTCGATCCACCCTTGGTAATCTTACTCAAAGTCCAAGTGATATGGGATAATACCAACACAAACCTCCGATAAAAAGTTACAAGGCCCAAAAATATGTGAAGCTCTGTTCGAGTGGTTGGGGCTGGTCAATCCCGAATGACTTGGATCTTAGTTGAATCCACATGAATGCCTCGCTTATCTATGATGTAACCCAAATATTGGACCTGGCTCATGCCAAAGGTGCATTTCTCAAAGTTGGCACATAGTCTGTGTTGTTGTAGGGTTTGAAGGACCTGCTGAATGTGTTGCAACTCTTCTTCCCAACTCTTGTTGAAGACGAGGATGTCGTCCAAATAAACAACCACGAATGAGTTGGTAAAGGGTCACAAGATGTCATCCATTAGCCTCATAAAAGTAGCAAGGGAATTTTTCAACCCGAAGGGCATAACCAACCATTCAAAAAGGCCTTCCTTGGATTTAAAGGCGGTCTTCCATACATTTGTGGGCTCTATTGGAACTTGGTGAAAGCCAGCCTTCAAATTGATCTTGCTGAAATAATTGGCCCCCTTGAGTTGGTCCAGAAGGCCATCAACCCGTGGGATTGGATACTTGTTCCTGACAGTGATTTTTTTTAGTGCCTGATAATCAATGCAAAGCCTCCAGCTCCCATCCTTCTTCTATACAAGTACAGTTGTGCTCCCACAAGGTGAGGAACTTGGTTGGATATGCCTTTTTGTAGAAACTCCTAGATTTTTCACTTGATCTCTTCGTTTTCCATAACAGAGCGACAATATATCTTCCTGTTGGATAGAGGTGCTCTTAGAGTCATATCAATCAAATGATTGACCTAACAGTGTGATGGTACCCTTGTGGGTGAGTAGAAGATGTCCCTGTATTCTTCCATGACCTTATCCACTTGCTTCTACTATGTGGAAGAATCCTTCTCGGGGGCCATGTATGTGCCCACGATCTTCCCTTACTTTGAGAGTAAATCAGCAAGAAAACAAATTTCCCAGTCTAGGATATGATCTTACTGAATTTCTTAGCAGATATCAAAGAGATGTTGGTAGGAGAGGCTACCTCTAGTATCCTGTATAGTTTATTACCCAAAGAAATAATAACAATGTGAGGCCTCGACTCATATACAACATGATGCTTCCACAAGTATGGTTGGCCTAATAATACATCACAAAATTCAAGAGGAGAAGCATCACATAATACCTCATTGTAGGAAAGGCGACACTGCTAGCTAACACAAAGATCTCATCCTTGGTGAAGCCACTCGATGGTGTATGGCTATGAGTGTGGTGTGATCAGTAGGCCCAACCATTTCATGACCTTTTTTGAAATGAGGTTCTTTTTGGCTCCCGATGTTGACAATGAATTGCAGTGGGGAACCTTTCACCCAGATCTGTGAGTGGAAGAGACGGTCCCCCTCCTCTAGATCTCTGGGCTCAATCTTTTGGATCCTTGTGGTGGCAACAGTGGCGCTGGGCTTCACATCAATAATATGCTTCCATTTTTCATTCCCCTTGTCGATTTCTGACTCAGTCAGAACATACATCTGATTATGAAGCCTTCAGCTCGACCACCAATGACTTCTTGGCTCAACACTCACTTGTGTTGTGAATGGGACCCTTATGGAACCCAAACCACTTTCCTGTGTCCTTCTTTGTCTTCATGATGTTGTTCTTTTCTTGCAGATTTTACGGGTTATCCTAGGTCACCCTACCTTGGCTTTGTCCTTTGTTCTTTGGTTTGTGGGTTCCTTTCCCTTGCTTCAGATTCACAGATCCAAAATCTCGCTTCTTTTGTTTAAACTTCTGCTCAATCTTGACAACGTATTGGTAGGCGGTGTCAAGTGAGGAGAAGTCTAGGAACTCCATCTCATCTTGGATGTATTTGTGCAAACAACTGCGATACTTGAGTACCAGATGCCACTCAGAATATTTGATACCCAACTTCGTGCAAAGGGTATGAAAAATAATTGTGAACTTCGGCATGTCTTGGTCCCTTCCTTGTCGTAGTGTGGTCCACTTTATGTACTTATCTTCATAGCTCCCAATATGGTAATACTTCTCTTTGATGGCGTCTCAAAAAGATTTCCAGGTGGGTTTGGCTAAAAATAGTGAGGGTTCCATCTCGGCCTTCTACTCACAGTAGGTTTCCCACCAGTCCTTGACTTGGGGGGCGACTTTGAGGAGTGAAAAAGTAATATTTTCCCTATTGGGAAAATCATGAACCAAAAAATAACCGTCCAATAGATTTAACCATCTATTTATGGCATATGCATCGATATGGCCTTCAAATATCAGAATATAAAATTTGACTTATAACTTGAAGGGATTGGCGCCTTCAGAGTGGCTGTCGGATGAAGATGTGTCACCTCTGGGCATCCATCGAAGGATCTAGGAAAAGTTGTCCATCATCGCATTCCTCTGTTGCTTGATGGCTTCCTCGATCAATATTTTGAAGGGATCTCCTGCTCCCTCATATTCCTTTTCTTCCACCATGGGAGGTCATCGGGGTTTGCGAGGTTTTTCTTGCAAAGGTTCAACCAATTCAAGCCCTAAATCCTTATACCCTGACCTCGTCGGGGACATGCAAAGAAAAATAGTGAAAGAGTAGACCGCTATGATACCACTGATCCAGACTTATGTAAGAACGCAATAGAATACAAATATAAACTTAAACATAGATATGCAGCATAAATAAAACTTCATTTCATTAATATCAAAGAACTGAAATATGCTTACATACAAAATGGAAATAAACTAGCTCGAGTGATGGTAGCTTATCTCTGAGAAGAGATGTGGCAACTACATGTCTTTGAACTATGTTATAATGAGGCTCGAAGGTCTATTTATCATTAAGAAACAATGGAAAATCCTAAACATCCAAAATCCTAACCCTAGGAGATGAAGTGCTAAAACGATGGGCCCCGTTGGGGTAAATTAGTACATCAACTTCCTCGGGTCATAACTTTGGCATACGATCTACATTGGATGCACACAATACCTCATTAGAAATATATATCTGAGGACTATAAATTTCAATTGAAAATCTCATCCAAAAATTTACATTTGCCTATTTTCCAAAAAAACATCGTTTAGGGCCTCAAAACGGCTCTAGAAGTTCATGACCCGAAAACTGCCAAAAATAGTAAATTGTGCTACAATTAAGGAAACTAAAAAACTGAAATAAAAATGGTGAGGGTTCAAGTGGAATAGGCGGGAGGCCACCAATATCCATCTGGATAAAGTATCAAACAACCTTTAATGCTTGATTGGGCATTTTGAAATTGGAGTATCAAGTGTCATGTGAAGAATTATTATAAAATATATTAATTAGTCATTCTTTTTTGTTTATTTTTCCCAAGGAAAACATTGTGAGAAAACCTAAGGGATATTTCCACGCTTTCATGGATTATACCCCTAGTAAACTCATTGGTGTAGACTAGTGTACCCCACTTAAAGAGAAACAAATTTGGCCCTTATTAGCATAAAACTATCCAAATCCTCAACATTGGCAACAACAAGTTGAGCTAACCCCTTGGGCTACATTAGTCTATGTTTTTGCTTATGTTCTCTTTCACGTAGAATTGTACATATCATTTGATAATAATAAAATCATTGTTATAATATAATTTTCTTTGTGCACTTTTCATTCATTATTTATTTCATTTTAGTTCATTTTTCCACATTCATAATCTAATCACAACCACCTATTTAAGTTGTAATTTTATTTGGAATCAAATCAATGATACTTATCCCAAAAAGATACAAATCCACTTATGGTCATAAATTTCTAATTTCCTTCAATGGAATGACAAAATCCAGTCTAGAGATATAGGAGTGGGGGGTTCATCAAGAACTTAGAATACAATAGAAAGTTTATATTTATAAAAGTATAGGTTTATCCCTGATAACATAGCCAAGGTTTGTGCTTTTTGCGAAGGTTTTTGAGTACAAATGGAAATAACTAGAGAACTTACTTGCATTGGTAACTATAAGTTATTAATTAATATCATGAATGGATATATTATCCCCTAAAGTGAAATTGAGTTAAAAACTATAACAAGAGGCCCCACTTTCACCTTGTGAGGGTGTTGTGAAGTTGAGGATGGTTGGGTTAAAACTGGACAAGTTGTACAACTCCCCCTGCAACAACACCCTCGTGAGAGGTATGCAATTTCATATTAGACTCCCTTCTTATCTCCTTTTGCAATAATAATATCTCAATGCAACCTTACACATGAAGATTACCCTCAAAGTAAGTGTACAAGAGGAAATAAAGGGAAAACACAATGTAATTGACGCCTTTTTAAAGTCTCTTAGAATAGATGAGACAAATTTTCAACATAGAGAATTAAGACATTGTTTTGAATTTGCAATTGGATGGGTAAGCTAAATGCATTAAGAGCTTCCAACCAAAGGCTTAAGATGTTGAGAAGAAAGAATAGAGACTTTTGTAAATGAATTTACAATCAAACACTTAGGAAGCGTCAAGAAAAAAAAGGGTGGTCAACACATTAGAAGATTCTCACACTTATGGAAGTAATTACTTTCCATATTATAATTATTAATGAATATGTGAAAACTTTATATTATCAAATCCAAGGGGATCATTCAATATATTATTGTCATTTTCGTTAGGTATTTGGTTTATTTTGTGTTAGTGGGTGTTTAGTGAAAAATCCTTTGGGTGAGACAAATTAATCTATTTCAATGAATTTAGCAAAGATACCATACACAAATGTGGAGAAACATCCTTTAATTTCTTTACAAATTTTCCTAAGAGAAAAAGGAGAATACATTATGATTACAAAATTAAATGAAAACAAAATATAAAGAAAATTATATTATAAAATAACAATAATAAATAAGATATTAATTTCAAAACAATATGAAAATTAAAGATCATATTACTAACTTCTTTTTCTACAGAATTATATAAAAAAATTGCATATGTCAAATTCTATACAACATTCATGTTTTTCTTAGAGGTTTATTGTAATAAAATTATATGGTTGTCCTCTTACATGAGAAAAAATTATAATTGAACCCCCAAAAAAACCTTTAGGAAAATGTTGGTTCTTCCATATTTTATTCTCCTATTTTTCTATCATCACACATAACAAAAATCAATCCATTTTTGTTAATTTGTCCATTTTCTTGGAAATAACCTATGTAGATGACACAAAAATTGTAATGGAGAGTAAGTGAAATTACATCCAAGGATCATGGATATATTCATAGATATGTTGATGTTGGTTTTATAAGATGATGCAAACTCTTTGGTCCAAATATAGTCATACTTTCAATAACCCAACTATTGTCATATTCCTATCGTTATAGATATGTGAAAACACTAAGTATAGGAACTTTACATTGAGAAACAAACGCCAAAGATTATAATTTATCAATATTAATTCTTGTTGCATCTATTGAATTACTAGAAGAGTGTCCCCAAATATGTGAATGTGGAACACTCCATATTCTTAGTCTAGCATCAAACCGATTTAAAATCCAACAACTCACAATAGTTCCTCATGCTCCTCTCTTGGTTGGTGTGGGGGAGGGTGGGGGCTTGGGTTCCTTTGAGAAACACCATCAAAGTATGCTTATTGTGGTAGAATTTACACATAAGGAGCCATTTCTCTATAATCATATGCCTTGATTAGGATCACCAGAATCACTAGATGGTTGTTGTTGCTGCAAGAGTTTAACATTACTATTTTAGATAGACATGGAAAAAAAATACAATTGCTGACTATTTATGAAGGATTCAAAATGATAATAATGCCATGCCTGTAGAAGATAATTTTCCTAATGAATATCTTTTTGCAGTATCTACTAAATCTCCATGGTTTGCAGATATTGCTAGCTATTTGGCTACAGGAAAATTACCATCATACTTGTCTCCTCGAGAAGAAAGGAAGGTCATTCAAATTAGTGCATCTTATTCATGGATAAATTAAGAACTGTATAAAAACAGGTCCATATCTCACCATCTGAAGGTGTGTTAGAGAAGATGAAGTACCATAGATATTGAAAGATTGTCATGATGAGCCATGTAGAGGACACTTCATTGGCAAAAGAACTTCTTACAAAGTCCTTCTCTTAGGATACTATTGGCCTTCCCTTTTTAAGGATGACAGAGAGTATGTTAAGAGATGTGATAGTTGTCAAAGGATGGGGAAACATGTTCCTTCTGATGAGATGCCTCTACAACCTCAGGTACTTATTGATCCTTTTGAAAAATGGGCTCTGGATTTTGTTGGTCCAATCAATCCACCTTTGAGAAAAAAAGGTACATTCTTGTTTGCACTGATTATGTTACAAAATGGGTAGAAGTTAAAGCACTTCTTTCTGCTATTGAAAATGTTTTAGTTTCATTTCTTTTTTAGGATATATTTATGCCTTTTGGTGTCCCAAGAGAAATTGTAATAGATCAAGGTACTGAATTCACATCCAAGTTGGTACAGAAGATAATGGAGGAATACAAAATCAAACATCGGAAGTCTACTCCATATCATCCTCAAGCAAATGGACAGGTGGAGTCCACCAATAAATTCATTGAAGCAATTCTCACCAAAACGGTGCATTTGCATAGAAGAGATTGGGAAGAAAAGCTTCCAGAAGCTTTATGAGCATACTATACCACATGGAGAAAAACTATAGGACATACTCCTTATGATCTTGTCTATGGAAAATAAGTCTTTTTTCCTGTTGAGTTTCAAGTCAAAACTTTCAAGATAGCAGTCAAATTGGAGCTTGATATTTTAGAGGCACAAAAAAAAAAGAAAAAGGAATGGAGCAGCTAAATGAACTTGATGATATAAGACAAGATGCAATCTAAATAACCAAACTAGTTAAACAACAAAGATCCAGATGGCATGACAAATATATCAAAGAGAGAAAATTTCGGCCATGAGATTGGGCATTACTGCTTAATTCAAAATTCAAAGATTTCCACGGGAAATTTCAAACTCGTTGGCTTGGGCCTTATGAGATTGAAATAGTCTTTGATAATGGTGTAGTTAGAATCAGAACTATTGATGAAGAAAGGACCACTTTTCTTGTGAATGGTCATTGATTGAGAATCTATCATAACCCATTGACCAAGGAAGAATTTATCAAATATTTGCAAGATAATACTGATATAAAGTTGGTGAAGAAGGATTTTGCTTCTTCTGCGACTTGATCTCCAAAAGTCTTTTTCTTTATGAAAAATAAAAGAAAATATATAAAAAAAAAAAAAGTATAAACTTGAAAACCAACAACGGTTGGCATTTTTATACAAAAAATCTAAGATGAAAATCAATTTTTGACACCTTAATTTATCTTCACATCTGTTCTAAACCCATTTTCTTTATATCCCACTCTTTTCTTTTCAAGAATAAAATAGATAGAATTATTGAGTTTCTGCAGCCAATTTGACATAAATTTTTGATGGAATAATTGAAAGAGTGATTGACTCCCTCCACTGCAAAGAACCTAAGGAAAATACAAAGGACAACAACTAAAGGTTAGAAAGCAATAATTCAAAGGTATGCAACTATTTAATTTGATAATAGGGATCAAAAACATTAAATGTATGAATTATATAGACATCGTACTAACAAAATTCAAAATCATTATTACTAAGAGTTGATAGTATCGTGTCAAATCGGATCTAATCCGACATTCACTCCCTATCATTATACATACACTCCAACCAACATCCTGATTTTATTGATCTAATCGCCCAAATCATGCTCAGCCATGCTCTCAACGATTAGATTATGTCACACTTCTTTATACCCTTACCACTTACACTCCCATCATTCACACTCTCATCCTCATCGCTTTGAAACCCTCATACCCTATCAAACAAAATAGTCTTGAAACAAAGCTTCTCAACCATGGGGGTTATAGTCAGAACAGAACCAGCAGGGAGAAATTTTTTAGAAGGATATCCACAGACAAGAGAATTATTGTAGAAAGCGCAGTGGCTGAAGTTTGTAGAGAAATTCGATGGTTTCCACAAAGAAGTAACCAAATCCTTTGCTAGAGCTTTTGATGGGGTGGAAATCGAGATAGGAGACATAAAATTTATAGTCACAGAGTCCTTCGTTGTCAAAGCCACTGGATTGCCTCGAAATGGAGAAAAATGGTTTAAAAATAAAGATATTGAGAGGGAGGACTTAGAGTTTTTTATGAAGAACCCTAGCATGGAAACCACCATTTTCAAGAAGGGCATTCTGAGCATAGCATTGAAATGTAAGTGGAGAAATTTACTTCTGATAATTCAAAAATTTGTTACTTGTGAAGGGAGGTTTGGATGCATGCATTTCTATCATATTCGATTGCTAATGAATTTTATTGAGGATAATGAAATAAATCTTCCATATTTCTTACTTAATAGTTTAAGAATGATGTCAGGGAATGTTCAAAGGAAAATTTAGTTTATAGAGAATACCATGTATCACCATGATCTTGTTAAAATCCTCGTTGAATTTCATCTTAAAAATATGGATGATAAGGGGAAAGATTTTAATAAGGAATCATTTTAAGGAAGATACCCAGGAACATCCGAGTAGCAGAAAAGCCAATAAAGGGAGAAAAATAAAAATTGAAGAACCATTTGAACAAGAACAGTCGAGTAGCAGCAAATCCAAGAGAGCAAGAAAAAGAAAAAATGAAGAACTAGTGGAACAAGAACAACAACAGCCACAAGAGCTGTCAAAGGATGACATTCATCTTGTAGAAGTTTTAGAGAATATAAACAAGAAATATGTTAGATGAAATAAATCTAGCAAAAAGATAGAGAGCACACCCAAAACAGAAAATCCTAAGATATAAAGGAAGAAAGAAAAAATTCAAATGCCTCCTATAACAAGCTTAAGAAGAAGTACCAAACTCAATCTAGCAACAAAAAAACTATCTTCAAAAAGTATGGAGCATATCGACTTAGAAGCAGAGGAAGATTCAAGGGTTTCTCTGCCAACTTTCATCACACCTCCTCAGAGCCCGGGCCGAAGAGCACTTGAAATTGATCCTGTACAACAGGAGATTTATGATTATATTGAGTCCTTGGATAAAAGAGATGCGACAAAAATATTGGCTTTAAATAAAGAAGTCCAGTTTAGTGAAACACAAGAACCTCCAGTAATAAATGCTTTAAAACAAAAAATTCTCGAGCTGGAGACACTAAACAAGTACATTCAGAAGGAGAATCAAACTCTGAAGGCACAGAGTGAAATCCAAATAGCTAAGAGTGACAATCTCCTTTTACACCTAAGTCTGTGGTATAATGATTTGGAATCACCCCTAGGTGACCTCAGAAAATTAATGAAGGTATTACAGACTCATGTGCTGGTGTGTGTGTCTATGTTATCTTGTGCAACAGATCGATAAGATTGCGAAATACACAGACACTTGAAACAGTAAGAGATCACAGTAAGCAAAACATAAACACAACAAAATTTAATAAGGAGTTCACCCAATCCTCCTGGGCTACATCTCCTGGTCCAGCCTTCAGTGGTGGCATTTTTATTATGTTTTTAAAAGCAAATTCCTACAATAAGGAGCTCAATCTGAGTCTCACTTGACAGAGGATGATCAGTAGGATGGCACTTGGAATTCCCAAGTCCTTAGAGTTCACAGAGCCCCCTTACCGAATTTCGACCTCAATTGGTCTACGTCTGCTCGATGTTGCCCTTACTCTTATGGTCAGCTCGACTTCTCTGTCCTCTGCAATTTTTCCTCTCTTTCTATGTCTCTCGACCTTCGGATTTTTCACTACTTCTCTGCCTCACTGTCTGTCCTGTCTCTGAAAACTCATGGCTTTAAAGCTAGTTTGTTCCTTTGATTGTTTGTTTCGGCTTCCTGGCTCTCTGGATCGCCTGCCTCTGTCTACTGGAACTCCTCTACCCTGCATCATCATTGTTGCGTAATGTTTCACAGAGAGGTGGCCACTTGTCTCCTTGTGAACTGAGTGTCAGTTCTTTTTGAACGGTCATTTTTTTCCGTTATTTCCCAGATGCTTGTGAAACGGATCCTTCTGTTGATTCATCATTTAAATCAGACTTCAAATCTTATGCGCCATAGTTTATTTCTCCCCCGGGTCTGGTCATCCATCAGGTTGAACCTCCGTCGTTGATCTGGAGCCCCTAGATCCCACGGTCTTTGCTTATATCACGCGGTTGAGTTGCTCGACTGTTAATCCGTGATGTAAGTAGTTTCTCTCTCTCCCCACCAGACATGCGTCACTCGGTGTATGGAATCGCTGGATCCTTGGCCAAACCTGCTTACCACTCGAAATGCCTCCGATATTCAGCTGGTTTTGAGTGCGGCCTTGTCAGTTTTAGCTCTTTCCCACGGCTTTTTGGTTTCCCTTATGACTGAGCACTCGAGGCCTTTCCTTCTCAAGGGGTTTTACTAATCGCATATCATAAAAAACCTCAATTTCTGGGTCTGAGCTTCCCAATTGCCATTTTTTCACCATGCACAGTCTCCATGGGCCAACGGCCAGTGCGCTTTGACTGAAGGTCCTCGTTGTTTCGTGTTGGCTGCAAATTACCATCATTCAGAGGTTATTTCTAATAGCTATAAGATTTTTTGAAGTCTGTCATTCATTCTTAACAATCATGGAATTGTTTGAGGATCCAATTCTGATCACGATCTTCCCACTGAAAAAAGCTTTTGGACCAGCAAAAGTTGGTTTTCAAGCATCGACTAAGTGAGGATACAACTTTCTCACATGTCCAATCTCTATCCATTTTGCACTGCTTGGCTTTGAACCCTTGAGCCCAATTCTGAGGTACTCAACATCTCCCCTGCGCATCGTCCTCACCTTTCTATCTAGAATTGTGTCTTCCTGTAATTCATTAAGATATTCAGGTAATAGGTCATCAATAGAAGGCAATTGACTCTACTCTTCAGGATTTTCAATTAACGAAGGTTCAAATAGTCTCAAGCTGTCTACATTGACGACTGAGTAGATGTGCATATAAGCTAGCAAATCAAGGTGAAAAGCATTCTTGCCAATTTTCTCAAGGATTCTGAAAGGTCCATACCTTATTGGTTTTAGCTTTTTACCTTCACCTTGCATCCTGTCTTTGCTGATATACAACCATATTATCGGGAAATCTAGTGTCCATTCAGAGCTGCTAGTCCCACTAAGATGGGTATCTATCTTAGAAACAAACAAACTAAAGTTACTTTCGTTTTCCTTTATGAGAAGTAGATGAGAGAGAAGCAGAGAGTACCAACCTCAGTCTTTCGCTTGGCTCCTTGCTTGTTTCCTCTCTCCTTTGACAGATCTTTGCCGCTCCTTCCTTGCTTGTCCTGTTTCAAAGAGCACCTGTAAAGTCAAAGCAGCATAATACCTTCAAAGCATAGGGATCTACAATCATAAACAATATAGGACCATATATATATTCACCACACAAATGCATATGTCATCAAACATACAAGAATGTGGAGGAAAACTTAAATAGCTTTATTGATAGAAAGAGTAGAAGAGAGGATTACAACCCATTGATCTAACCCAGTGTCATCCTCCCAACATGAAAGCCCTTCTTCACCTCATGAAAAGCTTAGATCACCCAAAATTATGATATTCCACCAAGAAACCAACAACACTTCCTTACAAAATACAAGATTCCAGCCTTTGGATCTCTGGGATGAGGGATCCATATATAGATGTTTGCAGGGGTGTGAGTCAGCTTTTGGGATTTTGATTACTTTCCTCTCTCTGATAGTTCTTGATTCCAGTTGGAGATTCATGATCTCTTACTCATCCTTGGGCGAATTCAGAGAGGCAAGTGTCACATGAGAAGTTTCTGGAAGATTCCATGATCATCCACCTTGCAAATTGTCTCTGCCATTTATCTACTCTCACCCATCGCACCCTACAAAAGGGATTTTCAGTATGCATCGCACTTTTTGCATGTGGCAGGTGAGATGCATCGCACCCTTAGCACTGAGCAGTTTGTATGGTCCAGTTTTGACCAGTTCTGAGCAGTTTTCCGTGGAGAACTTCTGGGAGATGATGTAATCAACTGACCTTGTTCCTTTAGTGAGTGAAACAATAATTTTAGGGACTCAGAAGCCCTTGGTTTATGGACATACATGATTTGGGTTGTAGTGCCCAAATATGTCTATAACAGTTGCCCCCTAAAGCATGAGGTCGTAAATCTTTTGATGTCGGGTGAAATGCTTTATCATGAGGATCCGAGGTTTTTCGAACTCGAAGGCGACTTGTAATAAGATACAATACAATACATTATCATATTTTCATGATCTAGCTGAGGCGGGCATTCCCATGCTCAACTTTATAAATTCATTTTCATGTACATAGGACAGACAACTGTCTATGTGGCAGACTGATGATTCTAATATAGTCATCATCCTTTGATTTGGATGATCATCTGTGCAGCAATGATGTACATTCAATGTTTTTATTTTCCTAAGTATATTGTAGCCTGGATGGATGAAACTAGATCCGGGGTCTTCAAACTCGTTCCATCTTCGCCCGAAGTACAAGTCGATCCATGTGAAAAGATGTTCAGGAGTCGAACATGGAAAGACATCGCCTGATTACCAGCCAATGATGTAAGTTGTTAAGAGGCGCGAGAGGAATCACCGATAATGATGATGACCCTGAAGGTATGATAGTACAATTCACGTGGTGTGAAAATGGCACTTGGCATCGAACACCATGCAAAATATTTCGGTCGAAGGCCATTGATGTAAACCTGTCGCCGGAAGTGAGAAACTTTCCATTGAGGCATGCAAGCTTCAAAGTACTGAAAGGGTTGTTCCTAGGTCGACTTCTTGGATAACAAGTTGATGTCGGCAAGAAGTGACCCGTCGTAGGAGGGCATTAATGAATCCCACATCTACGACACGGATCAGAGCAAATGATTTTTTGGAGGTGAAAATGATCTGATGATACAAGGTTCAGGGTGGCGGTCATGAAAGAATGAAGCGTGAAGGTATTGCAGTGGATGAGACACAGGCTGGGTTGGTGAATTCTCTAAGCGACTTCTCTTGAACATATCAGCGACACTGAAGTGGATTGGTAGCGTTAACCCCAAGAATGGATGGTACGGTGGACCAATGGTAATATGACCAATGAACGGAATAACCTAACCTGACTCAATCATGGTGATGGAGTGAAAGTGTCATGTTCAAGAGCGACTTGCTACCAATAAAGTTTCTTCAAGTTTTCTTCCCAATTTTTCCCCAGTCATTGCTGACTAGTACCTCTTTATTTTTGTCAATCTTGAGGAGGATAACATATGCTTGTTCTATAATTTTGTTGGCATTATGATACAAGTGTTGTCCTTGATGGCAACCCACTCAGAGGTTGATACAGGTGATGGCAACGTAATCAGATGGCAGATCTAATGCAGTAGGTCAAAAGAAAGGTATATGCGGGTTATACTTGATGAAAGCGCGTATACACGCGGGTAAGCGGAGAAAAAGGCGCGTATACGTACACACGCAAGTTCACAGAAAGAAAAGTGCGTACATGTTTGAAAGCTTACTTTTGGTCAGTGGTAGTTAGTCCTCGATATTTGAACCTATGGTTTTGGACCATGGTATCTCGACAAGTGTGTTGATCCCAAGTATTGGGCTCTTGGTATTGATTTATTATGGTTTTGGACCGTGGTATTGAAAGAAGTCTAACCTATATAAGGAGAAGATCATTAGGCCAAGAGGAGGGTGTGCAAGTGATGAATATCTGATGAAGTGTGAGATCCAGATGCTGATTATGGGTTGGTGATGCCATGCTTGATCTGAACCAAGGTTGTACTCATGTCGAGGATGATGAACGATGGAACGGGATCTCAAGGCTTGGAATGATTATATGGTTTGTGTATGGATAGACTAGATCTATTGACGCATGTTTATGAATGTTATGTTCTGGGTATGTTTTGATGTCTGAAATAGCTGCAAAGTTATAAGTTAGAATTTGCAGATCTGTACGCGGGTTGTATTTGGTAAAAGCGCGTATACACACAGGTTGGGTTCGTCCGAGTAGCGTATACAGTATGAAGTATGATATTTGAATATGGAGTTGGATCTGGTTGTTATTGCAGAGTTATGTTGTCTGGTGATTGTGTTACATTATTGGGTGATTCAGAAATTGATGATTCAGGTTGTATTGCAATGATGATTGTTTTATGGATCCAGTATGAAAATGTATGAAACGTGGTCCCGAGAAGATCGTATAGTTCAGTAGGTCGGCTCCTACGTACTGGTAAACATATCAGCCAGTACAAGAGCCAGGGGGTTGTAGCTCCCTTCCAGGAGCAGCTGGAAAACGAGTGAAGGTTGGAGCCTTCTGTAGGCTAGCGCCTACGTACTAGTAAATGGATCGGCTAGTACAAGAGCTAAGAGGGTTGTAGCCCTCTGCAGGTTGCAGCCTGCGCGCTGGTAAAGGACTGCACCAGTACATTGTAAAAGAAGTTTCTTATTAAAGGAAGATAGAAACAAATTGCAGCAGGTGGTTTTCACCCACATTGGGTTTCCACCTTATATCATGGTGTTCATGTGTGTGGCTTATGTGTGATGATCTGTTCTGTTATACTACTCATGTTTAATGTTAATATGGTTAATAATGTTCTGATGCATTCACTGAGGATAAACCAACTGAATCATAGGATTACTGAATATACGCTAGTTGCAATTAACACAGTCGCGTATATACGCTGATATACTGAATTGAAATCGCGTATATGAATTTGAGTATGAAATTGAAAAAGTTTTATTGATCTGATAATACTGATTCACCCCCCCCTCTCATTATTATTTCCAACAAATTTTCCCTTCGGCCAAACCCGTCGCTATGTTTTAACGAGCCTAGCGACAGTTAAACTTGTTCTTGTCTGCATGGACAAGTTTGTTGCTATTGGTTTTAACGAGTTTAACGACAAAGATAACTTGGTCCTTTATCAATTTTAGAGAGTTTGAAAAGGGATGGAAAGGAAACTCCAGTAATCCTTTTTTGTCATATAATCCCTTAAGTCCGAAAAAGTATAAAATAATATGAAAGGGATGAATTTTTTATAGTTTTAGCGAGCCGAATAAGACAAGAGCTCGATCTTTTTGTGTAATGATCCCTAAGGTCCCAAAAGATTAAAATCTAGAGGAGGGATAACACTTCCAATCGTTTTAACGAGCTGGAGAGGCCAATTGCTCGACAATATTTTCATATTTTACGAGTCAGATGAAAGGAGCTTAAAGGAGACTCGTTTTTTTAGGAATGAGTGATATTTTCGGGTAGTAGCTGGTTCCACGTAAGGTTTGGAATTTTCCAACCACGGCAGTGTTAAGAGGATGGCTAATAGAATCACTCATCATAGCTGTTCCTCAAAAGGGTAAACAATCAAATGGAGGCGTATGATCGGCTAAAACAAAGTGGAGTGATGGTAAGAACACGACCAAGGCTCAAAAGCTGATGATAATGCATTCACAATGGTTATTTACCGGAGGTTGGTTCATTTTTTAATGAGCTTAAACTCTGGTGGAACATATGCTCATTGCTCAGGTTTAATTTTTAAAGAGCTTGAACTTTGCGTAAAACTGCTCGTGTCAGTCGTATAATAAGGATGTCTCATCGATAGGTTCAATTTTTAGGGAGCTTGCACCATTCGAAACTTTGCTCCGGATCCTTTCTTTATGTAAGCTAGGAACAACCAATCCTACGAGTCTAAAGGGTTAAGAACCTACAAACTAAGAAAATAAATGGTTGCTTTTCACTTTCATGCGAAAAGGTTTGCATGCCCCCAGGTATAGTGAAGTAGAGTTTCCAGGTTACCCTTCAATTTGCAGACAAAACATTTGTTCTATCAGGAAAGGCATACCTTCTGACGGAGGTATCTTATTCCAGTCCAATCCCATTTTCCTAAATGGACAGGTGTGTCAGACTAGTCATATATCCTTCGCGGAAACCTACCCTATACCCAAGGTTTTCCTGCTGAAGCAGACCAGGGTGCATGCCCCCTGGGTTTCAGTCACAATCACCGAATTACTCGCGCTCATCAAGTGGATGGATTGGAGATTGATGAGACATTCCTTGCGTGAAAATACCAGTTAGGGATGGCTTTTGACTATTAGCTATGTGTGAGCTGGGGAATGAAAGTTGGTCTACGAGCCGGACCACTTTGCCTTCATGCGGAAAACACATTACTCGAAAGAGTGAGGAGATAATGGCTCCCATGCTATAAATGTAGTCATGCCCAAGGAGTAGATTGTAATCTAAAGGTCCTTGGACTACCATTACGTTCAAATAAACAGTTTTATCTCTCAAAGTTATAGGAAAATTTGGAAGGATCCCTAACGGTCGACTGGTTCCTTTGTCGAAGCCTATTAGATTTTGCATCTCAGGCAGAAGCAATGGCGAACCAATTGCTTTCCAAGTAGTTGAGGAAAGGATACTCACAGAAGCCCCTTCATCTATGATAGTACCGACCATGACCATTTTGTAAACTTGTACAGTGATTCAGAATGGTACATTAGACGGTAGATGGGGTCTGCTTAGTAGATTCCAGTCGAAGGAAATGACTAGGTTGCTCGGAGGTGGGACCGAATAAACAGCCGGATACGACTCTGACGAACTTCCTTCCTGTGGTAAAGGAACGGGTAGATTGCCTCCATGTTCATCGGAGTCTGTGTTTACGAAAAGAATTTGAACGGTGTCGTTCTCATTCTCTTCGGTGACTGTATCATCTAAAGATGGACCTTCTGAAGACAAGAGTGGGTCGACTGCCGCCTCGACCTGTTGAATTTGGTCCGGTGTGGACTCAGAGGGTTTATCTTCAATGATAGATTCTTCGACCGACCACAAAGGTGTGTCAGTCAGATTTTCAACTAGTGATGGACTCGGCAAGAGTTTCTTGTATCCAGGAGGAAGCCGTAGCGGTGAAGCAGGACGGTTATCCAAGACTCTTTTAGCTTCGTCTAGGAAGGGACAACAGTGGACGGCATGATCACCTTCACACAGTTTACAAGGAAATTTATATTTTCCTTTCTGTCTAGAGACTTCGTTTTCACTAGTTGATGGTGTACTTTCAACATGATCGTTAGAGGTTGAGGACACCGGATTGTGCAAGCGGGGAGACCAGTCCCTTAAGATCCGTCAGATGCAAGGACAATCTCGATGATAGTGGTCTCCTTTGCAAATGACACATGGAGATTTAGGTTTGGACGGTGCAGTGTGTGGATTTTTGCTAGACGATGCATGGTTGCCCCTTTTTGCCTTTGGCTCCTTCTTCTTCTTCTCCTTCCCTTTCTTCTTCTTCTCAGTTACTTGGTTTTTAGTTTTACTAGCTTCACCAAGTGAAGAGGAAGGAGGGGAGGGAGAAACAAACAAAGTAGAAGGTTGGGGGGTAACCTTAGTATCATCTATTTGCTGACTTGATTGCTTAGGAATCATGGTGCTTTGAATGATAGAGGTCGAGAAGAGCCATATTGGCAAGTCGATTTTCAGTCCTGGAAGGGACAATGTGGCCATATGAGGTGCACCAACATCTCCCCAAGAGGAGAAAGGACTAGGATTTCCCCCAAGGGCAAATCCTTGGTTGGTGGACTCCATTTTCTCAACCTAAGACCAATGAGGGAACAGTGACATTATTTTGATTAAAATAAATTTTATGATGCTTTGACAAAACTTGCTTTTTCAATTTTTAAGGGTCGAGAAAAAGCTAAAGATGACTCTAGTTTCCTTCGATTTTTAATGAGCCTGAAGTGACAAGTACTTAGATGGACCTTTTCCTTTAAGGAGTCTGAAAAGGAATGAAAGAGACTACTCTGGAAATCTAGACAGAGGGATTACCAAACCAATCACAAAACTGCAGAATACTTTTTACGGTACAACAGTCAATCTTCCTGAATGCTGTGTTCAGTGCATTGTGATCGATAGGGCGGCAGACACGGCTTCCTAAGGATAAAGGATATAGCCTATTGTGGTCTCCCAATATATACTCGATGGTACGTGGGAGCACAAGTCCGTACTGTCACTTGTCGTCTCAAAGAGGAGGAATCACCCAACCTACGATGAAAGCGATAGTTACCAGGCTTTACAATGCCGAAATACGTCTCTAGCCTAGACTTCTAAATGTTGCGCGTTAGGTTCCAAAGCGTTTTTATGTTCATTGAATCTATTTTACAGTTGATCCTTCTTAAGAAGTTTGCCTTTAAGGTTCACCACGTGATGTAGATATACAATTCCTAAAATGCAATCTAAGATGATAAACAGTCGTTTATTTTTCTTTTTTCAATGAAAATCCTAGCTACTAAGGAAAGAAGAGCGAGATTCTTTCAACATAGAGCAGAGAGCACACACTAGATGCACTGTCCTAAATCAAAATCAACAAGCAGTCTAAATGCAAATGCACATGCATGTATTTGTTTTCCGCTTTCTTAATGTGTGAATGACAAAAAGAATGCTAAGTACAAATCTGAATTATCTTTTCAAAGCGACAGTACTAACAATTTTCTCTTCAAAAGATGAAAGGAAGACAATGACGACACTTTGTGATTTTGAATTGAAAATTGCTTTCGACACTTGAAATACTATTAATTCAAATCAAATACAAGAGTAACAGTGTAATCGACCATCAAGAAGAGTAGGATTCTTTTCTTTGACCAGAAACGACACTTGCGACACTTCCAAATCAAAAGATGACATTTCGACTAAGCTACTTCTTTGTAAAAGAGAACTGTAAATGGTGAACAATACATAAAAACATTCACAATTCTTTGTACAATGGAGGCTGAATAATGCAAAGGAAGGGAGTTTCCACAGTGGTATACTGATCACAGACAACAAAACTCCTGAATAAAGCTGAAGAGAGTGAAGAAAAAACCAAAATCTGGAGGCAGAAATAGTCTTATCTGATCATCGCACCTGTAACACAGGGAAACAGGGATGCATCTCACCTACTGCACACGGGAGGTGCGATGCATCCAGATTGCCTAGAGGAGAAGGTGCGATGGTCCAGGGACGAGACTTTAAGTTGGTTTTTGGTCACAGTTTGCAGCTTATTTTAGGGATTTAGGCCGAGCTAATGATAGTCAGTAAATACAAATCATAGGGGCTGATCTAACGAGGTTACTCGAGCCACCACCAGGGCAATTAGGATGTTTGCAAATCAATTGTTCAGTTTATAAACAAAACCCGAAGATGGACTGAAGCAGGATTGATCTACTTTGAACTTGCATAGAAAATGCAGTTCGAAGGCTAGTTGGCTTAACTTCAGGCTCCGTCTATAGTTTATAAATCAAACAAATATAAACAAGCAAATAAGCTATTCGCTCCCTAGTGGAGTTGCCATTTTGTTATCGGGAAATCTAGTGTCCATTGAGAGCTGCTAGTCCCACTAAGATGGGTAGCTATCTTAGAAACAAACAAACTAAAGTTACTTTCATTTTCCTTTATGAGAAGTAGATGAGAGAGAAGAAGGGAGTACCAGCCTCAGTCTTTCGCTTGGCTCCTTGATTGTTTCCTCTCTCCTTTGATAGATATTTGCCACTCCTTCCTTGCTTGTCCCGTTTCAAAGAGCACCTGAAAAGTCAAAGCAGCATAATACCTTCAAAGCACAGGGATCTACAATCATAAACAATATAGGACCAGATATATATTGACCACACAAATGCATATGTCATCAAACATACAAGAATGTGGAGGAAAACTTAAATAACTTTATTGATAGAAAGAGTAGAAGAGAGGATTACAACCCATTGATCTGACCTAGCATCATCTTCCCAGCATGAAAGCCCTTCTTCACCTCATGAAAAGCTTATATCACCCAACACTATGATATTCCACCAAGAAACCAACAACACTTCCTTACAAAATACAAGATTCCAGCCTTTGGATCTCTGGGATGAGGGATCCATATATAGATGTTTGCAGGGGTGTGAGACAGCTTCTGGGATTTTGATTAGTGTCATCTCTCTGATAGTTCTTGGTTCCAGTTGGAGATTCATGATCTCTTACTCATCCCTGGGCGAATTCAGAGAGGCAAGTGTCACAGGAGAAGTTTCTGGAAGATTCCATGATCATCCACCTTGCAAACTGTCTCTGCCATTTGTCTACTCTCGCCCATCACACCCTACAAAAGGGATTTTCAGTATGCATTTCACTTTTCGCATGTGGAAGGTGAGATGCATCACACCCTTAGCACTGAGCAGTCTGTATGGTCCAGTTTTGACAAGTTCTGAGCAGTTTTCCATGGAGAACTTCTGGGAGATGATGTAATCAGCTGACCTTATTCCTTTAGGGAGTGAAACAACACTTTTAGGGACTCAGAATCCCTTGGTTTATGGACATATTTTATTGGGGTTGCAGTGCCCAAATATGACTATAACAAGCTAGACTTGATCACCAACTTGGAAACTATGCTCCATCCGATGCTTGTCATGCCTTGCCTTGTATTTGGCCTAGCTCTTTTCCAGCTATTCCTGTACTTCTTGATGGATCTCTTGGATTTTTTCAATGAACCTAGTTGCCTTGTCCACATCGCTGTGTTCCTCAACTGTTGTGTCCCTACCAAAGACAAAATCCAAGGGAGACCTTGGTGTGAAACCAAAACAGGTCTCAAAAGGATATCTCTGTGTGGAAGAATGTTTGGCTCGGTTGTAAGCATGCTACACATAACACAAATGTTCATCCCAAAGCTTGGGATGCTTGCTGCAATATCCCCTGAGCAAATGGATCACTGTCCTGTTAACTACATCTGTCTGGCCATCGGTTTGTGGATGGAAATTTGTGCTTTTCTTCAGTTTGGTGTCCATCAGTTCCCATTGACTTGACCAAAACTTTCCCACAAATCTAGTGTCTCGATTAGATATAATGGAAGTGGGTAATCCAAAATGAACCCATACATGTTGAAAGAATAGTTTTGTAGTTTTTTCAGTCGTAATCTGTTTATTACAAGGTATCAAAATACACATTTTACTGAACCTATCCACAACAACATATAGATAATCATGACCCTTCCTAGATTTAGGTAGTCCTCCAACAAAGTTCATGGAAACACTTTCCCAAGGATGATAAGGAACTGGCAATGGAGTGTATAAGCCTAGTTTCCTATTGCTGGGCTTGATTTTAGCACACATAGTACACCCTCTTACATATCTAGAAACTGTCTCGTTCATTTTTGGCCAATAACAAAATCTTTGTAGCTGTGCAACTGTTTTACTTAACCCAAAGTGACCTGATATTAGAGAAGTGTGTGCTTCTCGAATTATCTTTACTCTTTCAATTTGTGGAATGCATAGCTTCCCACAATGATACAAGAGTTGGTCCTTAGTGTGATAATCCAATTCTTCTACTCGTTTGCCTTGACTTAAAGTTGCATATACATCTTTAAAGTCTATATCTTGAGCATATTGTTCAATGCAACTTTCATGTAATACATAATTATGCTTAAGTATAGTAGATGCATTTATAATGGGTCTAGATAACATATCTGCAACTTTATTATGTATGCCCTTTTTATATCTGATGACTAAATGAAACTGCTGTAGGAACCCCATCCACCTGTAGTGTCTTGATTGCTGCAACTTAGTTTGGGAGTGTAGATTTTGAAGTGGTTGATGATCAATATGTATAAATATTTCTTTGCCCATTAAGTAATGTTTCCATTTTTTCACACTATGTACTAATGCATACAGTTCTTTATCATATGTGGGATAGTTAACTACTGCAGAATTAAATGTCTCAGAATGATAACATATGGGTTTACTGTGTTGTATCAACATTGCTCCGATGGCATAGTCACTGGCATTTGTTTGGATCTCAAATGGTCTTTGAAGATCAGATAGTGCTAGCACTGGTGCTGTACTAATCTTTTATTTCAAGGTGTCGAAGGCTTTCTGCTGTTTGCCTCCCCACTGAAACACCTTGTTCAATCCTGTTCAAGCATGTAAGGGAGCTGCAATTGAGGAAAAGTTAGAAATGAAATTTCTCCATTATTGTGCTGCTCCTAAGAAGCTTCTAACTTCTGTAGCAGATTTGGGTTTAGGCCAGTTTACAGTGACTACCACCTTAGAGGGATCTATCTTTAGTTCACCACCCCCTACTATATGTCCCAAATAATTCAAAGATGTTTTGCCAAATTCACATTTTGAGAGTTTAACATAAAGTTTTTTTCTTTTCAAAACATCTAGTGTCTGCTTAACATGCTTTAAATGTTCTTCCCATGTTTTGCTAAATATAAGAATGTCATCCATATATACAATAACAAAATCATCAAGAAAAGGTCTGAGTAAATCATTCATTATTCTCATGAAAGTAGCACGAGCATTAGTTGAGCCAAAAGGCATAACCAACCACTCATACAATCCCTACTTTGTTTTGAAAGAAGTCTTCCATGCATCTTGTTCTGCTACTCTGACCTAATGATATCCACTATGCAAGTCTAACTTGGAAATAAACAGCTTCTTTCAATTGATCTAATAGATCATCTATGCAAGGAAGGGGATTACAATTTTTGATTGTTATATTATTTAGTGCTCGGTAATCAATGCACATTCTCCACGAGCCATCTTTCTTTCTCACCAAAACGATTGGAGATCCACATGGTGATGTGCTAGGCTTGATGAACCACTTCTCGAGCAACTCCTGCACTTGCTTCTTAATTTCTGCATTCTCTAAAGCGGACAACCTGTACATTCCAATGTTAGGAAATGGAGCATCTTGCTGCAAATTAATATCATGCACTATTTCCTTTTGGGTGGTAGACCTTTAGGTTCTTGAAACAAGATATCATACTCTGAAACAACTTTTTCTAAATCAGCTTGCTGTTTAGTATCACAACCCTCAAATACATTGGTTTTATTAGGTTTCTTTTCCTTTACAACCATCAGTAAAATTTTTTTGCATGAATTTACAATTAGTTTCATTTTCCCTGAGTTTATGAGAGTATAATTATTCTTGAACTTATGAGCTCTTACAAAGTATTCGATTTCATCTTTAACGAGTAGATACTTGTTCTCATCTCTATAGAAAATAGCTTTTCTATCATACAAGTAAGGACTTCCTAAAACAATTCCACATATATCCAAAGGAACTATATCTAACTCAACCTCATCTACAAATTCTCACCCAAAAGAAAACTTAAGTTTGCATTGTCTAGTCACTTGTAGTTGTGACTTATCACTTAACCGACCTAATGGGTATGGTTTCTTGTGAGGCGTAGTCAGTAATCCCAACTTCTTTACAATTGCTTCAGAAATTAAATTTACTTGTGAGCCACTATCAAACAAAGTATCAATCTTCTGATGTTTGGAAATAACTCGAATATGGAAAAGCTCATGTCTTTTTCTCTCATTTTTTTCATCAATAGAAGATTGTGCAGAATTCTTACCATTTATACCTGTGGCTACAATGGTTGTTTCATCTCCTGAGTCCAACCCCAAATCTTTCTGAATAGCTTCAACAATATTCTTCTTCTTTCCCTCGAACTTCTTAGGTCTCAGCTCCGGATGTAGAATCCAACAGTGCTCATCATCATGCCCATCCTTCTTCCAGTGAGTTCATGAAGACTTGCTTTTCTGTGCAGTGTTGGCCTTCCTCTCTTTCCATTTCTGTTTTCTTTTCTCCTTATCCTTGCTTGCAATGGGCTTGGATGATCCTCCAACCTCTAAGTTCCCATTCTTTCCTCTAGCTTCTAGATGCGTAGCTTGAACATATACCTCATCTATACTAGTGGGATTAAACATGAGGATAGTGTGCCTCATGTAGCCATGTAGACCACCAATGTACTTCAATAGAGTCTCAGGTGAGTCTAATGAGATTCCTAGAATCAAAGCTCTATTCCTAAATTATTGGGTGTAACATTGTACACTTTTCCCTTTCAATTGGCGAAGAGTTTGCCAGCTCATCATGGCTTGCTGCATGTAAGCCAGTGGATAGAACTGCTTTTTGATTGCAGAAACAAATTCACTCCAGACAAAAAGAGTTTTACCATGTTTCTTCATGTCAGCTTAGGTCCTGCCTTCCCACCAAACCAAGGCAGTGCCCCCAAGGTGTAGGCTGGCCAGCTAAATCTTGCACTTGTCCGATTCGATACTCTGCACTCTGCAATAAACATCAATTTGTCTGATCCAATTGTCCAACTTTTCTGCATTCAACTCTCCATCATATATTGGTAAATCAAATTTAACATCTAGTTTAATCAAATATGTCTTCTTTTTATGTTCAGGGCTATTAGGAGGTGTGAGAAAGTTTTCTTCTTTCCCTTTGCCTTTTGAGTGGTCATGGAGGAGAGACTCTTCTTCTCCTTTATCTTGTTTGGAGCCTGATGAATCTTCATCTTTATGTTTTCTAAAGTCCTTATACATTTCCTCTACCATGGATCTCATGGCCAGGAAACTATCTATAAATTGAGGGTCTGGGCCCACAGAACCTTCCTCCGACATTTTCTTCTGAGGATAGACTCTTCCAATTTCAGGATTAGTTTCGACCAACTCTCCTTCTCCTAATTTGAGCTTTGATCTAGTTAGCATTCAACAGCTAAATCTAGCACAAGCTTGTCTAACCTTAACAACCTATAGCTTTGATACCACTTGATCTGGAATCACCCCTAGGTGACCTCAAAAAATTAATGAAGGTATTACAGACTCATGTTACGGTGTGTGTGTCTATGTTATCTTGTGCAACGGATCGATAAGATTGAGAAATACACAGACACTTGATACAGTAAGAGATCATAGTAAGCAAAACATAAACACAACAAAATTTAATAAGGAGTTCACCCAATCCTCCTAGGCTACATCTCTTGGTCCAGCCTTCAGTGGTGGCCTTTTCATTATGTTTTTAAAAGCAAAGCCTTACAATAAGGAGCTCAATCTGAGTCTCACTTGACAAAGGACGATTAGTAGGATGGCACTTGGAATTCCCAAGTACTTAGAGTTCACAAACCCCCCTTACCAAATTTCGACCTCAATTGGTCTTTGTCTGGTCGATGTTGCCCTTACTCTAATGGCCAACTCGGCTTCTCTGTCCTCTACAATTTTGCCTCTATTTCTGTGTCTCTCGGCCTTTGGCTTTTTCACTGCTTCTCTACCTCATTGTCTGTCCTATCTCTTTCAGCTCGTGGCTTTAAAGCTAGTTCATTCCTTTGATTGTTCATTTCAGCTTCCCTGCTCTCTGGATCGCCTGCCTCTGTCTGCTAGGACTCCTCTGCCCTGCATAATCATTACTACGTAATGCTTTGTAGAGAGGTGGCCACCTGTCTCCTTGCGAATTGAGTGTCAGTTCTTCTTGAATGGTCGTTTTTTTCCGTTATTCCCTAGATGCCTGCGAAAGGGATCCTTCTGTCAATTCATCGGTCAAATCAGACTTCAAATCTTATGCGTCGTAGTTTATTTCTCCCCCGGGTCCAGTCATCCATCGGTTGAACCTCCGCTGTTGATCTGGAGCCCCCAGATCCCACGGTCTTCGCTTATATCACACGGTTGAGTTGCTCGACTGTTAATCCGTGATGTAAGTTGTTTCTCTCTCTCTCTGCCAGACACGCATCACTCGGTGTATGGAATCATTGGGTCCTCGGCCAAACCCGCTTACCGCTCGAAATGCCTCCGATATTCCGCCGGTTTTGAGCGCGGGACCCGCCTTGTTGGTTTTAGCGCTTTCCCACAATTTTCTGGTTTCCCTTGTGACCGAGCACTCAGGGCCTTTCCTTCTCAAGGGGTTTTTCCCAGCGATACGCAATTAGCGCTTTATGCTAATCACGTATCAGAAACAACCTCCATTTCTGGGTCTAAGCTTCCCAATTTCCATTTTTGCGCCATGCGCGGTCTCCATGGGCCAACGGTCAGCGCGCTTTGACCAAAGGTCCTCATTGTTCCATGCTAGCTGCAAATTACCATTATTTAGAGGTTATTTCTGATAGCTATAAGATTTTTTGAAGTCTGTCATTCATTCTTAACAATCATGGAATTGTTTTAGGATCCAATTCGGATCATATAAGAAAAATAAGAAGCTGAAGAAGCAAAACAAAGCTCTAAAAAGACAAGTCATAAACCTAAAGTACAAGATTCTCATGAAAAATCCAAGGATGGCAGTGGTCGAAAAGAAAGGGAAAAAGATGAAGTTGGATGTACTTGCAGAGATCTCAAAAGAAATGCAGTAATTAAATAGGAGACATCAATTTTTTTTTGCATGAGGACATGCAAAGACCTCAACATGGGGGAATGTAGAGTCTCCTGATTGTTTTATTTTTTACAACCTTTCCATCCATTTTCCTCTTTTCATCATTTGATAAATAAACAATAAACTATAGATTTTGACATGGTAAGGTACTCAAATGTCTTATTTTTCATATTTATTAATGTGCCTTATTATTAAGTTAAAAGATTGTAATAGCTACATAATTAACACGATTCTACAGTTGTTTCATGATTCCGCAGCTATCTCCATGGTTTGTCGGATTCTAGTACGCTAGCCAAGCAAAGAAGCACATGGGAAGATGGGGATTGATCTCCTCCTATTCGCCCAAGCCAAATCATCAAGGAAATTGTCTAGTGGCACAGTCAAAGAAGTAGGTCAATACGTGGATAAACGGAGCAGCAAGAGTTTAGATAGATCACGACTCTCTGATTTTCTTTCCAAATAGAAAATCATCGAGAAACGTTATTACTCTGTTATAGATTAGAATTCAGATTAGGATTGTTTTAAGTTTTTAAGGCATAAAAGTCTCAATCTGTTGAGCATGAATTCTATATATATAACTCTGTAAACAGAAAGCAGGGACGCATATGTAATCTTTAATTGATAGTTGGAAGTTTAAAACTATGTTCTTTTTAATTGAAGAAGTATTCTCGTCAAAATTATGTGCAGATAGTTGTTGAAATTAAAGTTCTAAACCTGTTGTTTTGTGGAGGTCCCTTACAAACAGTCGAAGTTTAATATTTTATTTTTACCTTAGTTCATTTCGTTTTCGTTATTTCCATAATTGCATTATCGTAGCTTCAATTTCTTTTTAGTTATTTGTTTATAGTCTTTCATTTTTTGTGTACCAATTTCAATCATTTATATGCGTTCTAAAATAGAAACTTGTATATAATCTTCTTCTTTTCATAGAAAATACTTTTGATTAGATCGCATTCCTTTTGTTTTCATTTTATTATTTCAAGTAGAATTATTAATTGCAGTATGGAGATCTCAACATAAGATGATTTATAAATTCATTCTAGAATAGAAGCGATTTTATTTTAGAGCATAAACAATTGTCTTTCTAGAATATAAGTAGTTTATTCATAGATTTTAGAATAAATTTATTTTTAGCTTATTTTAAAAAACACAATTCATCTTAAAGAATTTTTTATAGAATTTACAAAATAGTTTTGATTTTCCATTACCTTGCATAGTAGTTCTTTTGAAACTAACAACAATCAGTTAAATAGGATCATGATAGCTTGTTTTACGTTTTTTCTTTTCAAAATTGATCATAGGAATTTAATTATAAATCTTCAATTTCATTAGGAACATAAGAATAAAGAAAACCCTTAAAACAAACACAATCATCATTCTAATAAACCCAAAAGGCTTCTAGCATATATAGTGCACTTTCGCTTCACAAGTTTACCAACTCCGGTCGATAATTTATGTAAGCAATTTAAGAACATTAAATTGACTAAACAGTCCTGAACAATATTATGCTATAATAAAATGATGGCTTCTATGGTGTATTTGTTTGAACATGATGTTTGCTCTACAAAGTGAAATGTCTTATCATGTGCATGGTTAAAACTTTAATGTGACAAAATCCAATCTAACACATAATTAGCTAATGAATTAGCTAATGTGTTTTTCTCTCGAGCAATGTGAACATAAGAAATGTAAGCAAATAATCATTCTAAGATACCTACCCTCAAAAAGTAACATAAAATGGTAGGATTCCTTACAGAATAGGGATGGTTGAGATGAGACACCACGAGTTGAGAGTCAATATGAACAACTAAGTGGTGTATGCCAAGGAAATTAGCCTCGGTCATAGCTCAATGACAACACTATATTTTGCCACATTGTTGGTAACCGGGTGAAGATAAATACCCCCTGAACTCACAAACTCATTGGTGAGCGAGAAGATAACCCATGAAACAGAAGCAATGTTCTGAGTGTAATGGATTGGACCATATGCAAAACCTACATAAGATAGTAACGGTGTTGACATCTGTCAAACCAAGACTAGACACACGAATCACACACAAAAACCACGAAAAAGCGAAGACCAAAAAAAAAAAAACCTTTCACACCCACACTTATATACAATATGTACAAGAGACCATGCAAAGAAACTAAGAATAGTAGCATTCACATAAAGCCAATTTTGTGTTTGAAACAATGGATTTCCATCACAATCAATTAACTCATAGGCCCCTTTCTTGAGAACACGTTTAACAATGTAGGGACCATGCCACATAGGTTTAAGTTTACCATCTCCTAACTTATCATGGTCTTGATCATAAACCGAAACCAGATCACCTTCAAAAAAGACATGAGGTTGGATAAATTTATCATACTGGGCCTTCACACGTTTCTTATGAGTTTCGTTATTGACCAGGGTGAAAAGGAGTTGTTCATCTAAATGGGAAAGTTGTAAAAGATGTTCTTCCTTGGCTGAAGTGTTAGGAAGAATTTCTATGGCTAGTTGAAATGAAGAGATTTCACACTAAATAAGGAGAATAAACTCTATTCCATAAACCAATTGGAAAGGAATAAATCCCATAGCAGATTTAACAGAGGTTTTATATGCCCATAGTACAGAAAAGAGCATAAGATGCCAATTTGACTTATGATTCCCTACCATCCGTTGTAACATAGTTTTCAAGGTGTAATTAATAGCCTCAACTTGACCATTAGCCTGAGGATAATAGGGTGTTGAGTGTTCTTGACAAAAACCCAACTTGGCAACCATTTCTTGCATCATATGGTTTTGAAAATATTTATCATGATCTATCACAATTCCTTTAGGCACACCAAACCTAGCAATGACATGGTTGAATAAAAATAGGGTTGCAGTGGCTCCGTCATTGGAATGTGTAGGCATAGCCTCAACCCACGTAGTAAAATAGTTAACAAACACAATGATGTAGTGATGACTGCGGACTGAGGGTGGGTTATAGTGCATGAAATCAATACCCTACTATGCAAAAGGACCAACAACAACAACCAGATGTCAAGGGGCAGGATGTGTGTGCATTTTTCAAGAGAATATTTGGCATGTATGGCACTTTTGGACAAAATATATGCAATCCTTAAAGAGTGAAGGCCAAAATTATTGAGTGTGTAAGATCTTATGAGTAGTGGAAAACCCAAAGAGATGACCACCACATGCCCCATATTGGCAATAGTTCAAGACTCGTTTGACTTCTTCATGAGTAAGGCATTGACGTAATAAAATGTCAACACCATGACAGTATAAGGTAGCATTGATAATACGATAGTTTTAGACTGATGGCATATGTGTCGACGATCATCATGAGAAATTCCAAACCAAAAATGTTGAGTTTGGAGATACGACAGGATGTCATCGTACCAAGGATCAAAAGAGCTAATGAGGACTAATGATTCATCAGGTAAAGGATTTGTGGTCACAAATTTCTCACTGGTCTAAGGAAACTCAAAAAGTAACTTTGTGAAAGCTAGGGATTTCTTAGATTTAGCAATGGAAAAATCCAAATCAAACTCTTGAAGAATAATTATCCACTTGGAGTACTTGCCCCCAATGATTTGATGACGAAGGATATGTTTCATATGGTTGGAGTTGGCAATGATTATGGTCTTTCGCAAAAGTATAGTGCCTTAATCGTTGGACAACAACAGCGGCTTCCAAAGCCAACTTTTCCACATGGGAATAGCAAAGCTCAGGACCTAAGAGGCCTTTTATAAGGTAGTAAATTGGGTTCTCATTGCATATATCATCCTCTTGGACCATAACCATACTAAGAGCATACTCTGAGGCTGCAAGATAAAATAAAAAGTCCCAGTTGAAATTAGGAGGACTAAGTAAGGGAACAAACAACAAATTTTGCTTGATAGAATCAAAACGAAGTTGGCCTTGGTCATCCCAAATGAAGGGTACTCCTATTTTCAATAGACACATAAATCCTTAGGTAATGTAAGCATAATTGACAATAATCCACCATAAGAAATTGGCTTTCCCTTGTAATTTTTGAAGTTGGTGAACTGTGTGTGGAAGAGGAAAGTTATTGATAGCCTCAACCTTATTGGGATAAACATGAATCCCTTATTTATACACAATGAATCTTGGTAGTCTCCTGGATTGTACATAAATGACACATTTGTGTGTATTAAGCTAGATTTTATAGTAACAACATTAGAGAAAAAATTCTCGAAGGTGTGCAGGATGATCCTCACAAAGTAAAAAATGAGCGGAAAGCTCATCAAGATAAACTTCAAAGGTGTGTTTTATATCCTGAAATGCATAAGACATGGACCACTAGAAAGTGGCTCTAGCATTTTTAAGACCAAAAGGAAATTTACGATAGGTGAATGTTCCCAAAGGAAAAATAAAAGCAGTCTTGTGTTGGTCTTTTGGTTTTATCTCAATCAAGTTATAGCCAGAAAAACCATCAATAAATGAGAAGATAGAATTGTCAGCACATGCGTCTAGAATCTGGTCGATAAATGGTGTGGGATAATTATCCTTTTGGAAATCCATATTCAAGTCATTTTAATCAACACAAAATCTAATGGTCCCTTTCTTTTTATCGACTGGAACATGATTAGAAACCCATTACGTAATGGCGCAAGATAAATAAATTCAACAACTAAGAGTTTTTGAACTTCAACTTTAATAATAGTCACCTTGTAAGGGTTAAATACTAGTTGGAGTTTCTTTCAAACAATATTAGCTCTAAGATAAGTCTTAATATCATGATGAGCAATCTTAGGATCGATTTCAGGCATTTCATCATAGGACCAAGCAGAAACATCACGAAAATATTTGAAGAGAGAAATATAAATTTTGATTTCTTGAGGAGTACAATATGCCCCAATCAAAATATTTTCCACAACACCTATCTTCATGGAAATATTGATAGGAATGGTAGCTGAAATATTAGCCAAGTTCTCTTTAGAAGAGAGAGTAAAAACCCAAGTGGGGATCAAGGAATATTTATCATTGTCAGAGGAAACCAAGATTTGATCAGACACATCCATGTTAACTACTTGATGAAGGAAAGAGGAATGATGATGAAGATTCCCCTAAAGACGATATGAGACTTACATGAATTATTGAATAGCTTCATCTGATGAAAGAGGAAGATGAAGAAGTCATAAGACAAAGGATGGTCAACAATTCAAATAAGCACAGGTTAATTATCAAGTGGCTCAAAAATAGCATCACTTGACTCATCAGTTGCAGAGGCCAGCTAAATGGTTTGATAAGCAAGTTCTACTAGACTTAGAGGCATGTGCTCACCATATTGATCAATTTCAGAAGGATATGGCACCACCGAAGGATCATCATAAATTTTGGGTCCACATGTGTGAGAAGAGATCATATGGATGCAAGAAATAGTAGATGATAAAGAATTGTTGGGCTAGGGTAATTGAGGGAATATCCTAATAAGAGATGAGATTTTAAACAAGCCCACACCAACACTCGCATATTGACCAGGGTGATTTCCAACAAGTGGGATCAAAGTCCTCGTAGTGGTAACATGGGTTGAAGACACACAATAGTCTAGTTGGTCAATGGTAATAATCTTGTATTCACGAGGAAAGTAAAGGAGAAATAAAATGGATGATACAACCACAGTCATGACATACAACCAGCTACAGCCAAGGAGAAAGTTATATTCTAAATCAGCGTCGATGACTTCAATATCAACATAGGGAGTTTTGGCCCCTAGCTCAATGGAAAACTTGGGAAGAACTCCCTTAGGAATGAAATGATTCCTGTCAAATTCCTAAAGGATGGTAGTAGACTTGGTGAGTTCCAGAGAGCTGAGAGATTTCCAACATGATGTTGACATGCCACAAGTGGAGGAGACTTCAACCACCAACATTAAATGAACATTTCTTTGAAATATCTACACAATAATCTAAAAGGTGATCTGGTGGGAAAGTCGAATGGAAACCTTGTCAACATTAAATGTGATAATATTTTAGTCAGAGAGGTCCACCCCATCAATCGAAGATAATAAGGCCTTGCATTGCTAAGGATAGATTTGAAAAACCTTTGAGGCATACATGGCATAGGGAGCTTGGGCTAAGTCTTCAAAAATATTGTAATGTTGAGTGTTTCGGGCAGATGGATTGTATGTAGTCTTACGAATGACACCCTTAGATGGGAAATAACCTAGCTCCACATGCTTATCCAATGTGAGAGGTTCAGTGGAAGTAGGTGGGTTGGGTGAGTCCTTCGAAGAATAAATCGACTCAGGAGGATTGTAAGATTTAGCTTGTGTAGTCACATTGATTTTCTCCTAACACATAAGGATGGGCATATGAGGATAAGGATTGGAGAGCCCCTCACTACCCCCTTGCGGAGGTGGAAGAGCATGGGAAACCATTTGTTGCTGGGGTTGTGTAGGGAATGGCTAAGTTAAAACATCAGGTTGTTGGGGAAAGAATCCTATGAATGTCATCCATGCGAGAGCACTCGCGAATTAAATATTCACCTTGGAAAATATTGCAAGGGAACTTAATATTATGATGACGTTCACATATACCCCTTCCCTAATTAGACGAGTTTGGTTGAGTCTCTTGAGTAGTTTGGTTCTTTTGATTATTATTTTTATTCATCTTCCCATCACATTTATGATTGTTCTTAGTTTTTTTGGACTTCACCATGACAACATTGGTGGGCTGCTTAGAAGAGGGTTCCTTTAGAGAGCTAGGCACACTTGTGGCTTGTGATGTCATGATCAATTTCCGAAGTTGGGTAGCAAGTTGGCTCATAGAATCGAAAACAAAACCAATCACACCATCAACATGTGGTCCCAGAGTCATTTTAGGTGGGTTAATAGAAGGGCGTGGAGCAATAGGAAGAACGTCATAAAGCATGTATGACTGGTGTTAGAGTCAGTATTTGCATACTACCACCAGTGATCAAAATATCTCTTTTATATAATATTAGAGTCCTGTCTGAAATTTTTGTCATTCCACTAGGTCATCATGCAAAAATTTGGTCACTGAAGGTTGAATTAGGGTTCCTTTACTCCTTTTATAAATTTACCCCTTGCTGGCTCATTTCACCTTCATTAGAAAAATAGTTTGTAATTTGAATATTCAGGCAAAAATGTAATTTTATGGTTTTAATATGTAATAATTCTCATGGTTCCAAGTGTTGTAAGTTCAAAGTTCCATCATCCAAAAGGAAGAGTTTCAAAGTCATTATGTTTCCAAATTCACCAAGAAGATCAAATCAGAAGATCAATTTCAAAGGTAAATTGTAAAATACAAGTCAAGTTTGAGAAAGAAAAAGTTGGTCCCAACACTAATTTTGAAAATCTAAACAAGGTATAAAGGCCATCAACGACCAAGGGAAGGCTCATTTTCACTCTTATCCATCGATACCTTACTCACCTACACTCCATATACCTCCCTTGACCTTTTCCCATGCCCATAACTCTCATTTACCTCTCCTATGGTTTTGAGGGCATTTTTCTTGGTTTCATGACCTCCATGGTTAAATCATCAACAAAACTTGTATCCTGATGCTCTTACACCTTCCCCTATCCTTTATATATCTTCCTAAACACTTCCCATCACTCCTATCCATCAAAATCACCATTTTTATACAAACCCTAGCATATTGCTATGCTTTTGACACTATGAGGGTGCTCTTTACAGTGGCATGGTCAAACACGCAACACCTAGGACGCTGCACTTTTGTTTGGAGCATCCAACAAGCAAATGCTCAACATTTTTGGATTCAAAATGATAAGGAAATGCACCCTGAACTTTTGCTAAGAATTTGGAGCAAAACTAGTTAGCCAAAAGGGTCAAAAATTACCAAAAAATCACCTTTCTACCTATTTTCTGGCCTGATCATTGCGCATTTGAGCAGTCTTGGGAGATTGCAATTTTGGAGGGGAAAATCAAGCACGTTTTGAAAACCAATGGCAGTTTTGGAAACTAGATGGGATACGCTTTCCAATGAGCTATCCTTGGCTAGATTTGGACATCGGGAAGGCAGTCAAAATTCAGCTTGAGAGGACGTTGCGCGTTTGACCAAGGTCACTATGCGTTTAACCAAGTCACTGCACATTTGACAGTTTTCCACAATTTTCACTATTTCATTCCAAGCTGACTTTTACCTATGAGAAATGCAATTTTTACCTATGTAATTGATCCAGATGATGTAATTATTATGTTTTTACTTTTTTTCTAGGGTAGATACATCCATTAGATGGCCTATGTGGCATGTAATGAATCAGTTTGCTAGAGTGAGGGATGAGTCACTTTGACCACCCTACACTCCAGCTATCAGTTTAGCCTTTCTTGCAACTGCTCCTCCACTCATGGATTTGACCCCTGAGCCTAGGATGAGTTGGTTTTTGGCCTATATTATGTATTTTCTTAGTCATTTTATAGGTTGGATTTAGTAGGGATGCTATACTAGTGATCAGAGACTATTGTATCAGATTTTGGAAATTTTCAATAGATGAGTTGCAACTATTTTTCTGGGATACATGTGGTATGAATTTTTAGCATTTTTTCTTCTTTGTGATCATTTGTATGAATGTTTTATCAGTTCATAAACCATTCCATGTCTGTTATATGGTAATTTACAAGTTGATAGGCAGAATACAAGTTTGCTCTTGCTCTATTTTGGGTAATTTATCATACTTTGTCCATTTTTCCTCAGTTTAGGAAGAATACATCTCTTATGCTCTTCCTAACTCCTTATCAATCTTAAACCATATCATAAAATCACCTTTTAAGTGTTAAGATTTATGCCTACCTTTCCCCTTTGAATGTCTGCAATCATATCTTATTCACCCTGATGTAGTCCCTCTGACCTAAAACACAAATCCTTGTGACTACCCAACAAAAATCAAATCAAACAACCCCTTGCACTTTACATCTAGCTTAAAATCCTAATCTATCGAGCCCTCCTGGCTATGATCCTTTGGAGAGAGCCCTCTCTGGCCTGGTAGGGCTAGCTACCAAGCTAAAAGACTGGTTTGTGGTTACCTCAGTCGGACTCTTCCTCAGCCTTGGAGATCCGAAGGAGTGATAACATAGTGGCGTTGTTTCTGGGGAGCGAAAGATCTATCTTCCTCAGGAAAGAACGAAAGTGATTTAGATCTAATTGTTGATGGTGAACAACAGTTGGACACATAGGAAGGTTGTACCATTCACCTGGCAACTCTATTGACTGAAAGATCTAGAAAATCAACACTTCATGGCAACTGACCTTTTCAAGAACCAGTAGTTTGAAAACCTTCTTGGTGACTTCATTTTTGTCAAGATGAGTTCTAATGCAAGAAGAAATCCTAGGTATGCTCTTATGGATCGATCTCATATTCCTGGATCTCCAAATCCTATGCCTCATGTTTACTGGTTTACATATATTCCTTTATTTAAAAATGAACAAGAATATGATGCTATTTTGCATTTAGTAAGGTTTCATGTACATGTATGTAGACTAAGAGTTGAGTTTCCTGAGGACTGTCACATGAAGTTGTTTATGGCTACCCTTGAAGATAAAGCTAGTGTATGGTATGAAGGGTTACTAGAAGGAAGCTTATGTTCTCTAAAAGATTTCCATAATGTGTTCTCCAACCATTATGTGAAGTCTTATCTTTCTTTACAAAGTTGTTGTGATTATAGTGAAGGTTTCATTGCATATCTTGAAAGCATTGATGATATCAAATGTATGGATGATGAAGAAATCATTGAAGCCTTCTCTTATTTTTCCCTTCAACAACATTCTGAAGAAGCCAGTCACTTTAATACACAAGATCATAGTGAGCTTACAGTAACTTCCTCTTTGCTTGAAGATGAAGGATTTTTTCATCTTGATAGTCAAAAGGAATCACATGAAATGAATCACCAGTCTGATGAAAATTTATATACTCCTTTACTTGAAATTAATGAAGATATTCAACAGCATTGTCAAACTTTAGGATGGAAAGAAGACAATTGTTGTTTTGTCCAAAGAAAACAAAAAGTACTATCTCCCCTGTCTGAAGATGAGACAGATCAACTCCTGAAAGGTCATGTTATAGCCCAAGCTAATGCAGATGATAGGGCTGTCATGTTTGATAATCTTGAAGATTGTTTTATGTTTAATGATGACTTAGACTGTGAATTTGAGGAGTATGAGCTTGAGAGAGACAGTATGCCAGAAATTGAGTCAGAATTTCTCGTGCTCGAGGAATTTACAACCAACACTCAAATATCAGAAGGTTATACTTCTATATGCCTTCTTATCAATCAACAACCAACTGTTCTTTCAGATCAGAATGAAGGGAGTACTTGTATTTTCTCTGTTGGATCTCAAGACAAGGTAATGCTTTAGGATTTTCAAGATCCCTTCGACAGTCTTTTGCAAGCATTAGAGAATATCAATGTTGTTTGGTTTGTTAGCATAAGCCTTGGTTTCAGTTGTTATTGTGATATGCCTACATGTACTTCGTTCTGCCTACTTAGGCAAAGTGAGAGAAGAATTTCAGTAAGTAGCCATTTGCTAGATTGGTTACATTGGAAGGCTCACTTTACACGACTGTACATATTTATTTAATAGGCAGGTGGCTTTCATCAGTATTTGAAGCCCTCAAATCTCGATGGTCTATTGCCATTAATAAGTTTTTTAAGTACTTGTTTCAATTAAGTAATTCTTGAGTCATTTTTTTAGTCAATTTCAAGTCAGTTTCGAGACAGTTTTGAGTTTTTTTTTATCGTTTTGGCCCATATGGTAAGACTACCTGGTTTATGGTGTTCTTGGCACCTCCAAGGAGATGTCATTCCCAAATAAGGCCAATGTTAGAGTCAGTATTTGCATACTGCCACCAGTGATCAAAATCTCTCTTTTATATCATATTAGAGTCCCGTCTAAAATTTTTGTCATTCCACTAGGTCATCATGCAAAAATTTGGTCACTGAAGGTTGAATTAGGGTTTCCTTTACTCCTTTTAGAAATTTACCCCTTGCTGGCTCATTTCACCTTTTGTTGAAGTATACCATTAGTCATGACTTGTCTTCATCATGACAGTCATTTTCATCATGGTCACAACCATTCAAAGTCTCCATTAGGTCTTAGGGTTTCCAAGGTCCACTAAAACACCATCTCCTGCATAAAAGACCAGCAAGTGAAGGAGTAAGATTAAACAAGATTTCATCAGCAAAATAGTTTGTAATTTGAATATTCAAGCAAAAATGTAATTTTATGGTTTTAATATGTAATAATTCTCATGGTTCCAAGTGTTGTAAGTTCAAAGTTCCATCATCCAAAAGGAAGAGTTTCAAAGTCATTATGTTTCCAAATCCACCAAGAAGATCAAATCAGAAGATCAAGTTCAAAGGTAAATTGTAAAAGACAAGTCAAGTTTGAGAAAGAAAAAGTGGGTCCCAAGACTAATTTTGAAAATCTAAACAAGGTATAAAGGCCATCAAAGACCAAGGGAAGGCTCATTTGCACTCTTATCCATCGATATCTCACTCACCTACACTACATTTACCTCCCTTTACCTTTTCCCACGCCCATTCCTCTCATTTCCTTCTCATTGGGTTTTGAGTGCTTTTTTCTTGGTTTCATGATCTCCATGGTTAAATTATCAACAAAACTTATATCCTGATGCTCTTACACCTTCCCCTATCCTTAATATACCTTCCTAAACACTTCCCGTCACTCCTATCCCTCAAGATAACCATTTTCCTACAAACTCTAGCCTATTACTACGCTTTTGACATTGTGAGGGCGCTCTTGATAGTGGCATGGTCAAACGCGCAGCACCTAGGACGTTGCACTTTTCTTTGGAGGATCCAACGAGAAAATGATCAGCATTTTTGGATTTCGAATGACGAGGACATGCACCCTATACTTTTGCTAAGAATTTGGAGCAAAACTAGTCAGTCAAAAGGGTGAAAAACTACCAAAAAATCACCTTTCTAGCTCTTTTTTGTCTTGGTCGCTGCGCGTTAGAGAAGTCTTGGGAGATTGCAATTTTTAAGTGTAAAATCAAGCTAATTTTGAAAACCAAGGGAATATTTTTAAACTAGACAGGATAATCTTTCCAATGAGCTATCCTGGGCTAGATTTGGACATCGGGAAGGCAGTCAAAAGTTAGATTGAAGAGGACATTGTGCATTTGACCAGGGTCGCTGCGCATTTAACCAGGTCATTGCATGTTTGAAAATTTTCCACAATTTTCACTATTTCATTTCAAGTTAGCTTTTACCCTTGAGAAATGCAAGTTTTACCTATGTAATTGATCTAGATGATGTAATTATTATGTTTTTACTTTTATCTAGGGTAGATGCATCAATTAGATGGCCTATGTGGCATGTAATTAATCAGTTTGCTAGAGTGAGGGATGAGTCACTTTGACCACCCTACACTCCAGCTATCAGTTCAACCTTTCTTGCAACTGCTCTTCCACTCATGGATTCAACCCCTGAGCCTAGGATGAGTTGATTTTTGGCCTATATTATCGATTTTCTTACTCATTTTACAGGTTGGATTCAGTAGGGATGCTGTACTAGTGATCAGAGGCTATTGTATCAGATTTTGGCAATTTTCAATAGATGAGTTGCAACTATTTTTTTGGGATACGTGTGGTATGATTTTTTAGCATTGTTTCTTCTTTGTGATCATTTGTATGAATGTTTTATTAGTTCATAAACCATTCCATGTCTGTTATATGGTAATTTACAAGTTGACAGGAAGAATACATGTTTGCTCATGCTCTATTTTGGGTAATTTATCATACTTTGTCCATTTTTCCTCAGTTTAGGAAGAATACATCTCTCGTGCTCTTCCTAACTCCTCATCAGTATTAAACCATCTCTTCAAATCACCTTTTAAGTTTTAAGATTTATGCCTACCTTGCCCCTTTGAATGTCTGCAATCATATCTTATTCGCCCTGACCTAGTCCCTCTGAACTAAAACACACATCCTTGTGACTACCCAACCAAAATCAAATCAAACAACCCCCTGCACTTTACATCTATACTAAAACCCTAATCTATCTAGCCCTCCTAGCTGTTATCCTTTGAAGAGAGCCCTCCTGGCTGTGATCCTTTGGAGAGAGCCCTCTCCGGCTTGGTAGGGCTAGCTACCAAGCTAAAAGACTGGTTTGTGGTTACCTCAGTCGGACTCTTCCTCAGCCTTGGAGATCCGGAGGAGTGATAACACAGTGGTTCCGTTGTCGGGGAGCGAAAGCTCTATCTTCCTCAGGAAAGAACGACAATGATTTAGATCTAATTGCTGATGGTGAATAGCAATTGGACACATAGGAAGGCTGTAACATTCACCTGGTGACTCCATTGACTGAAAGATCCAGAAAATCAACACTTCATGGTGACTCCACTTTTCAAGAACCAGTAGTTTGAAAACCTTCTTGGTGACTTCATTTTTGTCAAGATGAGTTATGCTGCAAGAAGAAATCCCAGGTATTCTCCTATGGATCGATCTCATATCCCTGGATTTCCAAATCCTATGCCTCATGTTGACTGGTTTACAAATCTTCCTATATTTAAAAATGAACAAGAAGATGATGCTACTTTGCATTTAGTAAGGTTTCATGTACATGTATGTAAACTAAGAGTTGAGTTTCCTGAGGACTGTCACATGAAATTGTTTATGGCTACCCTTGAAGATAAAGCTAGGGTATGGTATGAAGGGTTACCAGAAGGAAGCCTATGTTCTCTAAAAGATTTCCATAATGTGTTCTCCAACCATTATGTGAAGTATTATATTTCTTTACAAAGTTTTTGTGATTATAGTGAAGGTTTCATTGCATATCTTGAAAGTATTGATGATATCGAATGTATGGATGATGAAGAAATCATTGAAGCCTTCTATGATTTTTCCCGTAAAAAACAGTCTAAATAAGCCAGTCACTTTAAAACACAAGATCATAGTCAACTTACAAAAACTTCCTCTTTGCTTAAAGATGAAGAATTTTTCATCTTGATAGTCAAAAGAAATCACACAAAATGAATCAACAATCTGATGAAAATCTATATACTCCTTTGCTAGAAATTAATGAAGATATTCAACATCATTGCCAAACTTTAGGAGGGAAAGAAGACAATTGTTGCTTTGTCCGAAGAAAACAAAAAGTACTATATCCTATGTCTAAAGATGAGATAGATCAACTCTTGAAAGGTCATGTTACAACCCAAGCTAATGCAGATGAAAGGGTTGTGATGTTTGATAATCTTGAAGACTGTTTTCTATTTAAGGATGACTTAGACTATGAATTTGAGGAGTATGAGCCTGAGAGAGATAGTATGCCAGAAATCGAGTCATAATTTCTCATGCTCAAGGAATGTATAACCAACAATCAGATATCAAAAGGTTATACTTCTATATGCCTTACTATCAATCAACAATCAACTGTTCTTTCAGATCAGAATCAAGGGAGTACTTGTATTTTTGCTGCTGGATCTCAAGAGAAGCTAATGCTTCAGGATTTTCAAGATCCCTTCAGTAGTCTTTTGCAAGCATTGGAGAAGATGAATGTTGTCTAGTTTTTTAGCATAAGCCTTGGTTTCAGTTGTTATTGTGATATGCCTACATGTACATCGTTCTGCCTACTCAGGGAAAGTAGCATAATTCCAGTAAGTAGCCATCTGCTAGATTGGTTACATTGGAAAGCTCACTTAACATGATTGTACATATTTATTCAATAGGCAAGTGGTTGTCATCAATATTTGAAGCCCTCAAATCTCAATGGTCTGATGCCATTAATAAGTTTTGTAAGTACTTGTTTCAGTTAAGTAAGTCTTGAGTCATTTTTTCAGTCAATTTCAAGTCAGTTTCGAGTCAGTTTTGAGATTTTTGTTTACCGTATTGGCCCATATGGTAAGGCTACTTGGTCTACGGTGTTCTTGGCAGCTCCAAGGAGCCACCGTTCCCAAATAAGGCCAATGTTAGAGTCAACATTTTCATACCAGTGATCAAAATCTCTCTTTTACATCATATTAGAGTCCTGTCTAAAATTTTTGTCATTCCACTAGGTCATCATGCAAAAATTTGGTCACTAAAGGTTGAATTAGGGTTTCCTTTACTCCTTTTAGAAATTTACGCCTTGCTGGCTCATTTCGCCTTTTATTGAAGTATACCATTAGTCATGACTTGTCTTCATCATGACAGTCATTTTCATCACGGTCATAACCATTCAAAATCTCCATTAGGTCTTAGGGTTTCCAAGGTCCACTAAAAAACCACATCTTGCATAAAATGCCAGCAAGTGAAGGAGTAAGATTAAACAAGATTTCATCAGCAAAATAGTTTGTAATTTGAATATTCAAGCAAAAATGTAATTTTATGGTTTTAATATGTAATAACTCTCATGGTTCCAAGTGTTGTAAGTTTAAAGTTCCATCATCCAAAAGGAAGAGTTTCAAAGTCATTATGTTTCCAAATCCACCAAGAATATCAAATTAGAAGGTCAAGGTCAAAGCTAAATTGAAAAAGACAAGTCAAGTTTGAGAAAGAAAAAGTGGGTCCCAAGACTAGTTTTGAAAATCTAAACAGGGTATAAAGGCCATAAAAGACAAAGAGAAGTCTCATTTTCGCTCTTATCCATTGATACCTCACTCACCTACACTCCATATACCTCCCTTGACCTTTTCCCATGCCCATTCCTCTCATTTCCCTCTCCTTGGGTTTTGAGGGCATTTTTGTTGGTTTCATGACCTCCATGGTTAAATCATCAACAAAACTTGTATCTTGATGCAATTACACCTTCCCCTATCCTTAATATACCTTCCTAAACACTTCCCATCACTCCTATCCCTCAAAATCACCATTTTTCTACAAATCCTATCCTATTGCTACGCTTTTGACACTGTGAGGGCGCTCTTCAAAGTTGCATGGTCAAACACGTAGCACCTAGGACGTTGCGATTCTGTTTAGAGCATCCAACAAGAAAATGGTCAGAACTTTTGGATTTAGAATGATCATTAGATTCACCTATAATTTTTCTAAGAATTTGGAGCAAAAATAGTCAGCCAAAAGGGTCAAAAACTAAAAAACATCACCTTTCTGCCTCTTTTCTGGCATGGTCGTTGAGCATTTGAGCAGTCTTGGGAGATTGAAATTTTGGAAGAGAAAATCACCTTATTTTGAAATCCAAGGGAAGTTTTGGAAAATAGACAGAATAAGTTTTCCAATGAGCTATCTTGGGCTAGATTTGGAGATTGGGAAGGAAGTCAAAAGTCAGCTTGAAGAGGACAATGTGCGTTTGACCAGGGTCACTGCGCATTTAACAAGGTCGCTGCCCGGTTGATGGTTTTCCACAATTTTCACTATTTCATTCCAAGTTGAATTTTACCCATGAGAAATGAAATTTTTACCTATGTAATTGATCCATATGATGTAATTATTATGTTTTTACTTTTATCTAGGGTAAATACATTTGTTAGATGGCCTATGTGGCATGTAATGAATCAGTTTGCTAGAGTGAGGGATGAATCACTTTGACCACCCTACACTCCAGCTATCAGTTTAGCCTTTATTGCAACTGCTCCTCCACTCATGGATTCGACCCCTGAGCATAGGATGTGTTGATTTTTGGCCTATATTATGGGATTTCTTAGTCATTTTACAGGTCAGATTCTATAGGGATGCTATACTAGTGATCAGAGACTATTGTATCAGATTTTGGCAATTTTCAATAGATGAGTTGCAGCTATTTTTCTGGGATACTTGTAGTATGAATTTTTAGCATTGTTTCTTCTTTGTGGTCACTTGTATGAATGCTTTATCAGTTCATAAACCATTCCATGTCTGTTATATGGTAATTTACAAGTTCATATGCAAAATACATGTTTTCTCATGCTCTGTTTTGGGTAATTTATCATACTTTGTCCATTTTTCCTCAGTTTAGGAAGAATACATCTCTTATGCTCTTCCTAACTCCTCATCAGTCTTAAACCATCTCATCAAATCACCTTTTAAGTTTAATATTTATTCCTACCTTGATCCTTTGAATGTCTGCAATCATATCTTATTCGCCTTGACCTAGTCCCTTTGACCTAAAACACACATCCTTGTGACTACCTAACCAAAATCAAATCAAACAACCCCCTACACTTTACATCTAGCCTAAAACCCTAATATATCTAGCCATCCTGGCTGTGATCCTTTGGAGAGAGCCCTCTTTGACTTGGTAGGGCTAGCTACCAAGCTAAAAGACTAGTTTGTGGTTACCTTAGTCAGACTCTTCCTTAGCCTTGGATATCTGGAGGAGTGATAACATAGTGGCACCATTGTCGGGGAGCAAAATATCTATCTTCCCCGGGAAAGAAAAACAATGATTTAGATCTAATTGTTGATGGTTAATAATAGTTGGACACATAGGAAGGCTGTACCATTCACCTGGCAACTCTATTGACTGAAAGATCTAGAAAATCAACACTTCATGGTGACTCCACTTTTCAAGAACCAGTAGTTTGAAAACCTTCTTGGTGACTTCATTTTTGTCAAGATGAGTTCTGCTGCAAGAATAAATCCCAAGTATGCTCCTATGGATCGATCTCATATCCCCGGATTTCCAAATCCTATGCCTCATGTTGACTGGTTTACAAATCTTCCTATATTTAAAAATGAACAAGAAGATGATGCTACTTTGCATTTAGTAAGGTTTCATGTACATGTATGTAGACTAAGAGTTGAGTTTCCTAAGGACTGTCTCATGAAGTTGTTTATGGCTACCCTTGCTGATAAAGCTAGGGTATGGTATGAAGGGTTACCAGAATGAAGCTTATGTTCTTTAAAATATTTCCATAATGTGTTCTCCAACCATATGTGAAGTCTTATATTTATTTACAATGTTGTTGTGATTATAATGAAGGTTTCATTGCATATCTTGAAAGCATTGCTGATATTGAATGTATCGATGATGAAGAAATCATTGAAGCCTTCTCTAATTTTTCCCTTGAACAACAGTCTGAAGAAGCCAGTCACTTCAATACACAAGATCATAGTCAGCTTACAATAACTTCCTCTTTGCTTGAAGATGAAGGAATTTTGCATCTTGATAGTCAAAAGGAATCACATGGAATGAATCAGCAGTCTGATGAGAATTTATATACTCCTTTGCTTGAAATTAATGAAGATATTCAACATCCTTGTCAAACTTTAGGAGGGAAAGAAGACAATTGTTGTTTTGTCCAAAGAAAACAAAAAGTATTATCTCCTCTGTCTGAATATGAGATAGATCAACTCCTGAATGGTCATGTTACATCCCAAGCTAATGTAGATGACAAGGCTATCATGTTTGATAATTGTGAAGACTATTTTCTGTTTAAGGATTACTTAGACTATGAATTTGAGGAGTATGACCCTTAGAGAGACAGTATGCCAGAAATCAAGTCAAAATTTCTCATGCTAGAGGAATTTACAACTAACACTTAGATATCAGAAGGTTATACTTCTCTATGCCTTCCTATCAATCAACAACCAATTGTTCTTTCAGATCAAAATCAAGGGAGTACTTGTATTTTTGTTGTTGGATCTCAAGACAAGGTAATGCTTTAGGATTTTCAATATCCCTTTGGCAGCCTTTTGCAACCATTGGAGAAGATGAATGTTGTCTGGTTTGTAAGCATAAGCCTTGGTTTCAATTTTTATTGTGATATGCCTACATGTACATCGTTTTTCCTGCTGGAGGAAAGTGAGAGCAGAATTTCAGTATGTAGCTATGTGCTGGATTGGTTACATTGGAAGGCTCACTTTACATGATTGTACATATTTATTCAGTAGGCAAGTGGTTGTCATCAATATTTGAAGCCCTCAAATCTCGATGTTCTTCTGCCATTAATAAGTTTTGTAAGTATTTGTTTCAGTTAAGTAAGTCTTGATTCATTTTTTCAGTCAATTTCAAGTCAGTTTCGAGTCGGTTTTGAGATTTTTTTTACCGTATTGGCCCATATGGTAAGGCTACTTGGTCTACAGTGTTCTTGGCACCTCCAAGGACCTGCCATCCCCAAATAAGGCCAATCTTAGAGTCAGTATTTGCATACTGCCACCAGTGATCAAAATCTCTCTTTTTTATCATATTAGAGTCCCGTCTGAAATTTTTGTCGTTCCACTAGGTCATCATGTAAAAATTTGGTCACTGAAGGTTGAATTAGGGTTTCCTTTACTCCTTTTAGAAATTTACCCCTTGCTAGCTCATTTCACCTTTTGCTGAAGTATACCATTAGTCATGACTTGTCTTCATCATGACAACCATTTTCATCATGGTCACAACCATTCAAAGTCTCCATTAGGTCGTAGGGTTTCCATGGTCCACTAAAACACCATCTCCTACAATAAAAGACCAGCAAGTGAAGGAGTAATATTAAACAAGATTTCATCAGCAAAATAGTTTGTAATTTGAATATTCAAGAAAAAGTATAATTTTATGGTTTTAATATGTAATAATTCTCATGGTTCCAAGTGTTGTAAGTTCAAAGTTCCATCATCCAAAAGGAAGAGTTTCAAATTCATTATGTTTCCAAATCCACCAAGAAGATCAAATCAAAAGATAAAGTTCAAAGGTAAATTGTAAAAGACAAGTCAAGTTTGAGAAAGAAAAAGTGGGTCCCAAGACTAATTTTGAAAATCTAAACAAGGTATAAAGGCCATCAAAGACCAAGGGTATGCTCATTTTCACTCTTGTCCATCAATACCTCACTCACCTACACTCCATCTACCTCCCTTGACCTTTTCCCATGTCCATTCCTCTCATTTCCCTCTCCTAGGGTTTTGAGGGAATTTTTCTTGGTTTCATGACCTCCTTGGTTAAATCGTCAACAAAACTTGTATCCCGATGCTCTTACACCTTCCCCTATCCTTAATATACCTTCCTAAACACTTCCCATCACTCCTATCCCTAAAAATCAACATTTTTCTACAAACCCTATGTTAAGTTATGGTATGTTCTATGCTTATAACAGTTTACTTCTTTTTCTTATTATATTCCACATATTAGCAATCACATGTACATAAAGTAAAGTGTAGATAGAACATTAAACGATCGACAGAAAACAAGCCAAGACAAGAGACACAAGATGTGGCGGCTAGCTAAGGACAAACCCCACAATGTGTGGGGAAACCCTTTGATCAAATCTTCTTTTATCTTCAATAATTCAACAGAGAGAAATAGTACAATAAATCTTATTTATATCAGTAGTAGAAAACCCTAGATCAACAACATCAGCATTAGCGGCTTCATCATCAAAACTAGGGTAGTCGATCTCTCACAAACCAACCGTCGGATCAGCTTGATTCCACCACCAAAAGTTGCAACCTTCAGAGGAGGTTTAGATGAACCTACAACGTAATACATATGAGGAGATCTTCTGTTCCACGCAGGTCAAACTTCACTTTTGCAGTTGCAGCGTCAGTTTCAGCAGCTTCCTTCAAACTAGGGCAGTCGATATCTCGCAAACCGTCCGTCGGATCGACTTGATTCCACCACCAAAAGTTGAAGCCTTTAGACGAGGTTCAGATGAACCTACAATGCAGATCAGAAGAGGAGGTTTGATGGTCAACGCTAGTCAAAGTTTGGATCTGTAGTTGCAACTTCAATTTCAACAGCTTCCTTCAAACTAGGGCAGTTGATATCTCGCAAACCGTCCGTCGGATTGACTTGATTCCACCACCAAAAGTTTCAGCCTTTAGAGGAGGTTAAGATGAACCTACAACGTAGATCATAAGTGGAGGTTTGATGGTCCACGCTGGTCAAAGTTTGTATCTGCAGTTGCAGCTTTAGTGTCAGCAGCTTCCGACTTCACATGTGTGAGAGAGACCCTTTTCTGCGTAGTAGAGAAGAGACTCTTTTCTGTGTAGTAGAGAGAGAGATTTGATGAGATGAGTAAGTGAAAATGAGGAAAAGTCCTCCTGTATTTATACACAACTGTTGATGTTTGAATATATGTGACTATTGGGCTTCTGAGCCTACATGAGTTGTAGGTCGACTTGATAATAATTCCATAATCAAAATAAATTCATATCTCCATGAATACTTATCGGAATCAGATGATCTTTAGATGAATCCTACACCTCTTAATGAGAGGAATCTAATGAACATATTATCAACCATGAGTAAGATGACCCACATGAAGTTTGGACCTAGTTGCCAATTTTAACACTCCCTCTCAACTAGGGAGAACTTCATCTGCAATCTGTATGTCGGTCGCTACTATTCATCCATCAAATGCACTGCCCTGTACAACCTGACCCTTGCCCAGCTCTACTCTATTTTTCCTGTTTTTCTTTGTCTTGTTCTGCCCTGTATTAATCTGTGCGGCTCTGCTTTGTTATGCTCTGCTATGCTTTGTTCTGTTCTGATCTACTTTTGTCCGAATTATGAAGAAGAAGAAATGATCGAGGATGTATCATACTGACTCAAAGTCAATCTCAGAGTATGTACCACTAGTCCCAGACCAGTCTCAACCAACCTGAATTTAGCGTCATAGTGAGTACAACTCCTACCATTGGTCCCAGACTAGTAACATCCTCCACTGACTCAAAGTCAGTCTCAGAGTGCGTACCACTGGTTTCAGACCAGTAACAACTGACCCGAAGTCAGTGTCATAGAATGTACCACTCCTACCATTGGTCCCAATCTAGTATCACTGATCCCAAATCAATGGAGGTCATCCTAGCGTAGGGAGTATGGTAGATACAACGAAGCATCCATCAGTACTACTATGGTCCCTAACTTCATTTCGCTACTCATTGATCAGATGAGAGGTACTTCCCATGAGTCCCAGACTGCATGGGTAGGATGTCTCGATAGGAGAACTTAATCAATCCCGTCCTCATAGGAGAACACATCAATCCTGGTACAATCACCATGGAGAACACATCAATCTAGGCCACCATGGAGAACACATCAATCCTGCTACAATCGCCATGGGTAACACATCAATCCAGGCTTCACAGGGGAACACATCAATCCTGCTACAATCACCATGGAGAACACATCAATCCAGGCCTCACAGGAGAACACATCAATCCTGTTACAATCGCCATGGAGAACACATCAATCCAGGCCTCACAGGAGAACTAATCATCCTACTACACAAGAGAGAAAATCATCCTGTTCCACAAGAGAGTGAATCATCTTGTCCCACAAGAGAGCGAATCATCTTGTTCCAGTGCGCACCACCAGGGGAGGGTGAGTCACCCTGTGGTCATATGTTGCTCCAGTAAGAACCGCAAGTCCTCGGAGCTCCCAGAGCTCAATGTATGCAACATGTAGGACCCCTGTACAAGGGTTTCTTGACGACTCCAAGTCGTTTGGGAAAATCACAGATTAGATCTTTCCTCGGGGCTTTGACAAGGTGTATCGGCCTGTACATCATCTTAATGCGATGGAGCCTCCTTTCTCATCAAATTACCATATCCCAGATGATGCCTATCTGCTAGAGCAATCGAAGAATACGAGATTCCTCAATAGTCGAATCCCACCTCTGGTTGTTACAGAGAATCACAGTGGTATGTGTTCAAACAGCTCACTGAAGAGATTCCCCAACCAGGCAGCTTCATATGAGATCATACTCGCAGATATGTATCTGGTTTCGATAGTGATTATGGCAACCGACTTCTGCTTCCTGCTCATCCATTATATCGAAGCAGAATCCAAAGAGAAACAACACTAAAAGTACTCTAGTGATCCTCCACACTACTTGCCTAATCAGCATTCTAATAATCATGCAGTTTCATATTTCCAGCAGTGTATCTCAATCCACGAGAGATTGTGTCCTGGAGACATCTCATAAGATTCTTGGCACCAATCTAGTGAGGCTCAACCAAATATGAGCTCACAATGCTAACTGCAAAACATATGTTTGGATGGAGGTTCACCAAGAACATCAACGCAAATGAGTTTTTGAAGCTCAGACGCATTTCCAAAATCTGGTCCAACATCACTACCATATAGCTTCTGAAAGTTAAGATCCTCGAGGTAGTCACAAGCTTGCAGTCCACCATACCAAATATTTTTAGAATCTTCACCACATATTTTCCTTGAGATAGGAAAATTTCCCTTGGCTTCTGCCACACTTCAAGTCCTTGGTTCTTCATTTCAAATTCAGAAGCCAACTCCCTCTTACATTTGTGAATGGGAGGGTATGCACCTGTTAGAAAGAGGTCATCCACATACAACACCAGTATGAGAGGCTTGTCATCTTCAACCTTAAAGTAAAGGTTAGGATCAACTTCACTCCTATTGAATCCTAGCTTCATCAAGTAGCTATCGATCCTCTCATACCATGCTCGGGGTGCTTGATTCAGCCCATAGAGAGCCTTCTTCAACTTGCATACATGATATTTTCAATCATAAATCTCAAATCCTTTGGGTTGCTCCACATAGACCTCTTCTTTGATCGAACCGTGCAAGAACGTGGTCTTGACATCCATCTGATGTAGGTTCCATCCTTGTAAAGCCACAAGGGCTATGATCAAGCGGATGGTCGTATATATGGCAACAGGTGAAAATATCACATCATAGTCTATACCTTCCTTCTGGGAGAAACCATGAGCAACAAAACGAGCCTTATACTATTTCGTACTTCCATATGTTGTAGCTTTATCTTGTAAAGCCATTTTGAAGTAACAATTGTCTTGTCCTGGGGTCTAGGAACTACTTCCTAGACATCATTCTACATAATAGCCTCATATTCTTTTGTCATATCATCCTTCCATACTTGATGCTTGATGGCATTTGAGAATGATGAAGGCTCATTTTGTATGATCGTGCTCATGATGGTCAGGTATCCCTGATACCTGTTAGGTTTCTTACTTTCACAGAAGGTTCCTCGGGGTGCAGTATGTCCTTGAGCGTCATCAAGTATCCCCGTAAGCCATGAAGGCCTCTTCCTAGAAGAGGAAGGCTCAGGTGAATAAATAGGATCCACGGGTTCCTCCACATCAGGCATTGTTACATCATCTACCCATAGAGACAGCTTCCACAATCGTACGGTTCTTCCTTTCCACCACACCATTCTGCTCAGGAGTATGTGGTGTAGTAGTCTCCCTCTTAATGCCAGCCTCAGATATGCCTGAGTGAACCAACTGTAATATATCAGAGGTCTTGCTTTGGCTTGAGGGGAATGGTCCCCTTTTGAGATTTCCTTCGGCACATCCTGGACATACACCTTCTTTCTCTACTCGGAATTCGGGCATCCCTGTCACCATTTGTCTTACACCGAGTAGAGCTTTATAATGAAGGGGGGCAAACCTCTGATGCCAAAGTTTGGACTGAAGAGATGTGTCATAAGACATGATACCTAGTGGACTTCAATCGACCTAATATAATGAATCAACACGAATCCCAAGAGTAAAGGCATCTTTAACATTATTTTTCCATGTACATACCTTGCGATTGCTGAAGGTTACCTTGTAGCCTTTGTCTTCCCATTGCTGAGATGGACAACAGGTTCCTTTTGAGGTTAGGTTCATTTAATACATCTTGGAATTTCTAGCCTTCTTGAATGGTTGTCCTCTTCCTTGATTCCCAGCTCTCCTCTTACCTTTGCTATTGAATTTGTCATTCCTTTGATTTCCATCAGAGGGATTTTGATCATCGTTCCGATGTGAGTCCTTTCTATCAAGGCACTCCCTTGCATAGTGACCTGCTTTATCGTAGATGTAACATCGTCCTTTTCTTCCACCCTTAGGTCCAGCCTTTCCTTTTGATTTAGTCTCGGAATGATTTCTCTTCTTAGCATGAAGAGAAAAAGCAGTAGGAGGACCTTTAGGCATGGGCATTTCTTGCTTTTCTACCCTTGTTTCTTCTTGAATGCATCTAGCCATTAATTCCTCGAAACCAGGAATTATATTATTGTTTAGAAGAGTAGTCCTAAACACGTACCATTCAGATGGTAATCCTCCAAGTGTCGTGAGTGCCATTTCTCTGTCAGTAATAGTTTCCCCAATAGATAGGAGATCGTTCTTGATCTCGGCGATTCTTAAGAAGTATGCTTGCATACTCTCATCTTTACCCTTCTTGATTTCCCTCAGTTTATTTCTAAGAAACAAAACTTGATTTGCATCATTAACTTTAAATATACTCACCGGTCTATCGTAGATTTCATTGGAGGTTTCCAGTTCAGAGATGTAGGCCACCAAGTGCTTGTCGATAGAGTCCCGGATGATCTTCTTTATTTTGACTTCTCCGCTTTTCCATTTGTTCCAGGCAGCAGCAGATGCATTTGATGGAGGCTCAACAATATTGCCTCTTACATGGTCCAGCACTCCTTGATCTTCTAGGGTTAGATTGATAGAAATCTTCCATCTGTGATAGTCAGCTTTCTCATGGAGCTTGTCTTCGTCAGGAAAGAGTGTTGAGGACCCCATAGTTCTTTTAGGATAGCTTTGCCAATATTCTCTTCAGTGATTGCTCTTACTCTTGCTCAGGCTTTGTTTTCACCTCAGCTCTGATACCATGTTAAGTTATGGTATGTTCTATGCTTATAACAATTTACTTCTTTTTCTTATTGTATTCCATAGATTAGCAATCACATGTACATAAAGTAAAGTGCATATAGAACATTAAACGATCGACAGAAAACAAGCCAAGACAAGAGACACAAAATGTGGCGGCTAGCCAGGGACAAACCCCACAATGTGTGGGGAAACCCTTTGATCAAATCTTATTTTATCTTCAATAATTCAGTAGAGAGAAATAGTACAATAAATCTGATTTATATCAGCAGTAGCAAACCCTAGATCAACGGCATCAGCATTAGCGGCTTCATCATCAAAACTAGGGCAGTCGATATCTCACAAACCGACCGTCAGATCGACTTGATTCCACCACCAAAAGTTGCAGCCTTTAGAGGAGGTTCAGATGAACCTACAATGCAGTTCAGATGAGGAGATCTTCTGGTCCACGTAGGTCAAACTTCACTTCTGCAGTTGCAGCTTCAGTTTCAGCAGCTTCCTTCAAACTAGGGTAGTTGATATCTCGCAAACCGTCTGTCGGATCGACTTGATTCCACCACCAAAAGTTGCAGCCTTCAGAGGAGGTTCAGATGAACCTACAACACAGATCAGAAGAGGAGGTTTGATGGTCCACGTTGGTCAAAGTTTGGATCTGCAGTTGTAGCTTCAGTTTCAGCAACTTCATTCAAACAAGGGAAGTTGATATCTCGCAAACCATTCGTCAGATCGACTTGATTCCTCCACCAAAAGTTGCAGCCTTCAGAGGAGGTTCAGATGAACCTACAGTGCGAATTAGAAGAGGAGGCTTGATGGTGCACGCTGGTCAATGTTTGTATTTGTAGTCACAGCTTCAGTTTCAACACCTTCCGACTTCACATGTGTGAGAGAGAGACCCTTTTCTACGCAATAGAGAAGAGACTCTTTTCTGCGCAGTAGAGAGAGAGATGTGATGAGATGAGTGAGTGAAAATGAGGAAAATTCCTCCTGTATTTATAGACAACTTTTGATGTTTGAATAGATGCGACTGTTGGACTTTTGAGCCTACATGAGTTGTAGGTCGGCTTGATAATAATTCCATAATAAAAATAAATTCATATCTCCATGAATACTTATCGGAATCAGATGATCTTTAGATCAATCCTACACCTCTTGATGAGAGGAATCTAATGAACATATTATCAGCCATGAATAAGATGACCCACATGAAGTTTTTCCCTAGTTGCCAATTTTAACACCCTAGCGCATTGCTATGCTTTGGATGCTATGAGGGCGCTCTTGATAGTGGCATGGTTAAATGTGTAGCACCTAGGACGTTGTTATTTTTTTTGGAGCATCCAAAGAGAAAATGGTCAGCATTTTTGGATTCAGAATGATGAGACATGCAACATGTACTTTTTCTAAGAATTTGGAGCAAAACTAGTCAGCCAAAAGGGTCACAAACTACCAAAAAATCACCTTTTTGCCTCTTTTCTGGCCTGATTGTTGCACGTTTGAGTAGTCTTGGGAGATTTCAATTTTGGAGGGGAAAATAAAGTTCATTTTGAGAACCAAAGGTATTTTTGGAAACTAAACAGGATAGGCTTTCCAATGTGCTATCTTGGGCTAGATTTGGACATTGGGAAGGTAGTCAAAAGTCAACTTGAAGAGGACGTTATGCGTTTGACCAAGGTCGCTGCGCATTTAACCAAGTCACTGTGCGTTTGACATTTTTACACAATTTTCACTATTTCATTTCAAACTTGACTTTTACCAATGAGAAATGAATTTTTTACCTATTTAATTGATCCAGATGATGTAATTATTATGCTTTTACTTTTATCTAGGGTAGATACACCAGTTAGATGGCCTATGTGGCATGTAATGAATCAGTTTGATAGAGTGAGTGATGAGTCACTTTGACCACCCTACACTCCAACTATTAGTTCAGCCTTTCTTGCAACTGCTCCTCCACTCCTGGATTCGACCCCTGAGCCTAGGATGAGTTGATTGTTGGCCCATATTATGGATTTTATTAGTCATTTTACAAGTTGGATTCAATAAGAATGTTATACTAGTGATCAGAGACTATTCTATCAGATTTTGGCAATTTTCGATATATGAGTTGCAGCTATTTTTTTGGGATACATGTGGTATGAATTTTTAGCATTGTTTCGTATTTGTGATCATTTGTATGAATGTTTTATTAGTTCATAAACCATTCCATGTTTGTTATATGGTAATTTACAAGTTGATAGGAAGAATACATGTTTGTTCATGCTCTATTTTTCGTAATTTATCATACTTTGTCTATTTTTCCTCAGTTTAGGAAGAATACATCTCTTATTCTCTTCCTAACTCCTCATATGTCTTAAACCATCTCATCAAATCACCTTTTAAGTGTTAATATTTATGCCTACCTTGCCCCTTTGAATGTCTGCAATCATATCTTATTTGCCCTGACCTAGTCCCTCTGACCTAAAACACACATCCTTGTGACTACCCAACAAAAATCAAATCAAACAACCCCCTGCACTTTACATGTAGCCTAAAACCCTAATCTATCCAGCCCTCCTAGCTGTGATCCTTTGGAGAGAGCCCTCTCCAGCTTGGTAGGGCTAGCTACCAAGCTAAAAGATTGATTTGTGGTTACCTCAGTTTGACTCTTCCTCATCCTTGGAGATCCATAGGAGTGATAACATAGTGGCATCGTTGTTGGGGAGCAAAAGCTCCATCTTCCCTAGGAAAGAAAGACAATGATTTAGATCTAATTGTTGATGGTGAATAGCAGTTGGACACATAGAAAGGCTGTACCATTCACCTGGTGACTCTATTGAGTGAAAGATCCAAAAAATCAACACTTCATGGTGACTCCACTTTTCAAGAACCAGTGGTTTGAAAAACTTCTTGGTGACTTCATTTTTGTCAAGATGAGTTTTGCTGCAAGAAGAAATCCCACGTATGCTCCTTTGGATCGATCTCATATCCCTGGATTTCCAAATCCTATGCCTCATGTTGATTGGTTTACAAATCCTCCTATATTTAAAAATTAACAAGAATATGATGCTACTTTGCATTTAGTAAGGTTTCATGTACATGTATGTAGACTAAGAGTTGAGTTTCCTGAGGACTGTCTCATGAAGTTGTTTATGGCTATCCTTGAAGATAAAGCTAGGGTATGGTATGAAGGGTTACCAGAAGGAAGCTTATGTTCTCTAAAAGATTTCCATAATGTGTTCTCCAACCATTATGTGAAGTCTTATCTTTATTTACAAAGTTTCTGTGATTATAGTGAAGGTTTCATTGCATATCTTGGAAGTATTGATGATATCGAATGTATGGATGATGAAGAAATCATTGAAGCCTTCTATGATTTTTCCCTTCAACAACAGTCTGAAGAAGCCAGTCACTTTAATACACAAGATCATAGTCAGCTTACAGTAACTTCCTCTATGCTTGAAGATGAAGGAATTTTGCATCTTGATAGTCAAAAGGAATCTCATGAAATGAGTCAGCAGTCTGATGAAAATTTATATACTCCTTTGCTTGAAATTAATGAAGATATTCAACATCCTTGTCAAACTTTAGGAGGGAAAGAAGACAATTGTTGTTTTGACCAAGGAAAACAAAAAGTATTATCTCCTCTGTCTGAAGATGAGATAGATCAACTCCTTAAAGGTCATGTTACAACCCAATCTAATGTAGATGACAGGGTTGTCATGTTTGATAATCTTGAAGATTGTTTTCTATTTAAGGATGACTTAGACTATGAATTTGAGGAGTATGAGCCTGAGAGAGATAGTATGCCAGAAATCGAGTCATAATTTCTCATGCTCGAGGAATTTAAAACCAACACTCAGTTATCATAAGGTTATACTTCTCTATGCCTTCCTATCAATCAACAACCAATTGTTCTTTCATATCAGAATCAAGGGAGTACTTTTATTTTTGCTGCTGGATCTCAAGACAAGGTAATGCTTCAAGATTTTCAAGATCCCTTTGGTAGTCTTTTGCAAGCATTGGAGAAGATGAATGTTATCTAGTTTGTTAGCATAAGCCTTGGTTTCAGTTGTTATTGTGATATGCCTACATGTACATCATTCTGCCTGCTCGGGGAAAGTGAGAGAAAAATTTCAGTAAGTAGCCATGTGCTAGATTGGTTACAATGGAAGGCTCACTTACATGATTGTACATATTTCTTCAGTAGGAAGGTGGTTGTCATCATTATTTGAAGCCCTCAAATCTCAATGGTATGCTGCCATTAATAAGTTTTGTAAGTACTTGTTTCAGTTAAGTTAGTCTTGAGTAATTTTTTCTATCAATTTCAAGTGAGTTTCGAGTCAATTTTGAGTTTTTTTTTTACCATATTGGCCCATATGGTAAGGCTACTTGTTCTAGGATGTTCTTGGCACCTCCAAGGAGCTTCCATCCCCAAATAAGGCCAATGTTAGAGTCAGTATTTACATCTTGCCACCAATGATCAAAATCTCTCTTTTATATCATATTAGAGCCTCGTCTCAAAATTTTTGTCATTTCACTAGGTCATCATGCAAAAATTTGGTCACTGAAGGTTGAATTAGGGTTTCCTTTAATCCTTTTAGAAATTTACCCCTTGCTGGCTCATTTCACCTTTTGCTGAAGTACACCATTAGTCATGACTTGTCTTCATCATGATAGTCATTTTCATCATGGTCACAACCATTCAAAGTCTCCATTAGGTCTTAGGGTTTCCACGGTCCACTAAAACACCATATCCTACATAAAATACTAGCAAGTGGAGTAAGATTAAACAAGATTTCATTAGAAAAATAGTTTGTAATTTGAATATTCAAGCAAAAATGTAATTTTATGGTTTTAATATGTAATAATTCTCATGGTTACAAGTGTTGTAAGTTCAAAGTTCCATCATCCAAAAAGAAGAGTTTCAAATTCATTATGTTTCCAAATCCACCAAGAAGATCAAGTTCAAAGGTAAATTGTAAAACACCAGCCAAGTTTGAGAAAGAAAAAGTGGGTCCCAAGACTAATTTTGAAAATCTAAACAAGGTATAAAGACCATCAATTACCAAGGGAAGTCTCATTTTCACTATTATCCATCAATACCTCACTCACCTACACTCCATCTACCTCCCTTGACCTTTTCCCATTCCCATTCCTCTCATTTCCCTCTCCTATGGTTTTGAGGGCATTTTTCTTGGTTTCATGACCTCCATGGCTCGAGTACCCATTTTGAGGTAATAGTTCTCGTTTGATCAATAACCAGTATGTCTCTACCTAGATCATGAAGGGAGATAGGTTGAAATATACAAAGGACAATAACGAGGATCATCATCAAACATTTCATGAAAATGTATGAGCATTGCATCTTCTTTTCATCTGTGATTCAGTCATAAATTAGGGAATGTTTTTATGTATTTGTTTGTTTTTTTCTAGGCTTGGTTTCTGAGCCTAGGGATATTTTTCCTATCTGTAGGATGATATTTGTCTACCAAACAATGTTTTTTTTCAAAACAAAGTATTGTAATTGTAACACCCCATCCTAGATTTACCCTCTTTTACAAGCTCTCCAGGGTAAATATGAGCTGATTGTTACTATGAAAGGACCAGAAATCGAAGCTCCAGTTATGGAAGTGGGGCCTACAAACCAGAAACTCACTGATACCTCTCAGGGACCCTGGATCACCTAGGTGTTTGACAACCAACCCTGGTGATCAATCCCTGAGATGGAGCTTCATTTTCTGAGAATTTACACGGTAACTGCAAGAATGAAACACCGTGCCTATGGTTGGAAGGCTCCAACCACAGTCATGAGCCTTCTTACATGTGGTTATAACCAAAATTATCTAGTTCAGAGGGTGCAGTTGTGAGATTAGTGCCACTTTTTCAGGGTTGGCCCATAAAACACTACCTAGAACATCCCATAACTTTCGAGAATCAGATCTAGGATAATCAAAAGTCTAAACAATTAATACTAAATCTAGATCTTATCCAGGGCATGCCTAACACATGATAGAGATTTCTTCAAACATATGATAAACATAGAAGCTACATGTCATGAATGCATATATGATCATGATATTTTGATATTCATCAAAGGATCATCAAGAAGGCTCAATGCCCTCAAAATCTAGTTGCAACAACACTTGTTAGCCCATGCATTCATTAATTATTCAATAAATCATCAAATCACGAACTAGATCCATAGCAAGAGAACATCATATAACCATAATACAATCCATGACAAATCAACCATAAGATCAACATAATAACCAACATATGTGCTCATAGATCACAATAGGAAAATAACTCATATTAACATATTCAAATGCTAACCAAGTCAGGGACTTCCACATACCACCCAACGATAGATTGGGATGAACCAAATCTTTCAGCCAATCACCCCCATGCCATATTCCAAGCATGAATGCAAGATCATATGGGTTAAACCGATATAGAACCAACCATGGCTTCTAGAGGCCAAACCACCACAACCTTCAACCATAGTGATTTCACCTGAACTGGTCTAGAAATCACTAATGTCCAAACAAGCTTTAATGTCTCTAACTTCCTTCACTAGCTCTAGAGGAATTTTACTGTCTCCACCCATATGTCAAGAGTTCTAGGAGAAATCCCACCTCCACCCTTGACCCTTGGGAATTTTCCCGAGACCACCTCAACCAGGATCCAAGCCTACTAGCCATCCAAAGCTTAAACCAAAACAAGGAACCCACTACACCATGGCTATGTAAGAAATGGAAAGGAAAGGATGAAACCAATGCCAATCTAGGAAAATCCCATGCCAATGACAACAAAATAACTAAAGAACCACATGCATGTACCATGCATCCAAATCTTAGCATGTTAAACCACACGTGCACATTGTCACCTGCAATCCACAATTATTCATGCCCTTACTTGTTGTTGTCCAAACTTCCTCTTCTACTCCCTTGCTTCTCTTCGCTTGTCCTTTTCTTGCTGGTTCAAGTGCTTGCTCCTTCTCCTCTTGGATTATGATTTTGTATAATGATCCAAAGATGAGTAAAAGTTGTCAACTATTTTTCAGGTGCCTTTTTATCATTGATGTCTAGTCTCTTCCTTTATTTTTTTCCCTTTTCTCTTCCATTTTACTTCGTTTTCTCTCTAATTTCCCTTACATGCATATTTGTGTCTCTTCACCATCATTTTCTCCTATTTTCCTTTATTTCCTTAATTCAATAATCATTTATTGCCTCTTTCTCATTGCCAATGCCTTTATCAATTTCCATAGCCATTAATTAATCACAAGTGATGCCCACAATAACCATTCAACTTGGAATATGTGTCCCATGAACTTGGTTTTATTTTTATTACATGGAAAATCAACTAGGGGTTGTTATAAACCCCTCCCCTAGGGGGAACACCATCCTTTGTGTTCTATGATGCTTATAACCAGCAAAAAATATTGCTTATGAAGCATTATAAACATAACTCGATGCAGTATTTACAATATAACCCGCTAAAAACATGATAAACATACTTCTTATGGAGCTTTATAAACCCAACTCGATGTAGTGTTTACAATGAAAAACACATATACTTATGCATATTTGCTTCAATCAACAAATAAACATATTCTTTATGGATTTTTATAAACACATATCGATACAGTATTTTCAATAATATACACATATATACATATGTACATTTGCTTCAACCAACAAATAAAAAGATACAATACCTACATCAACAACAAGGGAATCCAGAGGTTCTCACCTCCACCCTCAAAAGTAATACTAGGAATTCACTTCCATCCTAGGAAGTCCCGAATCCACTACTAACATTAAAGTCTACCTCAACATCCAATGCTCCAATCCTTGCGCCACTTGGTCTCTCGGTGAACACTTACCGACTCATTTTTTCCAGGCACACTCCCAATGTGCTTGTGATTCCATCTGTCAATGCTAATGACCAAAACCAATTTATTCCCCTACCTTCCCTTCTCCGCTTCCTAGTCTCTCAGGAAATCTAATCACCCCCTTTCATGCTGTCACTCACCTTCCAAGTTCCTCGACATTCCCTTCTCTACTTCCTATCCCCTTGGGAGATCCATCCCTTAGTAAGGTTTCCTCACATCGGAAGGTCTAAAAACCAAGGCATATCCCTACCTCAAAACCATCATACCAGTCATATCATGCTTATGGAAATCAATGGACACTATTGGGTACCAGTGTCCCACAATGGCCCTGCTCCAGAAGTTCTTTACCAACATACCATATCCTATTCCAATTCCTTTTACTGTTGCTGCTAACACTCTTGTAGTTAGTTCCAACCACCCAAATCAGGTATTTTCATGATTTCTTGTACCAAGCCCATAATTTCCATTAGACTCAAAAGGAATTGAAATAAATTCAACTCATACCTCATTAGTAACTCCTCAATGAGGCAACATATGAAACTTTTTTTACTTCCTGTCATAAAAAGTCAAATTAGCTCTTTGATTAAATCATCATGTATAAACATATCACATCTAGTTAGCTCAAAACTCAACCATCATAAATCAGAATCTTAGACTATGTGCATAATTAAAGCTGAAATAAACTTCTGATACTTATCTTTCAAATTGTTATTTTCTTCCACATTTTTTCTTTGTCCTTTTTGTACACACATTAGATCGGTTACCAAACCTAGAAAGCACCCAATGCCTTCTTTTTGATACCAACAACAACGGTGTCCAAATACTATACTAGCTCAACCCTTAATATCAACAACAAGGGTGTCAAAGACTATATCGTTCCAACCCTTAGTATCAACAGATCAATATTGGTAACTTCCCAAGATGTCCAGGGCTCCCGGGACTACCATCTCAACCCACAGCCTCAAGGGAACCCAAGTTACAGGGCTCCAACCCATAACCTCCAAGGAGCCCAAGTTGTTACAAGGCTCCAACCCATAGCCTCCAAGGAACCCAAGCTGTTAGATGGCTCCAACCCATAGCCTCCTTGGACCCTGAGAACCAATTGACTTCACAACACGTACGCATACATATAATGTACAACACAACACATACATGTACACACCGTACAACACAACACATGTACCGACACATGGTGTACAATACAACACACACACATATCATAATACAACAACTACACAATACACATGACATAGTACAACATGTACACAACAATAGTACTGCACATCTAGAGACCACACCATCTCTACCAGTAAACCTTGGCTCTAGTGTCTTTCTCGCGCCTTATTGCGTGCATTCACAATCTAATTCCTAGGTCTGTGGCTCTTTCCACTATCAATGTTTGTCCCAACATGCCATAGATCACAATTATTTCATTCCACTGATGTATCCTTCAGCATTGCTCGCCAAAACATAAACATAGGGATAATTATAAGCACATAATATCAAATCATGTCCACATGATACTAACCTCATAGATCTTTCAGGGCTACTCTGCCCACTTGATTCCTCATAAAACCAGGAACCTTTTCATGCCATTCATCTGCATAAAACAATCATTCTTCCACAAAAATGATCCCTGACGACCATGTAAGAAAATGAAATACACACACACACACACACACAGATATATATATATATATATATATATATATCTGTGTGTGTGTGTGTGTGTATTTCATTTTCTTACATGGTCATCAGGGATCATATATATATATATATATATATATATATATATATCTATATATATATATATATATATATATATATATATATATATATATATATATATATATATATATATATATATATATATATATATATATATATATATAGATATATATATATAATCATGATCACAACACAATTACCAATGTTCATAAGGTCAAGGTTAAGAGAACTTCCTTTGTCCAGGCAACACATGCACAACATTGAGAACAATAGTTCCCAACTTAACAAAGGCATATGTTACCTTAAGCCCATTTCCTCACTTTGATCGAGAGTCAAATGAAGGTATTCAATTGGGTTCCAATCACGTCACTTTGATCGATGGTCAATTCAGAAGGGGTTATGTGGTCTGAGTACGAAAAATCCATCTATCGGTCGTCTTATGTGAAGTTATGTGTTTAGGGTTCTGAACATTTTTCCATGTAGAGTCTACATTTGTTTGGATGGAAGCCTGCTTATTCCATGTAGAGTCTAAGTTTGTTTTGATGAAAGCCTACTTAAACCTAAAGAGTTTTTCCCAATGCTTCAGATTGGAGAATTATTATAAACTTAAAAATTTTGGTTTATTATTACACAATTTTACTTAAAGTTTTTGATATCCTAAACTCTAAACTCTAAGTTTTAGTTACACCTTTAGGAAATAGTGATCGAGGTTGAATTTTATAGTTAAATATGGGAGGCTCTGCCACAAAGTGCATGAAACTAGCAAATAATAGATGGATTAAAAAGGCAAGGCAAGGGAACGCTCCCTCTTAGAGGAGGAGACAAGTAATGATCCGTAAATTGCCATGGATATTCCACTCGACTGTTCGTCACAACAAATCTGATAATACTATATTAAAAATATGAGATTGTACATTATTACAGTTTTATTAAACTTTAAGATATGTAGATTTAATTGTAATTAGTGCATGCATGTGAATGTAAATTATGTAGAAAAGTAGATAATGACAAAATAAGCACACACACACAAAAGACACAATATATGATCTTTAGGAAACCCTTTTAGGAGAAAACCCACCTGGAAGGTGAGACCTCTTTCCTCTCTTTCTCTGTTTGTAAATATGGTTGTAGGTACAAAGAAGTAATGCATGTGGCTTGTGGGCTACTACAGTGTATAGATCCTCTTGTGTGCTCTACCTCATATCTCTCCTGACTATCTTTGCTCAACTATGGAACAAAATTCTCTCGAAAGAATGGAATGTCTCTTCCTCCTAGTGACTTGGTTATAACACGGCCCGATAGCCTACTAGTGGTTAATTTTGACTACATCAACTCTTAACTAGAGCTACATTATAGACTCTCCTAGAGTGTTTTACATCATAATCAAGTGGCTAGCTGATCTGTTATTGAATGTTAGTTTTGTTGTGCAAATTTAAACTTCAGATTTATAAACAAATGCTTGTCAATTGCTTCATGTGCATAGGTTCCCTTATGGTATTTGTGATTGAAAACAAGTAAATTTGTCAAGTTTTAAGTTAAGTTCATGAGAAAAATAACATGTAAAACAAGTGTTGAACACCAACAATCAAAATGTACAAAAAACCATCAATTTGAACACTTAACACAATGTTTTGATGAAGGAGTTCACCCCTCCTGGGCTACATCTCCTTGGTCCAGCTTCCATGGCTTGGACCTTTGTATTAGTTCAATATGGAAAAAAATGTTAATTACAATGATCTATTACTCTTGAAACCTACTTCAATGTATTCAGAATGCTCAAATCAGCTAGAAACACCTTTTCCTAATGTTCAATTGGTCGAATTTTGCTCCAATTATGACCAAAACTGCTTTCTCCTAGAAAACCTCCTCTAAAACTCGAGGAACTCCAGTTAACTCCACTAAATTGGAGTTACCATAGAAATAGGAGGGTCTGCCAAATTTGTTGCCGAACTAAACTTGAGTTTAATTAATGCTAACTACGGATTAATTATCGTTAATCCAAGATTAATGAAAATTTCGTGCAGTTATGATAAGTCGTTGTATTGGTGGTTTATGCGGAGCAGTCACATGGTGACATTAACCGTGAGTGTTATGGTTGCATTTCCGCCAGATGGGGGTCCACTAGTCATTACCACCGGAGGTTTTGGGTGGTGTTCACATGGGGCATTGAATGTCGTGGTTCACTGGTGGTCTCTGCTAACCGTTAACCCTGGCAGTTATATTATATGTGTTCACATGGGAGGGTTGGCCCTCCTAACCCCCAACTGTTAATACAATACACAACAAATATACGCAGAGAGCATAGTATGTTAAGTCGTAATGTTGTGGTGTAGTGGAAATGTGTTGTGGTTGTTTGGTGTAGGTCCCGGGTTCGACCCCCCAACCTACCATAAAATTTTGGTAAATGCCATAGCTGGTCCTTTGGGGAGGGACACATGGCAGCCTCCGGGCTTGCCACTTGTCCCCTCCTCATTGGTCCATTCAAACCAATAAAAAATTTCCATGTCACCACCTGCAAACCAACCACCATCTGACACATGGCGTAACTTGATAAGACTGTTGACCACTATTGACTTTGCACAGTCACCTGCCATGTCAGCAGTATGGACTGTTGACTGTGCAGTGACTGTACACATTTTTTTGCAAAATTTCTTCTATTTGGCAAAGCGGAAAAAACTCATTATCTTCCTCATACGAACTCGGTTTTCAGTGAAACGAGTTGCGTTGGGATCATTTTGTCGAGATGGACATGGTCGTTCAGTTTTAGAGGCATTCTGAGAACTTTGATTTTTGAGCTAAATACTTAGCACCTAATCATTCCTCCCCACTAGAAGCCTTTTGGACCCCAAAAGATACTATCAATTGTTCATCAGGTGAGGGTACAACTCCCTCACCTTCTCGATGCGCAACCATTTGGATTTAGAAGGCTTTTGTCCCTTGAGTCCCACTCTAAGGTATTCGACATTCCCTCTTTTCGAAGTTTTGGTTCTTCTGTCAAGTATGAGATCTTGCTGAAGCTCATCAAGATATTCTGGTGAGAAATCATCTATTGATTGCATCTGAACATGCTCTCCTTGAGCATCAATCAAAGGAGGCTTAAACAATCTCAAATTCTCAACATTAACAACATAGTATATTTGCATATAAGGAAGCAAATCTAGCTTAAATGCATTGTTACCAATCTTTTCCAGAATTTTGAAAGGACCATAACAGATTGGCTTAAGATTTTTACCTTCCCCTTGAAGTCTCTCTTTGCTAATATATAACCAAAATTCGTCTCCAACTTGAAATTTGTGATCGATACGGTGTTTGTCATGCCTTTCCTTTTAGCTGCTTTGACTTCTTTCAAGTTGTTCCTGCACTATGTGATGTATCAACTAAATTTTCTCTATGAACTTCCTTGCCTTATCGATGTCACTGTGACCATCAATGACGACATCTTTGTCAAAGATGAAGTCCAATGGAGATCTTGGAAAGTACCCAAAACATGCCTCAAATGGCGATGTGTTTGTGGAAGAATGCTTTGCCTTGTTGTATGTAATGCAATTGTTCATCCCACAACTTGGGATGTTTGCTTCAATATCCTCTAAGAAGATGAATTATTGTCTTGTTGACCACCTCAGTTTCCCATCTGTTTGCAGATGAAAGGTTGTACTCTTCTTCAACTTAATGTCCATAATGTCCCACAAATTTGACCAAAAATTCCCAACAAATTGAGAATATTGATCACTTACAATGGAAGTAGGAAGACCAAAATGAATACAAATGTTTTGGGAGAAAATATGAGTTGTTTATTCAACTGTAATTTTCTTTTTACATGGTGTTGTTATACACATTTTGTTGAACCTGTCTACAACTACATACTAGTAATCATGACCTTTCCTCGACAATGGAAGACCTCCTACAAAATCCATTAAGATACTCTCCCATAGAAATTAAGGTACCAGAAGTGGAGTGTAGAATCCTAATTTTCTGTTTCTAGGATAACTTGTTTCACACAAAGAACATCATCTAATGAAACGAGATACATTATCAAACATGTGTGGCCAATAATAATACCTTTGGAGATTCACTATTGTCTTTCCTACACCAAAGTGTCCAGCAATCAATGAAGTGTGTGCCTCCCTTATAATATTGTTTCTTTCTCCCTGTGGAAGACATAACTTTCCCAAGTGATACAAAAAGCTATTATGTACATGGTAATCTAACTCTTCAAATTGGTTTCCTTGACTCACGGTTGCATACACATCTTGAAAATCATTATCATATGCATATTGTTCAATGTAACTTTAACGTAAAACAAAACTGTGCTTGAGTAAAATAGATGAATTTACAATAGGCCTAGAAAGCATATAAGCTACCTTATTGTAGATTCCATTTTTGTACTTAATAACCAAATGAAACTGTTGTATAAAACCCATCCATCTGAAGTGTCGTGATTTCTGCAACTTTGGTTGTGACTGCAAGTACTACAATGGTTGATGGTCGGTATGGATAATGGTATCCTTCCCCATCAAGTAGTGTTTCCATTTTTTGACACTTTGTACCAATGCGTAAAGTTCTTTGTCATAAGTGGGATAGTTAGTCACAGCTCCATTAACATTTTCATAATGAAATGAAATGGACTTACCATGCTACATAAGAACTGCTCCCATGGTGTAATCACTAGCATTCGTTTGAAAATCAAATTGCTGTTTAAGATCCAGAAGAGCCAATACAAATGATGAACTGATCTTTTTCTTTAAATCATCAAATGCTTTCTGTTGTACATCTCCTCAATAGAAGACTTTCTTGACACTAGTCAATGCATGTAATGGTGCTACAATGGAAGAAAAATTAGCAATAAATTTTCTCCAATATTGTGTTTCCCTTAGAAATATTCTTACCTCTGTAACTGTATTGGGCTTGGGCCAATTCAGAATGACCTCAAACTTAGAGTGGTCTATCTTCATCTCACCTCCTCCAACAATGTGTCCCAAATACACTAAAGAAGTCTTGCCAAATTCACACTTCGACATCTTTAAAAAAGATTGTTCTTTTCTCAAGACATCAAGTACTTTGTTCACATGCATGACATGTTCATCTTGGGATTTGCTAAATATGAGAATATCATCTAAGTAAACAATGAAAAAGTCATCTAGAAATGGTCTCAATACATCATTCATAACTCTCATGAAAGTAGATGAAGCATTTGTAAGACCGAAAGGCATAACAAGCCACTCAAACAATCCTTGTTTAGTTTTAAATGCAGTTTTCCAAATGTCTTGTTCAGCTATTTTAACTTGATGATAACCATTTCGTAAGTCTAACTTAGTGAAATACTTTGCATACCTCAACTGATCAAGAAAATCATCAATTCTTGGGAGTGGATAATGATTCTTTACCGTTATTTTGTTCAGTGCACAGAAATCCACACACATGCACCAAGTCCCATCCTTCTTTGTCACCAAGATAATGGGAAAACCACATGGAAAAGTAGATGGGCATATGATACCTTTGTTCAGCAATTCTTGAATTTGCTTCTTGATTTCCATGCTTTCCATAATCGACATGTGATACATGCCAATGTTTGGAAGTGGAACATCCTACTGCAGTTGTATCTCATGTTGAATTCCCCTCTTGGGAGGTAACCCCTTTGGTTCCTGAAATATCTCACCATGCTTGCTTACCACATCAAACAAATCATATTTTAATTTTTCATCACAACCTTCAAAAGATTCATAATCAATATCATTTTTTTTCTTGATCATGAGAAGCACAAAATTTTTGCTTGCATTTACTAGTCTCTTCATCGGCCCTGCATTAACCAAAGAAATATTTAGCTTTTTGCGATGGGCTCTCACAATATACTCCACTCCATTCTTGAGAAATAAGTATTTTTTCTCATGGTGATAAAATACTGCTTTCCTATCATACAAATATGGACTACCCAAAATGATTCCTGAGATGTCAAGTGGAACTACATCTAACTCAACTTCATCAATAAACTTTTCAGTAATGGGGAACTTGAATAAACATTTCCTTGTAACCTATAAATTTTCATTATTGACTATCTAACCCTTAAATGGATTTGGTTTATGAGGTACATTTTCAAGGTTAAGCTTTTTGACCAATTCTTCTGAAATTAAGTTTGATTGTGACCCACTATCAAATAATGCATCAATCTTAGTATGATTTGAAATTACCCTTACATGAAACAATTATATTATTGATTCTTCATTTGGAGTGTTGTTATGACTATGTGAGGAACTAGTGCTTGCAACAACTTCTTTTCCTTTTCTAACCATGGCTGAAATCTTGGTCTCATCATCAGAATCTGATCCAAGGTCATGTTGTGTGTGTTGGAAATACTAAGAGGGGGGATGAATCAATATTTATTTTCAATTGTTACCTTTACCAGTTAGATCACTTATATTTAGAACACAATGAAAAATAAGAATAAATGCTTTTATTAATTTATTTTTCACAATAAATCAAGTAAAATGTATATAGGGCTCCAACCCTATATGAACACACTGATCTTCAATCTCCTAGGCTCCAACCTGTTGCCAAGCACCAACTTGGAATTTTGTGAGGCTCCGACCTCTAGGGCATCGACCCTATCTTTTCAAGGCACTGACCTTGCGTTTAGAGGCTCCAACCCCTAGGGCACCAACCCTTCTCTGGTACAGACTCCGATCTGGTCTCTTGAGGACTCTGATCCTCTAGGGCTCCAACCCTATCTTATCCAAGGCACCAACCTTAAGTTTAGGAACACCAACTCCAAGGACACCAATCCTATATTTTCCAAGCACCAACTTGGAATTTCCAAGGCACCAACCCCAAGGGCTCCAACCCTATAGCTTCACTTTGTCAAGGTATGTTTGGTTGTACTTCACAGCTCCCAAGGTCTTCTTCATCGAGCCCTGTCAATCTTCAGCTTCACTGTAGTATTCACGCTGCATCATCAATGACAACCTTATCTTCTTAGAAGATATCGCCACTACTCTTCATGTCACCCAAACAAAATCTCCAAGGTCACCTCATGATGGCTTCAATGCATCATGGTCTCCAAGGGTGTCTCCAAAACTTCAAGGTTTCAAGGCCTACAAAGAATTGTCAAGGTTCCTCTAAACAATGCTCAATGAAATACTTCTCAAGAGATGCACAAACTCCCTCAAGTGTCACCTATCCAAAACATTAGAAGTTTGCTCACAAGTCTTAGCACTTCCTGCACAATGGTCTTTAGAATATTCTTAAGTGTCCTTCAATAGTCTTCAAAAGAGGCTTAAGAACTACTTCAAATATGTTCCAAAAACTCCACTTCAGGAGGTCTTCCAAAACTATTTTTAAAGCTGCTATGAAATTGACTCTTAGTCCGATCTAAACACCTTCAATAATATCTCAAAATACTGTTCCAAAATTCTGCTAATACATGCCCCCTAGATTCCTCTATAATTACTCAAGGTAGGCTTCAGATCATCACTTTTCAAATATCCAAGTTTATCATTGTTCAAGCCTTCGAATTCTTCACTAGGCCACAAATCCTTTACTGTTCACACCTCCAAACTCATCATTGTTCAAGCCTTCAAATTCTTCATTGTTGAAGGCCACGAGTTCTTCACTACTCTTGAGTGTGCGGAGGGTTCAAGTCTGAAGTGTCACATATAAATCTGCTACAGATCCTAGCTCCACAAATAATTGTCCAACTACCCCTCCACAGGTCTGAGTCCTCCACAAGTCACTATCCACAAATCTGAGCCTTCCACTGTAACTGTTTGCTATCTGAGCTTTCTGAGGCTCACTGTATTGCACTTCTTCCACAATCTTAAAGAAGTCTGAGGTAAAGCTTTGAGCTTCTAGTATACTATCCACACTCTTGCAGATTGAGGCTTCAACCAACCCTCCACAGGTCTGCACACAGGTCCGAAGTATGTAGCTCCACAGGTGACTGTATAAACTGAGTTTTGCAGTTCAACAGAAATAGAATTAGCCCACACTTATGTCCTCTGTTCTGTAATGGATATCTTAATAAATAAAAATTCCCAAACAATGATTCTCTGTCCTCTTCGGCCTCCTTCATATTTTTGTCCCTTTTCTCTAAATTCTTCACCGAAACCTGATGGTTAAAATGAGGAGTACGGACTCATATTAATATTGGTTTGACGTTTAAGATGAATGGACGTGTCTTATGGAGGAAGGCCAACATGATAGGCCTAGCATAGGTCGGCTCAAGGATCAAATTAATATTCCTAACTTAAAAAATTAATATCTCCCAACCTATTTGGAATTTCGGGCCAAGTAATAGCTCATTGGAAAGCTAAAAATATGCTCTAAAGGATGGTGAAGGTCTCATAGAGAAATTCTGCATCTAAGGTAGTAAAAAATATTTTTTAATGTGACTGGTCATTTATTAGTGCAGAATTTGAGGTAGGGAAGTTAGGCCTCTTCATGGTTTGGCTTCTTGTTAGGCTTCTTCATCATAGGCTTATAATGTCATCAAGATAGTGATATGCCATTAATCATATGCAACATTGAATTTTCCATGTCATCATAAAGTCTTACATTATCAAGATCATTCGAGGTAAGAACATCTAAGGTTATGGCTTCATCATCAAGATCATCAAAGGTACATGATTGGTACTTCTTCATTAGTGTCTTGATATCTTCAAGAGTTATGACATCATTTGGCATCTCAAGAATATTTGTCATCCCAGCCAATACCATATTGACATCAATGACAACCTAGATTAACAATCTCCCCCTTTTTCATTGATGGCAATATTCTTTCCCTTTCAACATTCTCTCCCCCTTTGACATCAATGGAAAATGGGGTGCCCAAATACTCCCCCTGTAAGGCTGCTTCTTTTCTTCATGAGTAGTAGTTCTTCATAGGTATGTTACTCCCCCTGCCATGATGCTTCTTATTTCTGACAATGTGGTTCATGATAGATGTGCTTACATTCCTTTATGTGATGAACCAACTCCCCCTATCTACACAACCACCTCTAGCTCAGGAAAGATTACTTGCTTAGTGATCAAGTGGAAGAAATATTCAACAATAGTCCATTGGATAGATAAGAGATCATGTTCTTCAATGGAGTGATCCTAAGAAATGATCTATCAAAGAATTATTATCAATATAGCTCATCAAGGATTTCATAAGGCTCATTCACGGATGGCTTCTGCAAGAATGCTTAATCATCATAAACTCCCCTAACTGTATGCATGGTCTTCCTTTTGGCAGAGTATCCCCATCAAATACTTGGAATATCAAGGATGACTTCATCAAGTCAACAACATGTGTTGTTGGCTAGAGTGTTCAAGAGACTTTCGGATTGTGTTTGCTTCCTTCTCCATACTTGTGTAACCTTTTTCTTTGGTATGGTTCTAGCTTGTGTAGGGGCCCAAGTCAAGTTACAATCATGTGCCATATGTCCAATGTTATCACACTTGAAGCACTCTATATTTTTCATGTATAAAAATTCATGACTTCTTGCAAAATTGCTTCTCGGAGATTGGCGGGGGCCATTATAATTATCTTTGTGATGTGCCCTACAATCTTTTGCCACGTGCCCAAAGTTTGTACAAGAATAGTAATAACCAAGAAATATAATTTGGTACCTAAGAGAAGAAGCTTTTCTGGATGTGCTTCTGAATTCTTTTTTCCTTGGGATCCTTTGATGATAACCATTGCTTCTTGCATCCTTGACACCATCTGCATTTCTTCTTGGAGGAGGGTTTCTTCCATAGTTGTCTTGACTCTTCTCCTTGCCTTTGCTAGAACTGGGAGCATCAACATTTCTTCTAGGCTTCCTCACATCCTTGTTGTTTGGAGCATTAGGGTTTGCATCATTTTTGCTTGAGGATTCACCTGCATAGCCAAGACTTGATTTATCGAGGGGAGACCTTTGATGACTCAGGATGTCATCTAGGGCTTGAGAACTTTTCAGGTTCTTATTCAGCAAATCAACTTCCTTTTTAAAAAAGACAATTTATTTCTTCATTTTTTGCATTCTTCATCCTTCTTTGATAGAATGATCTCCATTTCTTCCTTCATCTTGGTTGCTTCACATGATTGGGCCTTAAGAGAAGCGATTTCTGATTTTAACTTGGTGAACCCATCATCCTTTTCTTCTAGTTGGCATATCATGGTGTTTCTCTCATTTTCTGCTTCATCAACTTGTCCTTCTATGAATTGCAAATCTTCCATCACCTTCTCAGCTCTTTGTGCTTGTTTCCTTGCTTCTTCTAGTTGAGATCTAAGGGAGAAGACCTCTTCCTTGTATTGACCAATCTCTGCTTCAAGTTTGTTCAAGCTCTTGTGCCTTTGTTCAAGGTGGATTGACAAGGTATCTTCTCATTTCTTTGCCTTATCCAATTGATTGTCATGGATATGACTTCTTCATGATGCTTTCTCTTGTTTCGATGAAATTCTTCCTTAATCTTGGCGAGCTCCTCATCTCTTTCTTGTACTTGAAGCTTGACAAGGTCAACTTCCTTCCTTTCCTTGTCCTGATCACCAGCTTGCGCTTTCTTCTTGAGTTCCTCATTTTCCTTTTTCAAATTGTTAATCTCTTCCATGGAAGCCATAAGTTTAGTGAGGAGATCTTCTTCAAAAGCTTTTTCATTCTCTTTATCTTCTAGGTCTTCTTTAGCCTTGATTTCATCACTCTTATCTTCAGCTTCCTTGATGGGCTCTAGATTTCTTTCTTCTTTTCCATAATTTTCTTGACTAGAGATCATTGTCAATGCTCCTTTTGAGTGAAGATCATGAAGTTTATCCCATATGCCTTTTGCTGACTAACATTTTTCAAAATTGGCCTTCATAGAATCAGGTAGACCATTCAAGATTGCTTTCATTTCTCTTGTATTATGTTCCTTGGATTCTCCATCAATCATGCTATCAGCAATCACTGATTTCCAGACTTCAATGCCTTGAATATTTAAGAAATTCCTCATTCTTGCCTCCCATATATCAAAGTTTCCATTGAACAATGGAGCCTTCACAAATTGATTGACTTCAACTTCGGTGGTTGAGGGAGACACATCTTTAGGAGGATTGGAGACTTTCTTCGCTGGCTTCACCATTTGTGTTCTAATGATCAACCTTCAAGTTGTTAGGCTTTGAGTGAAGGTACTAGCTCTGATACCAATTGTTAGAAATACTAAGAGGGGGGGTGAATCAGTATTTATTTTCAATTGTTATTTTTACCAGTTAGATGACTTATATTTAGAACACAATGAACAATAAGAATAAATGATTTTATTAATTTCTTTTTCACAATGAATCAAGTACAATGTATATAGGGATCCAACCCTATATGAACACACCGATATTCAATGTCCCAGGCTCCAACCTGTTGCCAAGCACCAACTTGGACTTTTGTGAGGCTCCAACCTCTAGGGCACCGACCCTATCTTTTCAAGGCACCGACCTTGTGTTTAGAGGCTCCAACCCCTAGGGCACCAACCCTTCTTTGGTACAAACTCCAATCTAGTTTCTTGAGGACTCCGATCCTCTAGGTTTCCAACCCTATCTTGTCCAAGGCACCAACCTTGAGTTTAGGAGCACCAACTCCAAGGACACCAATCCTATATTTGTCAAGCACCAACTTAGACTTTCCAAGGCACCAACCTTGTCAATTTTGAGGTACCAACCCCAAGGGATCCAACCCTATAGCTTCACTTTGTCAAGGTATGTTTGGTTGTACTTCACAGCTCCCAAGGTATTCTTCATTGAGCCATGACAATCTTCGGCTTCACTATAGTCTTCACGCTACATCATCAATGACAACCTTATCTTCTTAGAAGATATTGCCACTACTCTTCATGTCACCCAAACAAAATCTCCAAGGTCACCTCATGATGGCTTCAATGCATCATGGTCTCCAAGGGTGTCTCCAAAACTTCAAGGGTTCAAGGGCTGCAAAGGATTGTCAAGGTTCCTCTAAACAATGCTCAATGAACTACTTCTCAAGAGATGTCCAAACTCCCTCAAGTGTCACCTATCCAAAACATCAGAAGTCTACTCACAAGTGTTAGCGCTGCCTGCACAACAGTCTTCAGAATCTTCTTAAGTGTCCTTCAATAGTCTTCAAAAGAGGCTCAAGCACTGCTTCAAATATGTTCCAAAAACTCCACTTTAGGAGGTCTTCCAAAACTGTTTTTAAAGCTGCTATGAAATTGACTCTTAGTCTGATCTAAACACCTTCAATAATATCTCAAAAGACTATTCCAAAATTCTGCTAATAGTTGCCCCCTAGATGCCTCTATAATTACTCAAGGTAGGCTTCAGATCATCACTTTTCAAATCTCAAAGTTTATCACTGTTCAAGCCTTCGAATTCTTCACTAGGCCACAAATCCTTTACTGTTCACACCTCCAAACTCATCATTGTTCAAGCCTTCAAATTCTTCATTGTTGAAGGCCACGAGTTCTTCACTACTCTTGAGTGTGCGGAGGGTTCAAGTCTGAAGTGTCACATATAAATCTGCTACAGATCCTAGCTCCACAAATAATTGTCCAACTACCTCTCCACAGGTTTGAGTCCTCCACAAGTCATTGTCCACAAATTTGAGCCTTCCACTGTAACTGTTTGCTATCCAAGATTTCTGAGGCTCACTGTACTGCACTTCTTCCACAATCTTAAAGCAGTCCAAGGTAAAGGTTTGAGCTTCTAGTATACTTTCCACACTCTTTCAAATTAAGGCTTCAACCAACCCTCCACATGTTTGCACATAGGTCTGAAGTATGTAGCTCCACGGGTGACTGTATAAACTGAGTTTTGTAATTCAACATAAATAGAATTAGCACACACTTATGTCCTCTATTCTATAATGGATATCTTAATAAATAAAAATTCCCAAACAATGATTCTCTATCCTCTTCAGCCTCCTTCCTATTTCTGTCCCTTTTCTTTGAATTCTTCACCGAAACCTGATGGTTAAAATTAGGAGTACGGACTGATATTAATACTGGTTTGACGTTTAAGATGAATGGACATGTCTTATGGAGAGAGGCCGAAATGATAGGCCTAGCACAGGTCAGCTCAAGGACCAGATTAATATTCCTAACTGTCGAGCCGTAAAAAGGGTCTATTTCACCTCTAATTACCTCACATTAACTTGTCAATCCGGGAACGATTTTTTATCTCAAAGAGTGTACTCAGTTTGAGGCGGTCATTTGTCAGAGTAATGCTAGTAGTATAGTGCTCAAGAAAATACAAGAGTAAACGGATGCTAAAAGAAACTCTACTTACAACAAAGCACTTTAAAGCCTAAATCATGCATTCAGAAGACTAAGTGAATTTTCAATCAAGGGTATAGTAACAATAACTCATCCCTCTGTAAACTGATGTAACTGAAGACAATCAAGGAACAGATCGTCAATCTGGGAACTAGACAACAAATGTCAATGCTCGCTACAGTTTCAGATCGTTCAATGCATTGGCAGTGCAAATAACAGGGAATGGAACAACAACGATAATTGAAACAACAACTAGGAAATGAAACTGCAACTAGTCTTGATACACAGCGAAACCTTACTCTAAGAAAATGAAGGCAGTAATCGTACCCTACAGGAATCAAAGAACAATCCTTACTCTAAGAATAAATCAGACAACAAATAGAAATGGAACAACAACCAATTAGCAATGAAATATAGAACATTGCTTAGAGCCAATTGTGAATATACAGTACCAAAACAAATAACACACACATCACACATAGACATTAAGAGAAATAGTAATATGACTCTGATACCACAAATATTGATCTCAGTTATAAAGGATAACGATCGCAATTCATAATGGAACAACAATGTCAATTGAACAACAATCGTAATGAAGTATAAACCATAGACGAATACAGTAATACCAACTTAAGAATATTACAGCTCGGTTACTTTGTAATGGAACAACGATAGCATTCTGTAAAGAACAGTAATGTTACATTAATGAATTAAAGGAACAACAATACGTTATAAATTCAAAATGAACAATACGACCTTCCTGTTACAGAGATGTTATTGTAAATATAACAGAGCTGTGATAAAATAACAAAACACACCAGATTATCGATCAAAGCTGATAATGAAAACCACACATGAACTAAAGATAATGGTATAGGAGAAAGTGTTCCATCAGGGCCGGGCCCTTAGCCTCCAAGGACACACCGCTTGAAATTATTCCAGGATCAAAGATGGAATAGCAACCAGATTTATATTAAAGCATTAAAACAGAGTTACAGTGGATCACTTCTCAATGAGAGTCGATGATCAAATTTTTGAATACAACGAGAAATTACATAAATGTAACAACAACCCATCCCCTGGGCTAGCTGTGCTGCTCCTTTCTATAACAGCTAGGCGGAGATATCAATGATGCAAAAATAGTTAAGATTGCTATCCCTCAGGATCAGAGGATCCTGAGGGATTCGCCAAACTGTTAATTACAGTTATCCCTTTGTTTTATTGCGCCGATTCGATATCTCTTTTTCCTTTCCTTGGCTGATATGCTTCATTTTGGATTGCCGTGTCTGCATATGGTTTCTTGTCACAGGGACAACAGTTAACTTTGCTCTATCTTTTTCCTTGGGATGGCAATATTTTGTTTTTCCCTTTTTCTGCATAAGAAAATGGCGATTATTAGTTATCTTGTGTTACATACAATCCTCATAGATTTTTCCATATTTTCTTATTAATTACCTAGTTCATGATGCAAAGGGATTATAAGTCTTTAAAGAAAAGATGACAAAATAATCAATAAAACATACCTTCTTCAGTACTCCACACACCCCCCTGCTTACTCTTTTTCATGCCCTCATGAAAACATTGTAGTTGACATGTAAGGCAGTGAGAGAGTAAGCTGGAGACGAAATCTCATGTGGTGGTCTACAACCATGATGCCTAACTAGGTGTTCAAAAAGATGGCTTGTCTGGCCCTCAGGCATCTCATACAGGGCTTGGTATCTAGGTGCAGGGTGCCAAATAATCGGACTCCGAAACCTATATCCTAACCAAGATGGCCCTGCCCTCAAAATAAGTTCACCATAGAGGCTCAAACGATCAGCGGCTAACTTAAAGTTCTCATAATTAAATGGTTCCCTGAGTTGGATGTTTGGATTAGAGGTCTGATATCAAAATTTAGCAGCTGCAATGGCAAGGTCCTTAATGGTAAAGAAGCATTCTATCCCTTTCTGATTGATTGTTGTATGAATGGGTCCTAACGCGTCAATCACACCAGAGTCCTCATGAGGCTCCTGTGTTTGTTCCATAACTGTAATGGATCTCTAGGCTCAGCTCTTACCCATAAGTCTAATCCGTTTTCTTGTCTTTGGAAGGCATTATAGGCTTTAAGCCATTTGATTTGATTAACTCCAAATGAAACAAATGCCTGCAGTTGGATATCCCCAACGAAAGGGCCAGGGTTCTGCTCTGTCTCCTGATCTAGTACGAGGTTATGCAGATAGAATTCACACAGTAGTCTTTGAACCTTTACTCCATAGTTCTTACAACAATTTATAAAATCATCAATGGTATTAATTTGTATAGGGGCTCCTACTTTGACGACCTTAATTTTCAATTGCAAATATCGTTCCATTAAAAACAAGGCATAATTCTTGGCAGGGGCTCTACATGCTAGGACGTCAGTGTACAAAGAGCATAAGGTATCCATTTGTCTGATAACTACATCTAATATATGAGTTACCTTTGCGACTTTTTCTTGTTCCTTTCGCCATCCTTCAAAGGCCTGACTTTCGAATAAATTGACATTCCTTAGCTGTTGTTGTAATTCTTCATACTTTTCTCGAGAAACCGTTTGTTCTGTGAGTTTTTCTACTGCTTGTTGAGCTTGCATCAAACCCTCTTGTAGGGTTACTGTCCTCGGATTGCTGTCCCACGTAGTAGTGGCCAGTGGAAGATTTACTTGAATCTTCTTATTGTGTCGCCTCATGTTTATAGTCTGCATTCCTTCAGAGGACTGTGCCTCTGTCTAAAATTCTTTGTCACATGCCGATATATTGTCTATTTGCACTTCAACATGGGCAATAGTGGAATGCTGTTCCTTTTGCTTTTGAACGGCAGTCTGCACTTCAACAAGAGTTTGAACAACAGACTGTTCTTCAACAACGGTTTGAACAGTAGACTGTTCTTCGACAGGGTTTTGAACAACAGGCTGAACATGGGTCCTCCGAACCTTTTTCTTGGGGGGTCTCACCGGAGTGGTTGCATGTCTTACCCCTGAAGTCCTTTTTTCTCTCTTTCTCATTCTCAAAACCCTGATTTGCTGTCGAAGTCGAGCTATCACATTTAGTAATCTTTGCTGTTCTTTTCGTAATCGTTTAATTTCTTCTATTTCCTTAGAAGGAATAGCTGTCTGTTTACTCGGGCCTGGACTGTTATCTTGGCCAATTCCCTGGTTTTCTTCTTGGGGTGCTCCTTCGCTATTTTGTTCAGGTTGCTCAGGAGTAGAAACCCTAGCTGGCTCTGTTATTTCCTGGGTAACTTCTTTGTCCACCCCTTCTTCTTCATGCAATTCTTCCGGTGTAGTTTGGCTGGGAGTGGATTGTTCCCCTTCTATATCTTCATCATTTTCTTCACCTGTCATACTTACATCATGAACAAAATGATTCTCTTTGTTTTCTTCCTTGTCGCGCAATTCTTCGGGTGCATTTTTGTCCTGAGCAGAATGCTCTTTTGGTTCTTTCTCAATCTAGAGGCCTAGCGGGCTAAGAGGTTGGGCATATTCGCCCATATTGGCCAGTTCATCCTCTTGCAATGGATTTTGCAATGGACTCTCTTCACGTTGCTCTGTCTCCACCTCCACCTGCTCAGGCTGCTCGGTCTCTTCCTCTATTTCTCCTTCCTCATTTCCTCCCAATTCTTTCTCATTCTCTTCTCCTTCCAATTGCGGGGGTTGCTCGTCCCTTGAGTCGTCTATCTCCACAGGTTGGCTAGTATTCCCTTGGGGATTTTCCAACCTCCCTCTAATCCACGCCAATCTAACTGATTTTCTCCGTTTTGATGGTCTATTCAGTGTACCGGTAGTATGTTTGCATTTTGGGGCTGGCGCAGTTGGTGTCCCATCTATCGTAGCAATTAGCTCTTCCCAGCTGCTCTGTTGCTGAGCCAGATTGTGGCTAACTATCAGCCATATCAGTCCATGGTGGCTTACTACCGATTCTACATGTTGTGACTTTTCCATGCTTTGAGAAACATCATGAAGTAATGAATTTAAAAATGCAGGTAGGTTCAAAGAGAATTTCTCTTTTAATACAACTAAGAGTTTAAGGTGTCGTGGTGTTACCACGTATTTCCTACCTTCACAGGTGATCTAGCTCTGGATGATCTTCACCAATTCTGCCCACGGCTCTCCTAATGCTGCTGGTAGGACTCCCTTTCCTCTGACTATCAGGTTCTGGCCTTCATCCTGGAAGATCTTCATGATCTTTTGCAGTCTCTCCTTCTTTAGAGTCCACACAGGTCCAGTGGTTGGCAGTCCTGAGACCTCTGCAATTACGTCATCGGTGACTGCTATATGTTTTCCCCTTACTGTGGAGTGATATTCTTGCAAGTTCTGCAAGAATTCTATTGCCACAGTCTCGTTGGATTCCTGTAAACGATTAAGATAGACTAACCATCCTGCCCTTGCCAGGATTTCCTGTGCAGTGTCAGAAACAGTCAATACCTATGGTTCTCTTCGAATTGACCTTCCTCCCATGCTTTTATCTCACTATAAAAATGCAAAGACGACAATGGAACAACAGGCTGTTCAAACTTTTAAAAACACAGAGAAAATAACGAAACAGCAAGGCTCATTCAAATCTTACTAATTGCTGCAGAGTATAATGCGGAAATAGCTTTGGGATAGCAAGGCATGCAAATTGAAAAACGAGATACCGTTAAGCCTTGCTATTCCCAAGTAAAATTTTGCCGAATAATAGTCTGACACATATGCCAACAAATTATGAGGTCAGCCTCCCCCCTGCAATGTGATAGGCCATCCTTGGTCGTCAAATGAGGGAGCAGCATGCCGAACTTGCTTGGTACAGAGTCATAAAGGAACAACGTATGTGGAAATGCCATGTTTACAAAAGGAGCAGGTTACCAAAATCGAGGCATTTAATAGGATCACTTAACAAATAAGAGAATGCTGTGATATGATGCGAGGCTGGGAGGATAGGACAGCTGATGTGCACAGCCCGTCTAATGTGGTTATTATCGACTTTTCCGTCATGATTGGTTATGATAGATTTTTCATGTGTTTAATGGTTTGGGGAAGTGATATACATAATCTTATTTGACGGATTACAAAGGTATAAGACAGAGAAGGGCGTTAATTATTGCTATTGGTGTATAAAGAATGTGACTTCAATACCATTAACATAGCTCTACTTCCGACAGGTGTCCATAACCTTGGCAGAGTTGTTTATTTCACCCACGGAACCATGATCCTTTGTGTATGCTTAGGAAGTGCTATACAATGTCACAATGGAGGCCATTATGCTAGCTTGGTAACCAGTTAAATCATAATGCCATTCACCAGGAAGGAGTGAAAGGTGGGCAGGCCGGCTCATGATGAGACCTCCTGTTCCAAGGACTCTTTTTTTTTTTTATATGCCTCTTGGATCATATCCCTAGTGTGGTGGCCATAGTGGGAATGCCACTTCACTTTCTTCCTTATGATCATGGTAGGTTGGCTCTTAATGAGACCCCCTATCCTGCATTTGACAATTCATCTAAACAAAACATTCTTGTTTTTTCTTTTTTTTTTATAAAATGCTTTCCTATCTATACACAAAGGGTGGTTCAGCCCTCCTTAAGAGTAGGAATGGTGGAAGAAGTCTTAACTATTCAATAGAAAAATATAAACCCTTTGTTCTTATTCCTTAATAATGATCAAAGAAGATTATGGGAATTTAAAAAGAACCAGCATGATAAAGATGACCAATCATGTCAGTATTAGTAGGATAATGACAACAAAGTGATGAATAATTGTGTCCTTTCTTCTTTCCTCTTTATCAATTCACATCAATTTCTTGTAAAAGTAGCGATTTTATATAATTTGCCGATTTCAGTATGCTCTATCTTTGTATCCATTGCATAAGTGTCTAGCTGTGCTCCAAAAGACCTGAAACAAGAGGAACAACAGGTATCTTTAAGCATAAGTAAAAGGAATACGAGAATGTTGTCGTTTGAAAAAGGAAGGGCAAAAGAATACAAGTGTTGGTCCTTTGAAAAAGGAACAGCAAGAATCAAAAGTGTCGTTCCTTTGGAAAAAGGAACAACAAAAACCGAACATGCCGTTCCTTTGGAAAAGGAACAACAAAAAACCAAAAGTGTCATTCCTTTGGAAAAGGAACAGCAGAAATGCAAGCACTAAAAGTGTCGTTCCTTTGGAAAAGGAACATCAAAAATGAAAAGTGTTGTTCCTTTAAAAAAGGAACAGCAGGAAACTCAAATGCTGTTCCTTTGGAAAAGGAACAACAAAAATCAAAAGTGTTGTTCCTTTGGAAAAGGAACAACAAAAATCAAAAGTGTTGTTCCTTTGGAAAAGGAACAACAGAAAACTCAAATGTCGTTCCTTTGGAAAAGGAACAACAAAAATCAAAAGTGTTGTTCCTTTAGAAAAGGAACAACAAAAACTCGAATGTCGTTCCTTTGGAAAAGGAACAACAAAATGAAAATGAAAAAGGAACAGCTGAAACAAAAGGTGTTTTTCTTTTGAAAAAGGAATAGCAACAATGACAAAAGTGCACACAAATGCTGTCCCTTCAGAAAAGGAATAGCAAAAACGACAGTGTTGTTTCTTCTGAAAAGGAACAACAGAAAAAAATGCAAATACAAAAATATATACAGAAACTGATTTAACAAAACAAAGAAATTATGTACAAAGTGTAAAAACAAGTGAATCACTTAATGAATCACAGGTGAGGAATATTTCTCTTCCTCCTGTAAAATTTTCATATCGGAGTCTTCGCGTAGTTGCTGGTAGAAGGATTCCCGAGTAAGTGGTTTGCGGTATAATTGAACTCGGTGGCCATTTAATTTAAAGGTATATCCAGATCCGTCAATAGTGACTAGAGTAAGGGTGCCATTATCATGTACCTTCTGGATTTCATATGGCCCCAGCCAGTGAGTCTGAAGTTTCCTGGAAAAATCCTAAAACCTGGAATCGTATAAGAGTGGCCAATCTCCTTCGCGGAATACTTTCTTTTTAATGAGAGCGTCGTGCCATTTAGGTCACTGCTGTTGGATTAATGCAGTGTGTTGAAGAGCAGAGAGCCTGATTTCATCTAGCTCATTGATCTGCTGTAATCTATTAATCTGTGCCTCATTTAGATCTAGGCCGACTTCTTGTGTTGTTCGCAGTGTTTGGATTTCGAATTCTATGGGGAAAATAGGTTGCTTTCCAAACACCAATTGGTATGGTGAATAGCCGGTAGTGCTTCTCCATGTTGTTCTGTAGGCCCACAAGGCTTTTGGTAGTCTTGCAGCCCAATCGCGTCTATGTGACGCAATGGTTTTTGTCAAGATTTCTTCTATTATTTTGTTGCTGCTTTCTACTTGACCGTTTTCCTGTGGGTGGTATGGAGTAGTAATTTTATGCTGGATATGATAGTTTTTAAGTGTTGCAGCAATCTTGTTACTAGAAAACTATGGTCCACCGTCTGTAATTATGTCTCTTGGAAGCCCATATCGCACAAATATATGAAACAGGAACTGTATGATAGAATCCTCTGTAGCTCTCGGCAATGCTTCTGCTTCAACCCATTTGGTGACATATTCTGTTACCACTAGAATATATGTTTTCTGGTTCGAGGATGGGTTAATTGGACCAACAAAATCAAGCGCCCATTGCTCGAATGGTTCAATAACCAGTTGTGGGTTTAGGGGCATTTCGTCGGACTGACCAGGGTGCCCTGCTCTTTGACAATTGTCACAAGATTGCACGAACTTCTTTGCATCTTTGAAGATCGTGGGCCAATAATACCCTATTTGAAGCATCTTATGTCTAGTTCTCCGATTGGCAAAGTGTCTGCCACATGGTTCGTCGTGACAAGCTTTCAAAATATCAAAATTTTCATCCTCCCAGACACATCTCCTGATGTGCATATCTGCCCCTGTATGGAACAGGTAGCCCCCAATCCAGGAAAATCGAGCACTTCGTTGAACAATCTGTTTTCGTTCATTGGGGGTCAGATGTTTTGGTAATTTACCTACTGCTAAGTAATTCACAACATCAACATACCAGGGTGTTTTAACAATGAAAACAAACAAATGCTCATCTGGAAATTGATCTTCAACTACTGCTGCGTCCACTGGTTTTGGCATTCGCGAGAGAAAGTCAGCTACAGGATTTTCTTTTCTAAGTATGTCCTTGATTGTAATATCAAATTCCTGCAATAAAATCAGCCACCTAGTTATTCTACAATTTGTGATTGGTTTATTTGCTAAATATTTTATGGCAGAGTGATCTGTATACAAGATAACAGGATATCCAGTAATGTAATGCCTAAACTTATTGATAGCATGTATTACAGCTAGAAATTCTTTTTCAGTAACAATATAATTCAATTCAGCAGGGGATAAATTCTTGCTAATATAATAAATTGCATATGGTTTTTTATCTTCTTCCTGCCCAAGGACTGCTCCAATAGTTGTATCTGAGGCATCTGATGATATTTGGAATGGCAGGTCCCAATTTGGTCCTCGAAGGACTGGAGCTGTGGACACAAGCTTCTTCAGATCCTGAAAAGCATGGTCACATTTTTCTGTCCAAAGAAAGTCAACATTACCTGTCAGTGCATATAGAGGTGCAACAATATGTGAAAAATGTTTTATAAACCTTTTATAATAACAAGAGAATCCAAGAAAATTGCGTACCTTTGTTTGAGTGGTAGGAGTGGGAATTAGAAAAATTATTTGAATTTTGGCTGGGTCTACTTGTATGCTAGCTGCTAAGATATAATGGCCTATAATAAGTCCTTCAGTCATCATCATATAGCATTTTTCATGGCTTAAGCAAAGCCTGGTGGCAATGCAGCGCTACAGGACTTTTTCCAGTGTGTCCAATGCTGGGTCAAAATCATCTCCATATGGTGTAAAATCATCCATGTAGACTTGGAGCCCCTCATTTATTAGATCTGAAAAAATGCTGAGGATAGATCTTTGAAATGTGGTAGGAGAATTGCATAAGCCGAAAGGTAGAACTCTGTAGGCAAATTTTCCCCAAGGACAAGTAAAAGTGGTTTTGTCTTAGTCTTCAGGGGCAATCTGAATCTGATTGTATCCACTAAAGCCATCTAAGAAAGAAAAGAATTTCTTTCCTACTAGAGTGTCTAATACTTGATCAATGAATGGAAGGGGAAAGTGGTCTTTTAGTGTTTCTTTGTTTAAATCTCTATAGTCTACACAAATCCTCCATTTTCCATTCTTCTTTGGTACCACAACAAGTGGAGAGACCCATTTACTATCGGAGATAGGGTAGATGAAGTTAACATCTAAAAGTTTTTTAAGTTTAGCTTTTACAACGTCTTTTAGATGAGGATTAAGTCTCCTTTGTGGTTGGCGAATAGGTCTCGCATCCTTTTCTATGTAAATGTGGTGTGTACATAAATAGGGATCAATCCCTTTCATATCAGGGTAGTCCCATGCAAATGCTTCTTTATATTTCCTCAATAGTTGGATGAGCTTCTTTTCTTGTTCGGAAGTCAGGTTGGCATTAATGTTTAAAGTCTTTCCTGGCTCAATTTCTACAATTTTGCTATGTGAAACAAAAGTAGTAGGTATTGTTTGATCGTGTGTATCTTTAAGAGGGTCCTCTTCTAATTCATTATCAAATGCTGCTTCTATCATGTGACATTGTATGTGGGATCTGGGTTCAACTTGGCTAATGAAATTATTAATGGCATCATCTTCTGTTTGGTCTTTGAAATCAAGGGCCTCTTGTATGGTTAATGGAGATCTAATATTTTCGGTGAGGTATGATACAGGATGCTTGTTAGTTTTTATTATTGTGACACTTGGATGCACTGGGGGGTATAAAGCTAGATTCTTAATATTTCCCCCCCTAGTAATGGTCATATTGCCTTGTCGGCAACCAATATAAGCATCGGCAGTTGCGAGCCAAGGTCTGCCTAAGATCAATGGATGTCCATCAAGTCGGTTTTTGGGGTTTATTATCAGGAAATCGGCCAGATACTCCCAGGAGTCAACGGATACCATAACATCTTGTAGTGTGCCCTCTGGCCTAACTACAGATCGGTCAGCCAGTTCTAATAAAGTGGAGGTCGGTTCTACTGATGTAATGCCCAGTTTTTGGCAAGTAGTGGTTGTTAAGATGTTAATTGCAGCTCCTAGATCAACTAAGGCATTTGAGAAGGTTTGACCATAGATTTGTACGGTTACTATTGGATTTCCTGGGTCTTCGTATTTAACAGGTGTTTCTTTTCTTGATAATAGATCAGATAAAGTGCCAACCACTTGGACTTTTGGGTTATTTGTTATTTTCCTCCTTGGTTTCTTTATACATAATTCTTTGATAGTTTTTGCATATATCGGGATGTCTTGAATGGCTTGGAGGAGTGGAATTTTTATGTAAAAGTTGCGTAATTCTCCCAGAATGTCAAAATTAGGATATTGTATCGGTCGAGGTATAATTAAGAATTCTGGGAATGGAGGAGAGGATGTGGTTACTGGATCATGAATTTCTTGTCTGGTCACGTCCTCTTCTTGTAATGGTTGTTCTACAGGTAACTAATTTTCAACTTGAATTGTTTTATCTCCCTCTGTTTCATTGATATGCTCATATCTTAATTGAGGGTCATTACACTCCCTTAGATGGGTTCCTATCTCTGGTGTTTCGATTATTTGAATGGACTAGACCAGTCTGTTATTTGGATCAGGGTTGGGTTGGGCTGGGAGTTGTGGCCTTAAGTTAGACTGGGGGTTTTGTTGTAGGGCTGGAAGTGTAGGTTGAGGGAGCGGGATGGTTCCTACTGGTTGATTCATCGGTCTTTGCCAGTTTGTTTGCCAGGTTTGACTCTGTGAAGTAGGAGGGATCCGTTGTGGTGGATAAACATTGTTTTTCCAATATGGTGGGGTATAGGGAAAATTTGGTCAATTGGGTTGGATTGCTTGATTCGGCCATGGAGATGATGAAGGAAATGATTGTTGTGACCAATTAGGGAAGGGAGGTTGATTTTGCCACATTGAATTATATTTTTGAGCATGATATTGTGGAGGCTGGAAAGAAGAAGCTGGGTTTGAAAACATACCTGTTTGTCGCGACTGCCATTGACGACGCTGATTAAGTAGATACACCAATTCTTTCTCTTCTTCTACTTATATACTGCTTTCAATCTAGGAGGTGAGGGGCAACTCTCTGTGGAGTGGTCTTTTGTACAAATGGTGCAAACTTGGACTACATCTAATGGACACTCCTTATGGCTATGTTTCTTTCTGCATCTGGGACAGAAGATTGCCAAATTCTGTTCTGCTTCTGCTTGCTTTTGTTTGGCCTGCATAATATCAATTTGTGTTGTCAGTGTCCCCAACATGTCAATTTTAGAATTTTCTAATAAATTTCCAATTTCTGCATGAGTTACTCCTTCTGCCGAAATTCTATTATCTCTTAAAAATCGATCATGTTCTGCTGGTTTTAGCCTTGTGCTGCCTCTTAAGCTCCTGATACATAAATCAATAATGTCAACAAAATTTTCCTGATAAATATCTCCTTCCCCATAATGTTTAATGTCTCAATCCATTGTTCCTTCATTCCCCTAATTAATGTTGTTTTTAATACATTATCAGGTAAGGGTAATGATGCATAAAGAGATCTTTGAAGATTATACTGGAAACGTTTCACATACTCTTCTAATGTTTCATTTGGTTTAGCTACCATCTGAAATATTTCATCTTTTAACTCTCGAGACCTGCAATAATCCTGATATTTTTTTAGAAAAGAGCCTTTCTTTTGATCCCAATTATTTATAACACCACCACCTAATCCCATAAACCATCTTAAAGCAGCCCTTTTTAATGTAGAGGGAAATAATTTCAGTTTCTGGGGATCGGTAGTATAGTCATATCCTCTACACAGCACATCGAATTCAAACAAGAATGCATCTGGATCTTCTGATGTAAGGCCATGGAATGTGGGGATATGCTAAAGAGGAATTTCTTTCATAGGTGCATTAGCTGCAGTATCCACAATGGGGTATTGCAGTGTAGAGGTTTGGGTGTTTGGCTGGTTCTGGGCCATTTGGTCAAATATATGCCAATAGCCTTCTGGGATATCTAGGAGGGTATTCCTAGGTTGTCGAGGGGGAATGGCTCTAATGGAAATGGAATTGGCAGCACTTCCTTTATCTAGGATGATAAGAGTGCCTAAGGTCTGGGGGGATTCAGGTTCTTCAACTTCTTTATAAACGATTTTTGCAGCACTTCCCTTATCTGGGCTGTTTAATGGCTGAATTATCCTAAGAGGAGATTTTGGTTCTTTAGCTTCTCTTGTTTCTCCTTTTTCTTCAAAGAGATTGCTAAGGTTCCCTTCCTGCAATGATTTTAGGCTAGAATTTTCAATTTCTTGAAAATCTTGCTCTTCAGTTTGACTATGCACCTCAGCAAAGGCTACAGATGGTGATCCTGTGGCCTGAAGGGAACTAATAGGTTGTCTAGAAGTAACTTTCCTAGGTCCTACTGAAGGCTGAGATTCTGCTTTCTTAAGGATTTCGTCTATAAAGGTCGATCGGCCAAGGGTCAGCGTCCCCTTAGATTTATTAGGCTTGGGTAGAGGTTTGTGATTCTTTTCTGGCTTTTTCTGCTTAGTCATGCACACAAATCAACTGCTAGGTTCTACCCAAACAAAACAACAGCAAATCTGCAGGAAAGCGGGTAGGGGAGCAGGGCTATTACATACTCCACACGCAGGTTCTTACATTCCGTTTTTAAAACCCATTTCTTTCCTAACAGGGCCTTACACTACTTTGGAAAAGAAAAAAATGGCTACACCCTTCCCCGACAATGGCGCCAAAATGTCGAGCCGTAAAAAGGGTCTTTTCACCTTTAATTACCTCACATTAACTTGTCAATCCGGGATCGATTTGTTATCTCAAAGAGTGTACTCAATTTGAGGCAGTCATTTGTCAGAGTAATGCTAGTAGTATAGTGCTCAAGAAAATACAAGAGTAAACAGATGCTAAAAGAAAATCTACTTACAACAAAGCACTTTAAAGCCTAAATCATGCATTCAGAAGACTAAGTAAATTATCAGTCAAGGGTATAGTAACAATAACTCATCCCTCTGTAAACTGATGTAACTGAAGACAATCAAGGAACAAATCATCAATCTGGGAACTAGACAACGAATTTCAATGCTCGCTACAGTTTCAGATCGTTCAATGCAATGGCAATGCAAATAATAGGAAATGGAACAACAACTATAATTGAAACAACAACTAGGAAATGAAACTACGACTAGTCTTGATACACAGCAAAACCTTACTCTAAGAAAATGAAGGCAGCAATCGTACCCTACAGGAATCAAAGAACAATCCTTACTCTAAGAATAAATCGGACAGCAAATAGAAATGGAACGACAACCAATTAGCAATGAAATATAGAACAGTGCTTAGAGCCAATTGTGAATATACAGTACCGAAATAAATAACACACACAACACACATAGATATTAAGAGAAACAGTAATCTGACTCTGATACCACAAATATTGATCTTAGTTATAAAGGATAACGATTGCAATTCATAATGGAATAGCAATGTCAATTGAACAACAATCGTAATGAAGTATAAACCATAGACGAATATAGTAATACCAACTTAAGAATATTACAGTTCGGTTACTCAGTAATCGAATGGAGATAGCATTCTGTAAGGAACAGTAATGTTACATTAATGACTTAAAGGAACAACAATACGTTATAAAGTGAGAATGAACAATATGACCTTCCTGTTACATAGACGATATTGTAAATATAACAGAGTTGTGATAAAATAACAAAACACACCAGATTACCAATCAAAGCTGATAATGAAAACCACACATGAACTAAAGATAATGGTACAAGAGCAAGTGTTCCACCAGGGCCGGGCCCTTAGCCTCCAGAGACACACCGCTTGAAATTATTCCAGGATCAAATATGGAACAACAACCAGATTTATATTAAAGCATTAAAACAGAGTTACAGTGGATCACTTCTCAACGAGAGTCGATGATCAAAGTTTTGAATACAACGAGAAATTACATAAAAGTAACAACAACCCATCCCCTGGGCTAGCAGTGTTGCCCATTTTTATAATAGCCGAGCAGAGATATCAATGATGCAAAAATAGTTAAGATTGCGATCCCTCAGGATCAGAGGATCTTGAGGGATTCGCCAAACTATTAATTCCAGTTATCCCTTTGTTTTCTTACGCCGATTCGATATCTCCTTTTCCTTTCCTTGGCTGATATGCTTTAGTTTGGATTGTCGTGTCTGCATATGGTTTCCTGCCACAGGGACAACAGTTAACTCTGCTCTGTCTTTTTCCTTGGGATGACAATCTTTCGTTTTTCCCTTTTTCTGCATAAGAAAATGGCGATTATTAGTTATCTTGCGTTACATACAATCCTCATAGATTTTTCCATATTTTCTTATTAATTACCTAGTTCATGATGCAAAGGGATTATAAGTCTTTAAAGAAAAGATGACAAAATAATCAATAAAACATACCTTCTTCAGTACTCCACACTAACTTAAAAAAATAATATCTCCCAAACTATTTGGAGTTTTGGGCCAAGTAATAGCTCATTGGAAAGATAAAAATATGCTCTAAAGGATGGTGAAGGCCTCATAGAGAAATTATGCCTCTAAGGTAGTAAAAAATATTTTTTAATGTGACTGGTCATTTATTAGTGTAGAATTTGAGGTAAGGCAACTAGGCCTCTTCATGGTTTGGCTTCTTGTCAGGCTTCTTCACCATAGGCTTATAATGTCATCAAGATAGTGATATGCCATTAATCATATGTAGCATTGACTTTTCCATGTCATCATAAAGTCTTCCATTATCAAGATCATGCGAGGTAAGAACATCTAAGTTTATGGCTTCATCATCAAGATCATCAAAGGTACATGATTGGTGCTTCTTCATTAGTGTCTTTATATCTTCAAGAGTTATGACATCATTTTCCATCTCAATAATATTTATTATCCCGGCCATTACCATATTGACATCAATGACAACCTAGATTAACAGTGTGGTAGTGGTCATCTTTTGTTTTCCATTATTGTTTGGTTTCTTAGGCCTTAGTTTGGGATGTAATTTCCAACAGTGGGCTTCATCATGTCCAGCTTTGGAACAATGTTGGCATATAGTTTTCTCCCCTTATTTATTCACACTTGAATTCTTATTTCCCTTCCATTTTCCTCCTTTCTCTTTCTCCTTACCCTTGAATGGCTTCTTCTTACCACCATCTTCCTAAATGTCCCTTCCTCTTGCTTCAAGGTGCGTGGCTTGCACACATACCTCATCCAAATTACTTGGATTGAACATAAGGATAGTATGTTTTAAGTAGGAATTTAAACCCCCAATATATTTCAATAGTGTATCTTAGGAATTCAAATTTACTCTTAACAACAAATCCCTCTTTCTAAACTTTTGGGCATAGTCTTAGACTGTTTCGCCCTTGAGCTATCTAAAATTTTTCCAAATCATAATGGCTTTTTGCATGTAGGCTAAAGGATAAAACTTTTTAATTTCAGAAACAAATTCAACCCATGAAATGGATATCTTACCATGAATTCACATTTCCTCTTGAATCTTTTCTTCCCACCAGAATAATGTTGCTCCTTCTAGCCTCAATGAAGCCAACTAGATCTTTATGTCATCTTCTTGAAGGTTCTTAATTCTGCAGTAAACCTCCAATTTTCAAATCCAATTTTCTTACCTTTCTACATTCACCTCACCATTGTACATGGGAAGTTCAAACTTAATGTCCAATTTGAGTAAGGGAGATTTTTCCTTTGGGGTTTTTGAATGAGTATGAATAGTTTTTGTGGTGGAAGTGGAATATGTTTTTGTTTGAGATGTTGAGGATGATGAATATGATGAGATCTATGAAGATGGTGGAGATGGAGGAGGCTTTCCTCCATTACCCTTTGAATCCTTTTTTTCATCTTTTTTATCTCCTGAGTTTCCCTCTCCATGTGGAGGCTTAGAACTCTCTCCAGCCATTCTAGTGTTCCTCTCTTCATAGAGGACTCTAACCATGTCAGTTAAGTCACAGAAATATTTCTTGAATGCTTCCTCTTCTGAAAGACCTTCAGTCTCTCTTGCTCCAGACTTGATGGCTTTGGATTCAAGCTCAGCTTCTGGTACTGCTTGTACCTCCTCAATCTCAATTGAAGGTAAAACTTGAGGTGTTTCAAGTGCAGCTGGAATTGGAACTTTAGGTGGAGATTGTGGCCTTGTGGCTCTCCTTCTTCTGGGCATTACCTCAGGAGTTGCTACCAATAGTTTCCCTTCTCCTCTCCACAACTTTAACCTTGTAAGCATCACAAATTTGTAACCATTAAAACCCTACTTGAACAAAACTCAAGCAATCAAGAAAATAACCTTTGGTCTAATACCAACTTGATCTGTTATTGAATTTTAGTTTTGTTGTGCTCATTTCAACTTCAGATTTATAAACAAATGCTTGTCAATTTCTTCATGTGCATAGGTTCTCTTATGGTGTTTGTGATTGAAAACAGGTAAATTTGTTAAGTTTTAATTTAAGTTCATGAGAAAAATAACATGTAAAACAAGTGTTGAACATCAACAATAAAAATGTACAGCAAACCATCAATTTGAACACTTAACATAGTGTTTTGATGAAGGAGTTCACCCCTCCTGGGCTACATCTCCTTGGTCCAACTTCCATGGCTTGGGTCTTTGTATTAGCTCAATATGGAAAAAATGTTATTTACAATGCTCTACTGCTCCTGAAACCTACTTCAATGTATTTAGAATGCTCAAATCAGCTAGGAACACCTTTTCCTGATCTTAATTTGGTCGAATTTTGCTCCAGTTATGACCAAAACTGCTTTCTCCTAGAAAACCTCCTCTAAAACTGGAGGAACTCCAGTTAACTCCACTAAACTAGAGTTACCGCTGAAATAGGAGGGTCCGCCAAATTTGCCGCCGAACTAAACTTGAGTTTAATTAATGCTAACTGTGGATTAATTATCGTTAATCTGGGATTAACGAAAATGTCGCATAGTGATGATAAGGCATTGTATTGGTGGTTTATGCAGAGCAGTCACATGGTGACATTAACCGTGAGTGTTATGGTTGCATAGCTGCCGGATGGGGGTTCGCTAGCCGTTACCGCCAGAGGTTTTGGGTGGTGTTCACATGGGGCATTGAATGTCGCGGTTCATTGGCGGTCTCTGCTAACCATTAACCCTGGCGGTTATATTATATGTGTTCACATGGGAGGGTTGGCCCGCCTACCCCCCAACCGTTAATACAATACACAACAAATATATGTGGAGAGCATATTATGTTAAGTCGTAATGTTGTGGTGTAGTGGCAATGTGTTGTGGTTGTTCGGTGTAGGTCTCAAGTTTGACCCTCCGGCTTGCCATAAAATTTTGGTAAATGCCATAGACGGTCCTTTGGGGAGGGACACGTGGCAGCCTCTGGGCTTGCCACTTGTCCCCTCCTCATTGGTCCATTCAAACCAATAAAAACTTGCCACGTGACCACCTGCAAACCAACCACCATCTGACACATGGAATAACCTAATTAGACCATTCACCATTGTTGACTTTTCACAGTCACCTGCCATGTCAGCAATATGGACTGCTGACTGTGCAGTGACTGTACACATTTTTTTGCAAAATTTCTTCTATTTGGAAAAGCAGACAGAACTCATTATCTTCCTCATACGAACTCGGTTTTTAGTGAAACGAGTTGTGTTGGGATCATTTCATCAAGATGGATGCAATCGTTTAGTTTTCGAGCCATTCTGAGAACTTTGATTTTTGAGCTAAATACTAAGCACCTGATCACTAGCCCATTTTCCATGAATAATGGGGGTTGACATGACATCCTCTCGAACTATAGGTGTGAAAACAAGAAGGTTAACTTCTTAGTGGCATAAATTTTGCATCCATGTTTTTATTGACACGCTTCTTGCGTCGTTGGAAAGATATTTGTGTGTAGAATAGCATGAAATGTTGTTGTTCTAAAGAGATAAAGTTTTACCCCCAAAAAATGTCATTTTATGCTTGAAAATGCTCCCGGAAGGTTTCATACCCCCGTTTTTCCAAACTGGGTCTTGCCAGTAAAAATGGTCCTGTGAGTTGGTTCCTCCACTTTCTTCCACTCCAATAATGATCCAATCCGGATCAAGTAAACATTATAAACCAGTTATTGCACAACAGGCGAGATGTGCTACCCATTTCACTTGAATTTCTTTTTTCTCTTCTAAAAGGACTTTTATATTATCACAATTCCCATATTTACAAAACTAAGAACATGGAAGTTCAAAATTAGCACAGAAATGAACTTAAAAATAAAATGATTAACTAAATTAGGTTTATTTTTCTAGAAGAGTGTCCCTCTTTCCACTTCTAGAAGAACATCACTCTACTCCAGTTCCACCTCTGTTTTCGTTCCCATTCCTCTTTCTCTAGCGCTAGACTATACCGAAGGAATTGACGATGGCATCTTTATGAATACTGAAAATGCCTTATTCAATCCTAATAACAACCTACCAAAATTTCCTTCTTACGTCCTAATAGTTGTGTAATTCTTCTCATCGGTTGTTAAAATATAATAGGTAGAGTCTTGTTCAGATATTTGTATGCCCCTTTCCAATGTCTCTGAGTATCTTTACATATCTGTAAACTACATATTCTTATCGAGAAGCAATATTTCTCCACTCATATAAATGATTAATGATGCTTGCATTCGAGTGAGTCATGAGATGATCTTCCCAAATATTTTATTCTTTCGGTGTACCTTTGCACCTTTAGGGGAAATTTCTAGTTACAATAAACATGGTTCTTGATCTAGGTGGATATTGGTGGCCACCCACCTATTCTAGTTAGACCTCTAGTCGGTTTCATTTGTTTCCTTGTTCATTTGAGCATTTACTATTTTTAGCAGTTTTTCGGGTCCTAAACTTCTGGAGTAGTTTTAACCCCCTAAACGGTGCTTTTTTAGGTCCGTTGTAGGCCCATAGCCATAGGCAGGGGCCTATGGAAATTCTTGTAGTAATCAGAGAGGCCTTTCCAACAAGGTATCATACACACCAATTGGAGATAATATGACCAAGTTATGACCCCAGGAAGTTGAGTGCCCAACTAACCCCAATGGGGCCCACAAACTCTTGGTGTTACATCTCCTAGGGTTATGGTTTTGGTTTTTTATGGTTTTCTCATTTTTTACAATAATAAATAGACCCTTGAGCATCATTGTAACACAGTTTAGAGGCAGGTAGCTACCACATCTCTTCTCAGAGATAAGCTACCATCCCCCGTGCTAGTCTTATTTCCATTCTGTTTGTAAGCATATTTTAGTATTTGATATTAATGAAATGAAGTGTTATTTATACTCCATCTATGTATTTATGGTTATTGCGCCGAGAGGCGCATTCTACAGCCCAGTATGACCCCGATGTGTAAGTATGTCACATCCTCAAAAAATAATAAATTTAATTTTGGCTAATGTCGGCCAAAACATTAGCTTGAATCTTAAACTATATTTAACTTGAGTCTTTAGATTATATATAACTTTTTACTAAGATTAATTACTAAAATATAACTATGTATTGCTATATACAATTTTAAGCTCATGCTTATCATATATGTGAATTTGAATGGATCATAAATTTACATTTAACAAAAAACATTACTCCAATAAATATCCAAATTAGGTAAAATTTTAAATATTTTTACTCTTTACTAAAACCGATACCATTTCTTAAATCAAAAGAAAAAGGTTAATTCAACACAAAGAATAAAAAATCTTGGTCCAAAATCTTTTAATAATTTTTTTAATTAAATATTTGTAAAATGAATCTTTAAAAGGAAAAACCATATCCTATGGATATATTAAAATCTTTAAAGACATAAATATTTCCACATCAAAGTTGTAATATTTGAAAATATTAATTTGATGTAGTTTTATTATAAATTTTGTTATCATGCCATGTAAAAAAACCATTAAATCTAATATTAATATTAAAAGATTAATATTAATATTAATATTAAAAGATTAATAGTATTATTATCATTAAATATAATATGGATATTAATATATTATTAAATTTAATAACTTTGAATTAATACAGTATTAAATTTAATATAATATCCAATTTGTCATATTATAATATATATTAATATATCATGATATATATTAACTCTAGATATATATGGAGGGAAGAACAAAAACATAGAGTGATACAGGTGGAGAGATAGAGGGAGTGACAAGGGAGAGATGGACATAAAATGAAGGAGAGGGGGTGGGGAGGAGTGAAGAGAGAGAGAAAGAGAGTAGTGAGAGAGGGAGAGAAGGGTGAGAGAGAGAGAGGGAGGTAGGAGAGAAAGGGAGAGAGGGGAAGGACCAGAGAGATGATGGGAGGAGGAGGGACAAAGAGGGAGGGACAGAGAGATGGAGTTAGAGGGGGAGAGAGAGGGAGTAAAAAAGAAAGACATAGAGAGAGAAAATTGGAGAAAGAGAGAGGGAGTGAGAAAAGAGATATGGAGAGAGTGTGTGTATGTTTTGGGGTGAGATAGAGAGACAAAGAAAGAGAGATGGAAGGAAAGGGGGAGAGAAGGAGAGAGGGAGGGATATAGTGACAGATTTGGAGGAAGAGAAAGAGAGGGGGAGGGGAGATAGAGGGAGGTGGGAGAGAAAGGGAGAGAGAAGTAAGAGAGAGAGGGTGTGAGAGAGAGAGAGAGAGAGAGAGAGAGAGAGAGAGAGAGAGAGGGAGTTGGAGGGGGAGAGAGGGAGGTAAAATTAAAGACATAGAGAGATAAAGGTGGATAGAGAGAGAGGTAGTGATAAGGGTGATAAAGATAGGGAGAGAGGAGAGTAGGAGGGAAGATATATAGAAGGGGGAGAGAGGGAGAGAAGGGGAAGAGAGAGGAAGAGGGAGAGGAAGAGGGAGTGAGCAATAGCCAGATATGGAGAAAGAGTGTGTATGTTTGGGGGTGATATAGAGAGAAAAAGGAGAGGTAGAAGCAAATAGAGATATAGATGGGAGGTGGAGAGAGGGAAGAATAGAGAGAAAGAGAGAGGGAAGGAGGGAGGCAGAGATAGATAGATATGGAGAGAGAGAGAGTGTGTGTGTGTGTGTGTTTGGGGGGTGAGATAGAGAGACAAAGAAGGAGATATGGAGGGAGATAAATATATAGATGGAGGGGGGAGAGAGGGATTAATATTTCTTGCACTAGACACATTGATTTCAATGTAGATGATGATTTCTAATCCTATTTGATTTCTTGCATTAGATGAATTGATTTTAGTGTAGATGTCAATTTCTAATTATATTTGATTGTCTGCACTAGGTGCATTGGTTTCAGTGTAGATGATGATTTCTAATCCTATTTTATTTCTTTCTCTAGATGCATTGATTTCAATTTAGATGGTGATTTCTAATCCTATTTGATTGTTTCCACTAGATGCATTGATTTCAGTGTAGATGTTGATTTCTAATATTATTTGATTGCTTGTGCTAGATGCATTGATTTAAGTGTAAATGTTGATTTCTAATCTTATTTGATTGCCTGCATTAGATGCATTGATTTTAGTGTAGATGTTTTTTTAAATCATATTTGATTGCTTGCATTATATGGATTAGATATTGTTAATCTTGAAGCTGATTAGATGGAGGGGGGGAGAGGGAAGAATATTTCTTGCACTAGATGCATTGATTTCAGTGTAGATGATGATTTCTAATCTTATTTGATTGCTTGAATTAGATGCATTAATTTCAGTGTAGATGTTGATTTCTAATTATATCTTATTGTTTACACTAAATGCATTGATTTCAGTGTAGATATGGATTTCTAATCCTATTTGATTGCTTGCACTAGATGCATTGATTTCAGTGTAGATGTTGATCTCTAATCTCATTTGATTGCTTGCACTAAATGCATTGATTTCAATGTAGATGTTGTTTTATAATACTATTTGATTGCTTGCATTAGATGCATTAGATGTTATTAATCTTGAAGATGTAGATTATTAAAAAAAATCAAGATATATTTAGTATTACCTAGAGGAACACTATTAAAAAATAATTAGTTGTTAAAAATTGTGATACCTAGACTTAAAATGAAATAGATATGAAAAATCAATCCTCCTTCAAAGTGCAAATTAATCCTTCACAAGATCGTTTCCCTTCTTCATCACCAACTAATTACTAACAGACAAGTATATATATTCAAAATATATTCAAAACTACATATATTCAAAATTACTAATAGATAATTGCATACAACAATGTATTCAAAAGTTTTATAAGAGGAAAATATATATTTATAAACATTCAAAATAAATAGAAATATTCTTGAAGGAGATGTTATAATTGTTTGGAGAAACAAATAACGTAAAAATTTTATAAATATGACCACTCATTAAAAATAAATAAAAAATACATTATTTCTTGACTTTGCAAAATAGACTATAGAGAAAAAAAAATCATCAAAATATTCTTGAAGGAAATAAATTATTTCAAACATTAGCAAAGAAACAAATTATTTCAAGAGTAATCTTGATGCAGTAAATTATTAAAACTACTCTTCAAGTTATATTTAGCAATACCTGGAGGGAAACTATTAAGAATTAATGAGTTGTCAGAAGTTGTGATACATATAATTAAATGAAATATATGTGCAATATCAATCCTCCTGCAAAATATTGACAAGATTGTCTCCCTTCTTCATCACCAACTAATTACTAACAGATAATTACATACACATAAAAATATAATAAAACTATAACATTCACAAACATTACCATCCAAATCCAAACACATAAACACACAAACCACTCAAAGCATCCAAACATAGGCGTATAAACCATTCAAAGTAAGAAACACAGACTAAATTAAAGAAGAGCATGATATTGTCATCCCAAGCAAAGAAAATATAATGTGAATTTTGAAGTTAATCTGAAACATATACATAATAATGATAATCTAAAAATGTGCCATTGATGCCCTCAACTGGAACTATCTTAGATCCATCTAACACTAGATCTATCATGCACCAAGAGGGATCAAATCCCTCGAAGTGAAAACATTTCCTCAAGTTATACAATCCAAAAAGAATGTTTTCATCTTCAGGGATTTGATCCCTCTCGGCGCATAATAGATCCAGTGTTAGATGGATCTAAGATGGTATCTATAATTTGTTTCATTCATTTTTAAGTTTGGATTAGTGATATCGGAGCGATTTTCTCTTTCTTTGTTTTTGTTTGCAAGTCCCCAGCAAGGTCGAGTTATAAGGAGATAAAGCTCGAACTGGTTGAACCTTTGCAAGACTGGATATAAGGAGTTATGTTCATGATTTTTCCATCCAAGAAAATATTACTTTTTCACTTCTCAAAGCCACCCCCCACGTCAAGGACTAGTTGGAAACCTACTGTGAGAACAAAGATGAAAGTGCACCCTCACTGTTTTATGTTGTACCCACTTGGAATTCATTCAAGGATGCCATCAAGGAGTAGTACTACCCTGTCAAGAGCTATGAGGATAAATACATAAAGTGGACCACACTCCAGTAGGGATGAGACTAGGATGTGTCAAAGTTTACCAATGTTTTCCATACCCTTCGCACGAAGTTGAGTATCAAGGATTGTGAAAAACATTTGGTACTCAAGTACCGTGGATTCCTACACAAGTACATCCAGGATGAGATGGAGTTCTTGAACATCTCCTCGCTCAGCACGGTGTATTGGTATGCTGTCAAGATTTAGTAGAATTTTAAACAGAAAAAGCAAGACTTTGGATCTATGTGTCTGAAGCAAGGGAAAGGCGGCCCCAAACCACAAAATAAAGGGAAAATCCAAGGCGGGGCAACCCAGGATAACTGGTCGAAGCCGCAAGAAAAGAAAAACACAACGAAGACAAAGAAGGACACATGAAAATGGTGTGAGTTCCATAAGAGCTCCACGCACAACACAAGTGAGTGTTGAGCCAAGCAGTCACTAGTGGCCTAGCTGAAGGCTTCCGAGTCAGACGCATGTTCCGAATTTGAGTCAAAACCCGACAAGGGGAATGACAAAGGGAAGAAGATCATTGATGTAGAGCCTAGTGCCACTGTGGCCACCACCAAGGTCCAGAAGATCAAGCCTAAAGATCCAGAAAAGGGGGAACGCCTATTCCACTCATAGATGTGGGTGAAGGGTTCTCCACTATAGTTCATTGTCGATAGCAGAAGCCAAAAGAATCTCATTTCAATAGAGGTCATGAAGCAGTTGGGCCTACCGACTATAGCACATCCACAACGTACACCATCTGGTGGCTTCACCAAGGATGAGATCTCTGCATCAGCCAACAGTGTTTCCTTCCCTACAGAATCAAGCCCTTCACAGATGAGGTATTGTGTGATGTTGCTCCTCTAGAAGTTTGTGACGTATTATTAGGACAACCATACTTATGGAAGCAACATGTTGTATATGATTCTATACCTCGCTCTGTTATTATTTCTTTGGGTAGTAAGTTATACAGGATACCGGAGGTAGCCCCACCTACTGCCATCTCCTTGATCTCTGCTAAGCAATGTAGTAAGGTCATCTCCCAGACTAGGAAATTTGTTTTCTTTCTGATTCGCTCTCAAAATAAGGACAACATTGTAGCCACATCCATGGCCCCTAGGAAGGGTTCCTCCAAGTAGCAGAAGTAGGTGGATATGCTCATGAAAGAATATAGGCACATATTCTCCTCACCTACAGTGGTACCCTTGCATTGTCAGGTCAAGCATTCGATCGACCTGACTCCCAGAGCACCTCTACCCAACAGGACGATATATCGTCGCTCCATTTTATAAAATGAAGAGATCAAGGAGAAAATCCTACGGGGTGTTTATTTGGTTTTTTTATGGCTAAGGAAATTGGAAAAGGCAATGGCTAAGGCATTAAAATGAAATTTGGCACATTTATTTATGAAAATAATCGAAATTAAGAGAAAAAGGAAGTGAAAGGTCACAAGTTGCATGTGAGGAAGAAAATGAAGGAAAATAATGTAAAATGAAGAAAATGGAGGCCTCCTTCATAAAAAGGCTTATGAGGATTAGTTGGTAACCTTTTTTTAGTTCAGTGTTGGAGCTCTCTCTCATTATTCTCTCTCTCATACTCTTGGATACTTAGAGTTTTCCTGGAGCACTCTTGGAGGGTGTGGCATACTTGGATTTTTGGAGCAACAAGGCAAAGGAAGATCAGGAAAGCACAAGAAGGCATCGGCATTAGTAGCTACATTAGATTTTCTTGCAGGTACCTAGTTTCATGTATGATTTCTTCAATAGTTTTGGCATGCATGACATATGCATGTGGTTTCTTGGTTGTGATATGTCATTGGCATGGAGGATTGCCTGGATCGACATTGGATTGCCTAGTCTTTCCATTTCATCGATAACCATGGTGATTATGGGTTTACTGTCATTGTTTTTTTTGGTTGGTTCTCATGTTCCTTAGCTTGTGTTGAGTTACTAGTCCTAGAAGCCCTAGTTGAACAAATGCTCTGGAAGCCTTATAATAGCTTGGGTTGAGTTACTAGTCCTGGAAGCCTTGGTTGGAAAAATGCTCTGGAAGCCCTTGGTGGGTTGAGTTACTAGTCCTGAAAGCCTTGGGTTGACAAACTCTGTGGAAGCCCTTGGTGGGTTGAGTTAGTAGTCCTGGAAGCCTTGGTTGGACAAACGCTATGGAAGGCATGTATAAGCTGTGGGTTGAGTTACTAGTTCTGGAAGCCTTGGTTGGACAAACACTCTGGAAGCCCTGGAAGGCTTGGATGGAGACCAATCTGATGATGGTTTTTGTGATTTCTGACTGTGAGGTGGAATCATAGGTTGATGGGTTGAGTTAGATGGCCTCTGCAAGCCCTAGATGAGTTTTGATTGATGTGTTCTATGATATCCCACATTCATGCTTGGAATATGGCACAGGGGTGAATGGTTGAAGAGAGATTTGGCTCAACCATTCTATGGTCGGGTGCAACGTGGTAGTCCCATCTCCAGTTGGTTCATTGCATTCATTAATGAGAAATCCTTTCCTTGATTTCCATGTGTAAAGGTAATGATGTATTTATGGATTTGATGGTTGTCATGTTTATTGTATTTTTGTTCCTATTATGTTGGTTATATGCACATTATATGACAACAACTATGTATGGATCTCAGCATGTGTTTACTTGTATGTGAATGGATAATGTGTCTATGACCTAATAGATGATAATGCAGCAAATGGCATGAGGAAACAATGGTTCATAGTGATTCTCAGATAAGTATGAGATCCCTATGCTTACTCTATTATTTACATCTATAGATTACATGTCGATGATATGTTTGACGAAATGTCTGTCATGGCTAGTAGGGGTCCAGTCAAGGTCTTGAAAAAGTATTTTCTTTAGTATTTTCATTTCCCTGTTACTTTACTGAATTGAAGAGATGGATCAATTCTGGGTAGTGTCCTGGGCTCTGAGCTTGAAAAAAGTGGCTTAAATCCAGGGGTCGCTAGCATAGGATTGACAATTTTGGTCCACAGTCGCTGGCAAGCAATCTTGTGAGAGTGACTTTAGGTTTTTGGTCACTCGATTTCCCATAGCATGAGAGTGAATATGGCCCAAGAGACCTAAAGAAGCAGTGGGACCGAAGGACAGGCTATCTAAGTGGCTAAATTGTCTTATAAGGGTTATGTTGATGATGTTGGATGTCTGTATGGTGTGTTTCTGTTGCTTCCACTTCCTAAATGTGACTTAGGAGGTCGAATCATATCATAGTGGCCTCTCGTTGCATGTTTACCCCGGCTGGCTGGTTTCTTGGGTATATGTGGGGAGCATGGTTCACCCCTCGTACTGGATGGGCTATGAGTTGGTCATGCATGCATGTATGTTGCATGTGTGTCTCTTACACTTATATACTTGTTAGACTTGCTTGATGATTGATTAGGGTTGTAGTATGGTTATCATGGAGAATTTGGTATTGATTTCATGAAATGCATTGTCATAAGTATGTGACTGACTATGTATGGATTGTATGTCACTTACATGTTGATTTTATGGTGCCTACTTACATCCTTGTATGTTAGGTTACATTCTTGAATATTTGGACTACATGTATAAGTCTTGTAGGTTGATTACAAGATTTGTTCGTTTATGTACGACTACATGCGTTTATGCGTCGGTGTAGCTTATTTGGCATTGCTTATGCATATTATTGGTTGCATGTGGAAATGGGTAAAATGGAGTAATGGTTGTTGTCATGCATGAGGTCATAGCATGCATTGTTGATATGGCCTTGCATTGATGACTAGATCCTAGTTAGAGTGATGTTTATGTGTTGATACATTTATTGGTGTATGTCTATATGTTGTTATGATTATGTTATACATGTATCACGCTGATTTGGTGATGTTGCAGACAAGTATCCTCCCTGAGCTATACTAACGTACGTCAGTTTGTTGTGATTTGGTTTATCTGACATATTATGCCTTGCAGGAAGAAATATCAAATGGCTAGAAAGATGGTTGACTATAGATACTCTCCCTACGAATCCGAAGAGCAGTATGGTGTTGGGAACCCCTCTAAATTGAAATTTACATTGAGAAGTTTAAAGGAGGAGATAATGAGTTGTAAGGTAGAAAATGACAGAATCATATAGTCACAGGAAAAGTTAGCAGATGTGGACGTAGCAATACTTCAGAGCTCGTCAGATTTGTAGCGACAAGGATCACTACGGATTATCATGAGCAAGAAGATAAAATTAATGGGGCATACTGTAGTAGATTTCATGGTGGTCATCGATCAAATAGAGATTATACAGTTAGAGATGGAAGATTTTTGGACACTCTAGAGAGGAGGGATAGACACAAGTATGAATTTAGTTCTGATTCAGATAGGCACTATGATCGTCATTGGTATCATCCTTACACGAGGAATGATAGGGGATAATTCTAAATGAATTTAAGAAGGAAAAGACACCTACTTTTGATGGAGAGATAAAGAGATCACAAGATGTAGAGGCATGGCTGCTTGGTATGAAAAAATTCTTCAGGTTGCATGACTACTCAGAGAACATGAAATCTAGAGTGGCTACTTTCAGTCTTAAAGGTAAAGGAGACATCTGGTGGGAATATGTGAAGAATGTCAAAGATATATATGAGGAAGATCTGACTTGGAGTGAGTTTGGGCGACTATTCAAGAAGAAGTATCTCTCGGAGAGACCCTTCGATGACAGGGAAAAAGAATTCTATGAACTAAAAATGGGATCCACGATAGATGATGAGTACACCAGTAAGTTCTTGGAACTGTTGAGGTATGTGCCTTACCTCAAGGAGGAGAAGGCTAATATTAAGATATTCATTAGTGGATTGTCGGTTTCATTCAAAGACATGATTGAATTTGATGAGCCTAGATCTTGGACGAGGCCATTCAAAAGCTAAAGCATTGCTATGAACAATCAAAGCGTAGAATTGAGACTAAGCTAGACTCGAGAAGTAATGTAATGAACAAAGGAAAATGAGATAAAAAGAGAGCAAGGCCACATGGTACAGATAACAAGGAGAATGTTGCACTACCTAAGAGGTTCAATGCATTAGATAAAGCATAGGGACATCAAGTTGAAGAGAAGAACAAGCATGGAGGCTGGAAGCCCATAGACTGTTGGACTTGTGGAAAAGATCATCGCAGGGGAGATTGTCCACAGAATCAGAGTGGTAGACCCCAGATATATAGTGCACAAGAGGCACAGACTATTCGATATGTTGGTGAGAGTATTCCTCGTATCTATGCAGCCCTGGACAATAGACATGCAGAACATCAGGCATCTATCATTGAGATGGACGATAAGCTTTGTGATCAAGTTATTTCTATTTTGATTAACCCTGGATCTAATTATATCTATGTTAGTACTAAATTGGTGGATAAGTGTGGGTTGAATAAGGAGGTTCATGCAGAGTCTTGGTTAGTTCAGTTGGCTACATGTACGAAGAAGTGAGTTCATCATTAGGTAAGAGCTTGTTTATTTGATTTAAATGGTATGCCTACCGCAACACATTTGAATGTTTTACCGCTCGGTTCATAAAATATGTTATTGGGCATGGATTGATTGTATCTACATAGAAAGAAGGTTGACTTCTATGAAAATTCCATTGAATGTGTTGATGAGAATGGAGAACTAAGAGTCTTGCAGGGTAAGAAGAAAGCCACATCAGTTAGGATGGCGACAACTATGCAAGAAAAGCGTAGCCACAAGAAAGGGTGAAAGCTATTTATAGTACATATTTCTAGTGATAACAATAAGGAGTTTAAGGATGAAAATGTGTTGAACAAGTACCTAGTTTTACAACAGTTCAGGGATGTATTTCCTGGGGACATTACAAAGTTACCACTTCCTAGGGAGGTATAATTTTCTATTGAGTAAGTGCCAGGGGCAGGTCCAACATCGAAAGCACCTTACAGGATGAGCACACTTGAGTTGGTTGAGTTAAATTTGCAGCTGAAGGAAATGTTGGAGAAGGGGTACATTAGGCCAAGTGTCTCACCGTGGGGTGCACCGCTCTTGTTTATGAGGAAGAAAGATGCTACCCTCATATTATGCATTAATTACAGGTAGTTGAACAAAGTGACTATCAATAATAGATATCCTTTGCTGAGGATTGATGACTTGTTCGATCAGTTGAAGGGAGAAACATTGTTCTCGAAGATAGACTTGAGATCTAGATACCATCAGGTATACATCAAAGAGGAGGATATAGACAAGATTGCATTCATGACCAGGTATGGGCATAATGAGTTTGTTGTTGTTCCATTTGGCTTGACGAATTCTCTAGCTACATTCATGTGTTTGATGAATAATGTGTTGCGTCCATATTTGGATAAGTTTGTTATTGTGTTCATTGATGATATACTGGTATATTATAAAAATGAGGAAGAGCATACCAAGCACTTAGTAGCAGCATTGAGGTTGTTAAGAGAGCATCAGTTATATGCTAAGCTCAGGAAATGTATTTTTTTTCAGACCAAGGTACATTACTTAGGACATGTTGTCTCCAAGGAGGGCATTCTAGTATATCTAGAGAGGATAAGGGCCATCATGGAGTGGGTAGCTCCTAAGAGTGTGGATGAGGTGATATCTTTCATGGGTCTTGCAGGCCATTATAGGAGATTCATGAGGAACTTGTCATAGATTTCTTATCTTATCACATCATTGCAGAGGAAAGGTAAGAAGTTCGAATGGACAGACGAGTGTGAGGCTAGATTTGAGCAGCTTAGGAAGTTGCTAACACATGCAGTAGTGCTATAGATTACAGATCCGGACAAATAGTTCATAGTATGTATAGATGCTTGTAAGAGAGGACTTGGTGGAGTCCTTATGCAAGATGGACATGTGGTATGTTATGAGTCCTGGAAACTAAACGAACATGAGCAGAACTACCTAATGCATGATCTCGAGTTGGAAGTGATTATACATGCACTAAATATGTGGAGGCACTATCTTTTGGGCAGGCGGTTTGTGCTTACGAGTGATCACATTGGGTTGAGGTATTTGTTTGACCAACTGAATTTGAATGCTAGGCAAGCTAGATGGTTGGCCCTAATCAGCGAGTTTGACTTCGAGATTAGGTACAACCAAGGTAAGGAGAATAGGGTGGCAGATGCTCTCAGTAGATGGATGCAAGTGAATAACTTAGCAGCTATGAGTTCTTATGGGACAAATTTACAAGATAGGATCTTGCGGGCAAGACATGAGGATGTCAGATATATTGAGATTGTGCACAGGTTGTAGCAGAGTACAGGTACATGCATAGGTGGTGGTATAGGTACAAGTACAGGTAGTGGTATAGATACAGGTACAGGTGCAGAGGAATTGGAATATTGTCTTACAGCAGATGGATTGGTCAAGTTTTGAGACAGGATATATGTACTGGATATCAGTGAGCTAAAAAAGGTGATCTTGAGGGAGTTTCATGCAAAACCATATTCAGGTCACTCAGGTTATTAGAAGACGCTCACATTGGTGAAGAGATATTACTATTGTCTGAATCTCAAAAGGGATGTAGCATAGTTTGTGGTGAGATGTTTCGATTGTCAGTGAGTGAAGGGAGAGTGCAAACATCTAGGTGGACTACTATAGCCGATCGCGATCTTGGAGTGGAAATGGGAGGTCCTTTCCATGGACATCGTCATAGGGCCGAAGACACTGAAGCAACATGATTCCATCATGGTCATTGTGGACAGGTTAACAAAGGTTGCACACTTCATTCTCGTGAAGTCTACGTTCTCAGCTAGTGATGTGGCACAGGTATTCATCAGAGATGTGGTTAGACTACATGGTGTCCTAAAGAAGATTGTATCAGAAAGGGATGCGAAGTTCACTTTGATGTTATGGAAGGAGTTATTTCTAGGTTTGGGCACAGAGTTGGCCTTCAGCACAACTTATCATCTGTAGACAGATGGACAGACAGAGAGGATCAACAGGATATTAGAGGACATGTTGAGGTTGTATGTAATGCATCAGCAGAGGAAATGGGAAGAATATCTCCCTTTGGTCGAGTTTGCATACAACAACGGTTATCAGGAGTCACTGAGGATGAGTCCTTTTGAGGCATTGTATGGGTGAAGTTGTAACACTCCCATTAGTTGGAGTGATCTGGTTAGCGGAGTATTGATTGGACCAGATATGTTGGCAGACATGGAACAGGAGATGCAGGTGATCAAGAAGAATCTCAAGGCAGCACATGATAGGCAGAACAATTATGCATACAAGAACAGGATGTTCAAGGAGTTCCATGTTGGGGAATAGGTGTACTTAAGTATGGGGGATTTACGCAGTGCATTATATTAGATATCATTTTTGGGATTCAACTGCGTTAAGTAAGTCATTCAAACGTATGACCATTTCCATGAGAGGTAGTCGTAACTGACTAATTTCTCATGATTTTTGAATAGTTCACTTAGCACTCATTGCATCGGGTGATGCTCACAGGGGTGAAGAAGTGGGATTGAAACTAGTGAAATGTGGAGAACGAATCACATAGCATCAATCATCACTTCCGGGGCTTGCACCCGGTAACCAGGACTTCCCAGGAGGTCAGATATCCTTGTGGATTGGATTATGTGCCAAGCTGGCACCACAGTTTTGTGGACCCTTCAGTATTATTGAGTAGATTGGGCCAGTAGCTTATCAACTTCCACTACCTCCGACATTGAAAGTCCATGATGTTTTCCATGTACCTTTGCATAAGAAGTATGTTAAAGATGTTGATCATGTAATTAATTGGTCTGTATTGCAGGTGGAACCAGATGCAGAATTCCATCCGAAGCCTCAGTGTATATTGTAGAAAGGGTGTTCATGCTCTAGAACCAAGTAATAGAGCAAGTTAAAGTAAAATGGAAGCACTTTGGGCCCGATGAAGCTACATGGGAGATGTCATATCAAATGTGGGCCATGTATCCTTCCTTGTTTGCAGGTTGAGGCAAAGAAACTTTGATATGGTGGTTTGGTGATTGCTTATGGTTGTTGGTAGTTGCTTCATGGTGGTTTAGTATTTGCTTATGATGGCTTGGTATATGATTCATGGTGATTTAGTATTTGTTTTATGTTGGTTTAGTATATGCTTTATGGTGATCAATATATTCTTTATGATGGTTGATATATGATATATGATGTTTTGATATATATGCTTAGATATGATGTTAGTATATGTTTGATATATGATTTGGCATATGTTTTGGTATATATATTTTGATGATGTTGTTGTATGTACTCTCGTGTATGGATGTAAATACCGTAATGAGCTATGTTATAAAGCTCCACTATACAATATGGGTGTTATGTTATTATGCTATCATGTGGTTATGTTATCAATAGGTTATGATGTCATATGAGTTGGCACTCTGCAAGATGATCATTGTAAATACCGTAATGAGCTATGCTATAAAGCTCCACTATGAGGTATGTTGTCATGTTTTCATCATGTTATGTCTTGAGCAGATATTTCATTGTAAATACTACATCGAGTTGTGTTATAAAGCTCCATAAGTAGTACGTCTTCTTTCAGTAGGTTTTTGAGGTAAATGTGTGATTGAACACCGAGGACGATGTCTCCCAAGGGGGAGGGTTCTGTAATAACCCTAGTGAAAATTCCATGTAATAAATGTTAAAAACAATAACCACGCATGAATGGGACACTTATTTCAAGTTGAATGTTGGTCGAGACATCCTAGGGGGTGTTTATTTGGTTGTTTATGGAAAAGGAAATTGGTAAAGGCAATGGCTAAAGAATTTTGACACATTTATTTATGAAAATAATGGAACTTAGGAGAAAAAGGAGGTGAAAGGTCACAGGTTGCATGTGAGGAGGAAAATGGAGGAAAATAATGGAAAATGAAGGAAATAAAGGCCTCCTTCATAAAAGGGCTTCTTAGGATTAGTTGGTAACCTTTTGTCAATTTAGTGTTGGATCTCTTTCTCATTATTCTCTCTCTCATACTCTTGGATACTTAGAGTTTTCTTGGAGCACTCTTGGACGGTGTGGCATACTTGGATTTTTGAAGCAAGAAGGCAAAGGAAGAGTAGGAAAGTGCAAGAAGGCATTGACATCAGCAACTACATCAATTTTGCTTGCAGGTACTAGGTTGCATGTATGATTTCTTCACTAGTTTTGGCATGTATGGAATATACATGTGGTTTCTTGGTTGTGATCTGTCATTGGCATGGAGGACTGCCTCGATCGACAATGGATTACCTAGAGTTTCCATTTCCTGGATAGCCATGGTGATTGTGGGTTTAATTTCATTGTTTTGTTTTGGTTGGTTCTCATGTTCCTTAGCTTGGGTTGAGTTACTAGTCCTAGAAGTCCTAGTTGAACAAACTCTCTGGAAGCCCTATAACAGCTTGGATTGAGTTACTAGTCCTATAAGCCTTGGTTGGAAAAATGCTCTGGATGCCCTTGGTGGGTTGAGTTACTAGTCCTAGAAGCCTTGGTTGGACAAACACTCTGGAAGCCCTGTATAAGCTATGGATCGAGTTACTAATTATGGAAGCCTTGGTTGGGAAAACACTCTGGAAGCCCTGGAAGGCATGGATGGAGACCAATCTGATGATGGTTTTGGTGATGTACGACCATGAGGTGGAATAACTAGTTGATGGGTTGAGGTGGATGACCTCTCAAAGCCCTAGATGATTTTTGATTGATGCCTTCTATGAGATCCCACATTCATGCTTGGAATATGTCATGGGGGTGAATGGCTGAAGAGAGATTTGGCTCAGCCATTCTATGGTCGGGTAGAATGTGGTAGTCCCATCTCTGGTTGGTTCATTGCATTCATTAATGAGAAATACTTTCCTTGATTTCCATGTGTAAAGGTACTGATGTATTTATGGATTTGATGGTTTTCATGTTTATTGTATTTTTTTCCTATTATGTTGGTTATATGTACATTTTATGACAACAGTTATGTATGGCTCTCATCATGTTTTTTCTTGTATGTGAATGGATAATGTGTCTATGACCTAATAGATAATAATGCAACAAATGGCATGAGGAAACAATGATTCATAGCGATTCTCAGATAAGTATGATATCCCTACACTTAACTATGTTATTTACACCTGTAGATTACATGTCGATGATATGTTTGATGAAATGCATGTCATGGCTAGTAGGGATCCAGTCAAAGTCTTGAACAAGTATTTTCTTTAGTACTTTCATTTCCCTGTTACTTTACTGAATTGAAGAGATGGATAAATTTTGGGTAGTGTCCTTGGCTCTAAGCTTGAAACAGTGGCTTAAGTCTCGGGGTCACTGGCACAATATTGACAAATTTGTTCCACAATCACTACCAAGCAAGCCTCTGAGAGTGACTTCAAGTTGCTGGTCGCTCCCTTACCCATAGCATGAGAGCGATTATGGCCCAAGAGACCTAAAACAACAGTGGGACCCAGGGATAGGTTGTCTGAGTGGTTGACTTGTCTTCTGAGGGTTTTGTTGATGATGTTGGATGTTTGTATGGTGTGTTTTCATCAATTCCACTTCCTTAATGTGACTTAGGAGGTCGAATCATATCATAGTGGCCTCTCGTCGCATGTTTACCCCAACTAGCTGGTTTCTTGGGTAGATGTGGGAGGAGTGTGTTACAAGTTGCTGCAAAAAGGGCACATTCGACCAAGTTACTCACCTTGTGGGAGCCTGATTATACATGTACAGAAGAAGGATAGGACTTGGAGGCTCTGCATAGGTTATCGGGCATTAAAAAAAATCACTGTCAGGAACAGGTATCCAATCCCTCAGATTGATGACCTGCTGGACTAACTCAAGGGGGCCAAGTATTTCACCAAGATCGATCGCAAGTTTGGTTATCACCAGGTTCCAATAGAGCCCACAAATGTATGGAAAACTGCATTTAAATCCAAGGAAGGCCTTTTTGAATGGTTGGTTATGCCCTTCGTGTTGACAAATTCCCCTGCTAGTTTTATGAGGCTAATGGATGACATCTTTCGACCCTTCACCAAATCGTTCATGGTGGTTTATCTAGATGACATCCTCATCTTCAGCAAGAGTCGGGAACAACACTTGCAACACATTTGGCATGTCCTTCAAACCCTTCGGTAGCACAAACTATGTGCCAACTTGGAGAAATGCATCTTTGGCATGATCCAGGTCCATTACTTGGGTTACATCATATATGAGTATGGCGTGCATGTGGACCCAACTAAGATCGAATTCATTCGGAATTGACTAGCCCCAACCACTGTAATGGAGCTTTGCAGCTTCTTCAGCCTTGCAATTTTTTGTCGAAGGTTCGTGTTGGGATTTTACCATATTACTTGCCTTTGAGTCAGATTACTAAGGGTGAGGCAAAAGAAACATTTTCCTGGTCTGAGTCCCAACAGAAGGAATTCGTTGGTTGAAGCACTGCCTTTTCTCTGCACCGGTACTCACACTGCCAGACCCGCAGTAGCCATTTGAAATCGAAACAAACACCTGTGACTATGTTATTGATGGAGGCCTCACCCAGCAGGGCATCCAGTGGCCTATCATGGTGAGACACTTTTCGATACAATTCAGAAATACCCCACCTATGATAAAGAGATGTATTCCATCATGCAGGCTTGTCGACCGTGGAAGCACTACATTCTGGGGAAGGAGACAGTGATCCACACTGATCACTGACCTCTTTAGTTTATACAGATACATGGGAAGTTGTAGAATGATTGCCATCATAAGTGGTATACATATCTGCAACAATTCCACTTGCACATTAAATACAAAAAGGGTAGCACCAATCATGTTGCAGACTTCCTCAGCTGACCCCCAGTTGCAGCACTGACTATTATTCTCAACTCTTGTGGTCATGTGACCTCTGGATGGCCGCAACTATACAAAAATTATCCAATGTTCACCTCCACATAGCAGCTGCTAGTAGATGGAAAGCAAGTTCCTGATTTCCACCTCTAAGACACATTATTATGCTACCTGGGCCACCTTTGTGTTCCTTCAAGTGAACGTGCCAAGATGATTTGGGAGCCACACTATAGTCAGGTCGCGGGACACTTTGGTGTGGAAAAAAATGTGGTTGTACTACAAACTTTTATTGGCTGAAACTCCAATTGGATGATGGGAAGTATATCATATCCTGCACTATCTGTGCCATTGCCAAGCCAACCATCAAGAAGCAAGGCATGTACACTCCTCTACCTAATCCCATCTAGTCATGGGAATCCATCTCCATGGACTATATGTATGGCATCCCTTCTACCAATCATGGTAATCACTGTGTATTTGTGGTCATGGACATATTTTCTAAGATGGCTATATTGGCGGCCTACAAGAAGAGTATCACCACAGAGGACACTGCAAAACTCTTCTTTGAACGAGTATGGGTACATTTTGGGATACCATAAACCATTATATCAGATCGGGATAGCAGGTTCCTAAGCACATTCTGGTCAAGCCTCTAGACACTATTGGACAGCAAGCTCACGAAGGCGACTGCCTTCCATCCCCAAACTAATGGCCAGACGGAGGTCATCAATAAGATGATAGTGCACATACTCTACATGTACAGATCCAAGCATCCTCGAACCTGGGATGAGATTCTTCCATATGTTCAACACAGTTATAATAGATCTCTCCATAGATCGACTGATCATAGTCCCTTTCAAGTGGGTCTAGGATTTCAACCATTATGTCTGATTGATGTTGTCATGCCTCACATGACTACATAGACATAATCCACACATGTATTGTCCATGGTTGATAAAGCAACCAGATTTATTGAATGCATCCAACACATTCGTGATTAGGTTCACGACATATTGGGGAAGTCAAATGCCAAGTACAAGCAACAACATGATCAACATCGAGTGCCACACAAGTTTCAGGTGGGCGACAAAGTTTGGTTACATTTGCAGAAAGAATGACTTACTAGAGCTCATCGGAAGCTCAGACCACTCTGATATGGTCCTTACACCATTACCAAGGTTGTGGGAGACAATGATTTTGAGCTCAACATTCCCCCTTTCCTTGGCCTACACCCATTGTTCAATGCGGACTGTCTTCAACCATACTTCCCACCATTACTGGACACATCATACATTGCAAAACATCTCACACCAACAGAGTTAAACCCAAACTTCATGGAACATGCCACAACTGATTGGATTATGGACACACAGGTCAAGAACACTCGCCAGCAGAAGATCCAACTATATCGGGTTGTCAAAGTTGGCCAACTCCTTCACCAAGGCAAGTGGCTCACTAGGGACCAAGTTCAACAGAAATTTCCGCACCTCATGGAGGCTCTGCATGCAATGGGGACCATTTCTTCCTAAGGGGGGAGGAATGATCTAGCTGGATATTGGTGGCCACCCACCTATTCCACTTAGACTACTAGTCGATTTCATTTGTTTCCTTTTTATTTCAGCATTTACTATTTTTAGCAGTTTTGACCCTCTAAAGGACGTTTTTTTGGGTCCGTTGCAGGCCCATTGCCATAAGAAAGGGCTTGTGGAAAATCCTGTAGTACTCAAAGAGAACTTTCCAACAAGGTATCATATGCACTAAACAGAGATAATATGACCAAGTTATGACCCCCGTGAAGTTGGTTGCCCAACTAACCCCAACGGGGCCCACAAACTCTTGGCGTTACATCTCCTGAGGTTAGGGTTTTGGTTTTTTAGGGTTTTCTCATGTTTTTCAATAATAAATAGGCCCTTGATCCTCATTGTAACACACTTAAGAGGCAAGTAGCTGCCACATCTCTTCTCATAGACAAGCTACCATCGCATGAGCTAGTCTTATTTCCATTCTATTTGTAAGCATATTTCAGTATTTGATATTAATGAAATGAAGTGTTATTTCTGTTGCATCTCTGTATCAGGGAAAATTTTAAGGATGGAAAATTATCTTGAAGTTTAAAAATATTGGCGAATCTCACTAGTCCCTAATATGAAAATTATAAAAAATTTATTGATGTATTTGTAAAAGAATTCAAATTTATAATGATTTTATATATATTCTCCACATAATGTTGGCGATTTTTAAGGTAAGATAATTTTATATTGTAAAATTTTGGTGAATCATTTTTGTTAAAAATGGAAATTGGTGACTCTTTTTTTCAGAAAAATCCTGGAAAATTAGCCCACCTGCGAATATTAGCCCCTAAAATTTTCCATGCTCTATATTTATGGTTATGTCTATAATTTGTTGCGTTCCTGTTTAAGTTCGGATCAGTTCTTAACCATAGATATTCACCACCATTTTATCATGGATATTATTAACTTAATAGGCTTTGTTACAATACCATGGCTTTATCAATACCACTTTCCCAAAAACCATAACTCATTTCAAAACCTAACTCTAAAACCAAAAAGGTATGGGGAGATATTGTCGTGGTGTAAATGTTTGTCGAACGCTTCCTATTTCAACTTAAGGTGGATGAGTATCTGTTGAATTTTTATTTTTATTTTTTTAATTGACGACCTAAATTGATTCTCAAGGGAATATGCTCAGCATATGATTAGTCCTTGCCCACCAATTTCCTAGGGATTTGAGATTATTCCAATTCTAATAAGTTCATATTCTAATTAGACGGGGAAATTAATATAGAAGAAAATTTTATTTTTACAATAAGATGTATAATTCCTTTTCTTGCTCAAGTTGAATTAGTTTCTTGCCACTGGCTCGCCCACCAATTTTCTAGGGATTTGAGATTATTCCAATTCTAATAAGTTCATATTATAATTAGATGGGGAAATTAATATATAAGCAAATTTTTTTTAGCAAAATGGTCCATTTTTTTTTGTAAATCGGTCTTCTATTCATTCTTCAAAAAAGTGTACATCATTAACAAAAATGCAAGTAGTCTCACATGGACTAGGTTTCTTGACTACTACTAGTAGCAAGTGACAATGAAGCAAAACAACAGAAAGTAACAAAGACCATAGTTGAAAGGGACAAAAGTAGCAAAACAAGATACATAAAACACCTGATATCATATCAATCGTCAGAAGTGATGGAGGCTGGGTTGTCCAGGGTTTTTCTAGGAGGTGGAGGAGGGTGGAAGGCACATTGCACATGCTCTTTGAAATGGGCCATCCACGCCTCCAACTTTTTAACTTTCTTGGAGAGTAGATTATGGTTGCACCAGGCCACCACCACATGTTCCCAGGTATGGCACTGAAAATAGTGCATCTTGTTCAGTGTCGCGATAATCTCTACATGTTCCTCCTGCCTCACACGCTCTGCAGTAGCCAATCTATCCATAATTGTCTAGATGAGGTCCTGGAAACAATCCATGTAGCATGTTTTTTTATGCCCCCTTCCTCCACGGCGTGCCAACCCCTGAATCCATCCTCCTCCGTGACGAGCAAACCCTCCTTGGTGTCGGCCTCTCATGGTGTGTCCACCTCAGCCACCAATTGATGCTCTCGTGCCTCTCCCTCCTCGAACCTTCGAACCTCTGAACCATCCTTGTGATTTCCGCCAGATCTTCCTCCCCCACAGTCTGCTGAAGCCGACGAGAAAGGATTTCCACCCCTAGAACCACTACATCCTGCATGTTTTCCAATGGATGTCGGCGCCATATAGGATAGGTTCCTTCCACCCATAGGGTCTGCTGAATTAGGCTTCGGATGGGACGACCTGCATGAAATGTGAGGTGTTGGCCTCATTCTAATCCACTAGAAAACATTGACCGAAAGAGAAATGGAGGGCTTCCCTCCTTCCACCACTAGGACCGTCTGCCTACTATCTGAGCTGAGCTATTGGGCACTTGGTCTCACCACCAACAACACATAACCAACGACGTGTGAGGGGAAAATGTTGCCCGCCACCCAGTCTTCCACCCACGACGCACTACGCCACTAGGATGAAATTACCCTAGCTGAAGAACTAGTGAGGTCACCAAGAACAAAGTCTCTCCATGCCCTAATACGCACCTCCCTACCCTAATTTCTTAGCAGAAGAATTCTCGACCCTCTGCGAAACCATTGTTGCTCCAGGATAAAATAATTATCCCATATGCTGCTCTGACCCACTAAATGTATGCACATGCTTAGCCAATACTTCACCAAGATATACCCTCATGCAAGTCGGAAGGACCCTTGATGGTAAATCTACCACCTTTCCCACACCAGCCGCACTCGTGACTTAGCATTTTCCCTCTCCAACCTCACACACCAGGAACCATATTAACACCATTCACCATGTAGGATTTCAAAATTGAGCTAGGTTGTGTCTAAGTTATAATGGGCCTCGTGTTGGAATTATGGCTAAAGTGTTGTCCTTGATGGCAACCCATTCAGGTGATAGATCACAGTACTTCAAGTCAGCAACAGAGATTGATGATCAGCTATCAAATATTGAAGAGAATAAGGGGTACGCAGGTACACCTTACATAAGGTGCGTACACGCAGGTCGGTGTTACATAAAGTGTGTACATACCCGCAGTTATCCCGTTCAGGAGGTGCGTACCCCCAGTGCACACATTTCAAGGCAAAGAAATTCACACGTGGGGTTTCTTATGTTTAACCTTTGGTATTTAGCCGACGATTTTGTGTTATTATGGTGTCGGCCCGTGGTATTAATCCATGATTTAAGGAAGGGCTTTCCTATATAAAGCAAAGGAGATCATTTGGCTTGTGCATGTTTTGGGTTGAATATCTTATGAGGGCTAGATCTGAAATATTATGATCTCTTGGGAGTATGTCTAGATCTAAATAAGGCGAATCTACTGATGGATTGAGATCTCCTCGGCGCATGTTCAGATATGTAGATCTGACTGTCTGGGTTATTTCTGAAGTCTTGAAATCATCTATGCCCGAAGGTACGTAGGTACAGTGAAAGAAAAGTGTGTACATACGCAGGAACGAAGAGTTTCAGGTGCGCTGGTACGCAGGCATAGAAGGGTTGCAGGTGCGGAGGTCCGCAGGCAGTTCAATGGATACAGTGCGTATGTAAGCAGGCGAGCAGTTGAGCAGGGTGCGTACGTAAGCAGGCGAGTAGTTGAGCAGGGTGCGTACGTAAGCAGGCGAGCAGTTGAGCAGGGTGTGTATTGTAAGCAGGCAGTACATGGGTGAAGCTGCTTACTTCTCTTAAAATCTTTGTTTATCATTGCTGTGTTCTGGGTCTAGTCCTATTATTGTTGATCTGGTTACTACAGTTGACTCGGTGATTCTCTTATACTTGATGATCATTTGATGCTTATGGATCCAGTTTGAAAATTTATGAAAAGTGGTCCTTGTAAGAAAAGAAGTAGGGGGTTGTAGCTCCCTTCCAGGAGAGACTGGAAAACGAGAGAGAGAGTTGTAGCTCTCTACAGGTTGCAGCCTGCGTACTGGTAAATGACTGCACCAGTACATAACCATCGTAAAAGGAGTTTCTAATTTGAAAGAAGATAGAGACATATTGCAGCAGGTGGTTTTCACCCACATTGGGTTTCCACCTTACATCTTGTGTTCTTTGGTGTGACTATCTGTTTTCTTTGTTCATGTTCATTATTTTATGGTACTGACATGCAAAAATAATTCAAGGAACAAATAAGGAAGATTTATTAAAAGAGTTAGATAATACTGATTCACCCCCCCTCTTAGTATTATTTCCAACAGTTGGTATCAGAGCAGGTCCTTCAGAGAAGCTTGATCGCTTGAAGGTATATCGTTCATCATGAGCAACTACGAGAGAGAAGCATCAATCAGGCCACCGATTTTTGATGGGACAAATTTCAATTATTGGAAGGTAAGAGTTACTGCCTATCTTCAATCTCTTGGTACAGAAGTTTGGGACATCGTAGAGACAGGCTACGCTTTTCCTTCAGCCACTCCTACAGATGCAGCCGAGAAAAAGAAGTATGAAACAAATGCGAAAGTAGTCAGTACTCTATTAGGATGTATATCCCAATCAGAATTCATGAAGGTAATGCACTATAAATCCACAAAAGAGATATGGGACAAAATTTTCACGAGCTATGAAGGAGATGAACAGGTAAAACGGGCTAAACTTCAAACTCTCAGAATTCAGTATGAGACTCTCAAGATGTATAATGATGAAAGTGTGGCTAACTATTTTCTTCGGGTAGATGAGGTTGTTAATTGTATGAAAAATTTGGGTGAAGAAATAAAAGAGGCTATTGTGGTTGAAAAGGTTCTAAGATCATTGTCTCCCAAGTTTGAATCTAAAGTATCTGCAATAGAAGAAAAGGAAAATCTACGAATCCTTACTATGTCTCAGCTACATGGAATTCTAACTGCTTATGAAATGAGAAAGGGAGGTCCATCAGACAGAAGAGAAGCTGCTTTCAAGGCATCAGGTAAAGGAGATTATTATGAAGCAAGCCACATCCCAGAAGAAGAAGAAGAAGAATCAAATTTTGTCAGAAATCTTCAAAGGGGTTCTGGAAGGTTCAGAGGTAAGTTACCTTTTAAATGCTTTTCTTGTGGAAGAGTAGGTCATTATGCTGCAAAATGTCCTTATAAGGATAAAGGAAAGGAACCTGCTAGATGGAACAAGAAACAAAATGCAAATAAGAAAAGCTACTACACTCATGAAGATAGTGATGGTCTATCAAACAGTGATGAAGATGAACGAGGTAATGAATATAAGTTGTTAATGGCATTTGAAGATGATGATTATATGGATGCTATAGATGTGGATAACCTTTATGATGAAATTACTAGACTCAAGAGATGTATAGAAGAAAATAATATGATCATTGATACTCTACAATTTCAAATTGATGAAAAAGAAAAACATCTTGAAAAATTAGAAGGTGAAATTGTTGGTCTTAGAAAAGAGATTGAGAAAACAAAAGCTATTAATCTTAAGTTTGTCAAAGGGTCTGAAACTTTGGATGAGATTATCAATGTGCAGCGGTCTCCACTAAACAAGACAGGTCTGGGCTATAATGGAGAAACTTCTCAAGCATCCACCTCAAAAAGTTATCTTGATGCAGCAAGAAGAAATGAGCAAAAGCACAATGAAGATCATCAGGTAAAGCAGGGATGAATTACAAACAGAAACTATCAGGGGCAATCCATCTTAAGGGTGAACAAAAGCTACAACCAGCCACAAGTAAAATCTTCTCAATTTGGTTCAAGAATAGATGACAATAGAAATTACAATCAATTGGCTGGTAGATTCGATAACCGCAGAAGTTTCTTCAATGGACAATGCTTTTCTTGCCATAACTTTGGTCACAAAGCAGCTCAATGTGTTGCATATAAAACGATCATGACTAGGGAAGCTCAAAAACAAAGAAGTATGACGGGGATTACAAAAAGGACCTATAACAACTTTTCGGTTCTTGAAAATGAAGTTGAATGTTCTATTTGCAATAAATTTGGTCATGAAGACTTTGAATGCAGGAGCAGGTTTCAGCAGAAAAAGGAACAAGCCTCAAGCACCAAAACATGGAAAATAAAGGAACCTCAAACAGAAAGATGTGGGATAGCATTTTATGCAGAGGGACAGGAAAATCTATGGTACATTGACAGTGGATGTTCGAAGCATATGACAGGTGATAAAGAAAAACTTGAGTCTTATTCTGCTCTAGAAAAGGGAAAGAAAGTCTCTTTTGGAAATGATACTCCTGCAACTATAAAAGGAAAAGGCATTGCTCAGTTAAAAGAAAAGGTCAAGGCTGGAAATGTTTTGTATGTTGATGGATTGAAGCATAATCTTCTAAGTGTCAGCCAGATGTGTGATCAAAGAACTGAGGTTATATTCAGATCAAATGGATGTCTTGTTCGTGATCTTGATACAGGTAAAACAGTGATCAAAGGCAAAAGAACTCCAAATAATCTGTACATATTTGAAGAAGGACAACAACAATGCTATCTGAGCAAGGATGATGAGCACTGGTTATGGCATCGGAGGTTGGGACATCTAAGCTTTTCACAAATAAGGAAAGCATGCAAATATCAGGCAGTTCGCGATCTTCCAGATATCAAAATTCCTGACAACACCATATGCAAATCATGTCAGTTTGGAAAACAAACCAGAACTAACTTTCCAGAGAAAGAAGGATCAGCTAGCATGCCTCTTGAGCTAGTACATACAGATACATGTGGTCCTTTCAGGAAAAGAACACCTCGAGGAGAAGAATACTTGATATTATTCATTGACGATTTCTCCAGGTTTGTCTGGTTAGGACTTATGAAGCACAAAGATGAAGCATTCGAAAAATTCAAATCCTTCAAAGCCTTGGTTGAAAATGAATCAGGTCACAAAATTAAGTGCCTCAGATCCGACAAAGGTGGGGAATTTACTTCAAATGAATTTTTCGATTTCTGTGAAGAACATGGGATAAGAAGAGAATTCTCTACAGCAAGAACTCCTCAGCAAAATGGAGTTGTGGAAAGAATGAACAGAACAGTCCAACAAATGGCTCGTGCTATGCTTGATGAGTCAGGAAATCTCGCAACTTTCTGGGGTGAAGCTGCACATGTTGCGGTTGTTATTCTCAACAAAACAAATGTCCGGGTGAACAACACTCAAACTCCTCATGAGCTCTGGAGTGGTAGGACTCCTTCGGTAAAGCACTTCAAAATCTTTGGGAGAAAATGCTATATCAAGAATACTGATGAGCATCTTGGCAAACTTGAACCTAGAGCAGATGAAGGCATTCTTCTTGGTTACTCTCCACATAGCAAAGCATACAAATGCTACAATAAAAGACTTGGCAGAATTGTTGACAGCATTGATGTAGTGGTTGATGAGAAGGGATACATTCCTAGGCAAGTACATCATGAAGACATCGAAGAAGATGAAGGCTACCCACAACGATAGAATGACGAAGAAGAAGAACCTCAAGAAGAACCTCAAGAAGAACCAGAGGAGCAAACAAGAATAGAAGAAAAGACTCCATCCAGATATGTTCAGAAGAATCATCCAGAATCTCAGATTATGGGGCAGAAAGAAGCAGGTGTACAAACAAGAAGAACAGTTGCAGAAGCTTCAAGCTATTTGGCATTACTCTCCTCTACTGAACCACAAAATGTGAAAGAGGCATGCAAAGATGAATGTTGGGTGAAAGCAATGGATGAAGAACTTGAGCAGATCGAAAAGAACAACACTTGGGAGCTGGTTCCTAGACCAAAAGATAAGAATGTTATCGGAACAAAATGGGTCTTCAAAAATAAATTGAATGAAAATGGAGAAGTAATTAGAAACAAAGCCAGACTTGTTTGTAAAGGGTATGCGCAGCAAGAAGGAATAGACTTTGAAGAAACCTTTGCTCCTGTTGCAAGACTTGAGGCCATCCGAATGTTCCTTGCTCTCTCAAGTTTTCAAAACTTCAAAGTATTTCAAATGGACGTGAAATCAGCCTTTCTGAATGGAGACTTGGAAGAAGAAGTGTACATTGAACAGCCAGATGGGTTCATTCTTGGAAATGATCCAAATCTTGTATGCAGATTGAAAAAGGCTCTCTATGGTCTCAAAAAAGCTCCAAGGGCTTGGTACTACCGTTTGGACAAATATCTTCATCAACAAGGCTTTTCAAAAGGATCAGTGGATAGCAATCTTTATATAAAAGTTGAAAATGACAAATTGCTAATACTTGTTGTGTATGTAGATGACATTATTTTTGGGAGCAATGAAGAAGCTATGAGTCAAAGCTTTTCCTTGGTCATGCAGAAAGAATTTGAAATGTCCTTGCTAGGAGAACTGACATATTTCCTTGGTTTACAAATCCAACAAAAAGAAGGAGGAATCTTTTTATCTCAAACCAAGTATGTCAAACAGATTTTGAAGAAATATGGTATGGAAGATGCAAAACCAGTATGTACACCCATGGTCACAGGATGTAGCCTCAGTGCAAATGATGAATCTGCAGCAGTACATCAACCAACCTACAGATCTATGATTGGAAGTTTACTTTATTTGACAGGTACCCGACCGGACATCATGCATGCAGTTGGAATAGTTGGAAGATTTCAGGCAAATCCGAAGGAGACTCATCTTCAGGCAGTGAAGAGAATTTTCAAATATCTTCAAGGGACTCAAAATTATGGCTTATGGTATCCTAGAGATACAGATCTTACACTTCATGCTTATACAGATGCAGATTGGGCCGGAAGCGTGGATGACAGGAAAAGCAAAAGTGGTGGTGCGTTCTTTATGGGTTCCAGACTGGTATCTTGGTTCAGCAAGAAACAGAGTTCGATTGCCTTGTCTACAGCTGAAGCGGAATATGTTGTTGCTGCATCTTGTTGCACCCAACTCCTTTGGATGATGCAGACTTTGCAGGATTTTCAAATCAATTGTACACCACCTATCCCCATCTTATGTGATAACACAAGTGCAATCAGCATCTCAAAGAATCCGGTTATGCATTCAAAAACCAAGCACATACCAATCAAGTATCATTTTCTCCGGGAACAAGTGCTTGAATAGAAGGTCAAGTTGGAGTATGTTCCTTCTAAGGAACAAGTTGCTGATATTCTCACCAAACCATTGCCCAGGGACACTTTTGAATACCTCAGGCAAAAGCTGGGGGTTGTTGATGCATCATCTTATTGCTGAACCTCTTCTTATTGATGGTACAGGTTCAGGGGGAGCATATAATGCATTGTTGGCATTATGGAGGATGTGCAGAAGGAGATCTTGGAAGTAGCTGCAATATGTCTCTATCTCTTTCATGGTGGATTATGGTTCTTCGTTGCAAATCTGGTTCATATTCAGGGGGAGCATGTTCTTAGGGGGAGCATAACCCTTTGCCCTTGATGTCAAAGGGGGAGAATGAGGCTGAAGTTTTGAGGTTTCCATCAAGTCCAAAGGGGGAGATTGTTGGCATTATGGCTAAAGTTTTGTCCTTGATGGCAACCCATTCAGGTGATAGATCACACTACTTCAAGTCAGCAGCAGAGATTGATGATCAACTATCAAATATTGAAGAAAATAAGGGGTACGCAGGTACACCTTACATAAGGTACGTACACGCAGGTCGGTGTTACATAAAGTGCGTACATACCCGTAGTTATCCCGTTCAGGAGGTGCGTACCCCCAGTGCACAAATTTCAAGGCAAAGAAATTCACACGTGGGGTTTCTTATGTTTAACCTATGGTATTTAGCCGACTGTTTTGTGTTATTATGGTGTCGGCCCGTGGTATTAATCCATGATTTAAGGAAGAGATTTCCTATATAAAGCAAAGGAGATCATTTGGCTTGTGCATGTTTTGGGTTGAATATCTTATGAGGGCTAGATCTAAAATATTATGATCTCTTGGGAGTATGTCTAGATCTAAATAAGGCGAATCTACTGATGGATTGAGATCTCTTCGGCGCATGTTCAGATCTGTAGATCTGACTGTCTGGGTTATTTCTGAAGTCTTGAAATCATCTATGCCCGAAGGTACGCAGGTACAGTGAAAGAAAAGTGCGTACATACGCAGGAACGAAGCGTTTCAGGTGCGCCGGTACGCAGGCACAGAAGGGTTGCAGGTGCGGAGGTCCGCAGGCAGTTCAATGGATACAGTGCATATGTAAGTAGGCGAGCAGTTGAGCAGGGTGCATACGTAAGCAGGCGAGCAGTTGAGCAGGGTGTGTACGTAAGCAGGTGAGCAGTTGAGCAGGGTGCGTACTGTAAGCAGGCAGTACATGGGTGAAGCTGCTTACTTCTCTTAAAATCTTTGTTTATCATTGTTGTGTTCTGAGTCTGGTCCTATTATTGTTGATCTGGTTACTACAGTTGACTGGGTGATTCTCTTATACTTGATGATCATTTGATGCTTATGGATCCAGTTTGAAAATTTATGAAAAGTGGTCCTTGTAAGAAAAGAAGTAGGGGGTTGTAGCTCCCTTCCAGGAGAGACTGGAAAACGAGAGAGAGAGTTGTAGCTCTCTACAGGTTGCAGCCTGCGTACTGGTAAATGACTGCACCAGTACATAACCATTGTAAAAGGAGTTTCTAATTTGAAAGAAGATAGAGACATATTGCAGCAGGTGGTTTTCACCCACATTGGGTTTCCACCTTATATCTTGTGTTCTTTGGTGTGACTATCTGTTTTCTTTGTTCATGTTCATTATTTTATGGTACTGACATGCAAAAATAATTCAAGGAACAAATAAGGAAGATTTATTAAAAGAGTTAGATAATATTGATTCACCCCCCCTCTCAGTATTATTTCCAACACCTCGTCCCTGACCATGAACACTACCCTGACGCCACCACCTACAACGTACCCTTCGAGCGAATGTTTCACACACTCAAGGTTCAGTGCCCATGATCTCAAGGTACTTGGATAAGGCCTGGGGGAAGGCCTTCATACCTGCATCCACATGACCATCATCAATCCCCACGCAATCTTTCAGGGATTGCAATCACGTCATTCAACACCCCCATCGGGGAGGCCTCCCCTGAGGCCACAATTTGGCTAAACTCTTCCACAATACCCTCCTGGGGCAGAGCGGGCCATCCACTAATAAAATCCTGACCCTAGTGACCACTACCCCAATTGGTGAGCTTATTTGTAGCTTTGTTTCCCTCCCGATCTACATGTTCGGTGATTATATAATCAAAGGAGGAGATTCTCTACCTAATCTTCTCCCCGATGTATTCCAAGCACTAGCTCTTGATCACCTTCTCTCGGGGGGATCCATGAATTAGTTTCTGCAACACTGATATGGAAATTTTTGAATCACTTGTGACCTGTAGAGTTAACACTCCTTGCTCAGCAACTGTTTGAAGTCCTCTCTCCAACGTCAAGAATTCAACCACGTTGTTAGTGGTGCTGCCACATGAGGTTGCATAGAACTTTATGACACGCCCCTTATCTTCTCGAATGACTCCTCCAATTCCTACCGGACCCAGATTCCCTTTGGAAGTGCCATCAAAATTATGTTTGTGGAATCCTTTTGGGGAAAGAAGGAAGGAGTTTGGTGAACGCTCCCGCATATGTTGAATGTTCGTCGATCCTGCAAAAATCACCCCTTGGGCTAATTCTAACGCTACCAGGATTCTTTGTTCACTGCCTTCCTCTTTCCAGTCCTCTTCTTTCCACCGTCCTATAGAGATGGTTTCTTTGATGTTTCACATGATTGTTGACCATATATAATCGGTTGGTAGACTTTCCAAGTGGAATACTGCATGGTTCCTTGCTTTCTAGATATTCTAGAGGACGAAGCCTTGATAGAGACACCACACCCTATTGACGATGGGATTTTCGAAGAGTGCTCAACGTCGTGCCTCCAGAGATTCATTCAAGTTATTTAGTGACCTGTCGCATACCCCAAATAGAGATGCAACCTAATCCCATAGAGTTTGGGCCTTTGGGCAGGACTTTAGAAGATAATATGTTATTTCCTCTTTGGTTGCACAGAGAGGGCATCTAGACAAGCCACATAATCCTTTCTTCCTGATCTTGTCCCATGGAAGGAGTTTTTTGTGCCCTATGAGTCATAGAAATAATACTAGCTTTGGCCACAAATTAGAATACCAGATCCTTCTCCACAAGGGGAGAGGAGCTTGGTCACCCAAAACATATAGAATTGAATAGGATTATTTTAATGAAAACATACCTTTAGGCTGATGACCCCATCAAATTTTATCAGACTCCCCATTGTTGAGAATGGGTCGTTGTCAAAGGATTAGGGAGAGGGCCTCCCAATCCATGGGAGGTTCTCTCTCTGGCCACTAATCTGCAGATTTCCATTCCATCCATTTCAGATTCGGACTGGCAAGGTGCCTGATGTCATTGACCTTTTCTGCTCCTAATTGGATGGTGTAGACTTGAATCTCTCTTAAGTTCTCCTCTTGACTTAATTTAGGGTATTGCATCCAGAATTCTTCCCAAAATTTGGTCGTTGCTCCATTTCTGATCTCCCATAAACCTTGTTCCTGAATGAGCACTTGATTCTCTTTTACTCGATTCCAGATGGAGAATCCTTTTGGTAGGATAATATTATCCAATAGAGGGTTTTGCTTGCTCTCAGATCCATATGTTCCTAACCAAATCCTCGGCCATGTCTCATGACCATCATGTAGCCACCTCTACCAGGCCTTGGCCCCGAGGGCCTACGATAACATTCTAGGATCCTTGAGCCCCAAACCGCCATCAATTTTAGATTTACATAGTTTTTCCCATGTGACCAGAGCCCACTTGCACTCGACCTGCAGCCCCGACCAGAGGAATTTTCGAAACTTTGCAGTTAAATATTTGTATATACTTTAGGGGGGCGGGAGGGCTGATAGATGATAAATCAGAAGGGCTTGAAGCACAAACTTTAGGAGAACAAGATGTCTCGAGGTATTCAATGTTTTGAAGGACCATCTTGATAGTTTTCGATCAACTCGGTCGAGCAAGTCTTTCTAGTGTGAGACCTTGAGGGAGTTTGGAACCAGTGGAACCCTAAGGTAGGTGCTAGGGAGAGAACCTATTTGGAATCTGAGATTTCGAGCAATATGCCTTTTCACCCATGGGTGGGTATTGAAAAAACGATATCTAACTTCTCACCATTAATCTGAGTGCCCGAAACCTATTGGAACACATCCAGGATAGAGCCAAATTGTCGGGCTTCCTTCAGGGTTGGATTGCCAAATAGCATGTTATCATCCACGAACTGCTGATGGGTGATTGGAGGGGCATCTTGGGAGAGAAGGCCACCACAGCCTTTATGAGTCTACTCAATCTTTCAACAAAAATAATGAAGAGTAAGGGGGAAATCGGGTCCCCCTGTCTTAATCTGTGCGAGCCATGGACAGGACAAGAGGGTGCCCCATTCACTAGAATGGAGTAGAAGGGGGTAACAATCAGGGATTGGATCCAACTTATCCAGTTTGGGGAAAACCCAAAGGCTTCCAAAATCGATAGGAGATAATCCCAATTCAAACGATCATATGCTTTAGAAAGATCCATCTTGATTAACATACCTGAGCTTTTGGAGGAGGAAATAGAATGAATCGTTCATGAGCCACCAGGATGTCATCTAGGATATGTCGTCCTTCCACGAAACCAGATTGCTCAAGTTTGACTATTTCTTTCAGAAGGGGCTTTAGCCATCGACAATAACACTGGAGATAATCTTGTAAACCACATTGTAAAGGGCGATGGGATGGAAGCCACCCGAGTCTGTAGTTGTGCCCTTCTTTGGAACGAGTGTGAGGAAAGTAGCATTCAATCATGACCACATTCATTTAGAATAGCGTGAATCTTCCACTAGGGTATGGATTTCCTTACCCAAGAATTTCCACCCTACTTTGTAAAAATCCGCAATGAAACCATCTGGACCTAGAGCTTTGTTCACAGGGAGTGTTCTAACCACCTCTTCTACTTCTTCATACATGACCTTCCTCATGAGCACATTATTCCAGTCCTCTGAAACTATTTTAGGAATACATTGACAAATTTTTGAGATAGATTCACTTCTATCCACTTCTGATTCCTGAAATAGGGATTGGAAATGCTCGATCAGTTCTTTTGTGATCTCCTCATGTTGCACGAGGCATTTTCCATCGGATCCATTCAGAGAAAAGATCTGGTTGACCTGCCTATGTTTTAACATGGTCCTATGAAAAAAATTTGTGTTGCGCTCCCCCTCTTTGAGCCATTCGATTCTTGATTTTTTCCTCCACAGGATTTCTTCTTGTTTCCGAAATTGTTCTAATTCGGTTAGGACTCCCCTCTCATGTTCTATCAATTCCTATGTTCTCCCTTCCAAGGTAATTCTTTGTTGTATTACCTTCATTGCATCTTCAAGTCTGCACTTATCCCAGTGAGTGTCCCCAAAATCTAACTTGTTCCATTCTTTGGTTTTCCTTTTAAACTCCTTCAGCTTAAGTTGGAAGGTTTCCATAGAGTTGCGCCCTATTATGCTTATTTAGTTCCACCATGCTTCTAGTTTGGTGATGAAGTCTGACTTCTCCAGCAAGAAGGATTCGAAACGAAATGGGCGATTTCGAGGAGCCATCCTTAGGTCAATTTCAAGGCTTATCGGCCAATGATCCGAGCCAAGGCAAGGAAGGATCATGGCTTGTAAGAAAATATCCCACTGGAGGATGTTGTCATAAATGAGAAAGCACTCCAACCGAGATGCTATCTGGTGTTTCTTGCGTCATCTATTAGTCCATGTGAAGGAGCCATTCCCAAACTCAATATCTTCAACTTCCAAGGTTTGGATGGTCTCTTGGAAGGCCATGGATATTGGGTATGGTCTTCTGATGCCTCCCTTTCTCTCACTTAATTCCTTGATCATATTGAATTCCTCTGCCATGATCCATCTTGAGCTTTATATTATTCTTTTTAAATATCTGAGATTCCTTAAGAACCTATTCTTGGCTCCTGGTAGTGTAGGGCCATACATTCCCATGAGCCATACTTTCTCTATGGATCTGATGCACGTGAATTGACTAGAGAGGGAGTTTGGAGAGGCGATCCATCTTTGGAATAAGACGGATCTGGGATCGCAAAGGATTCCCATCACTCGCGCACAACCCCTTTCATCCAACGCCATGCACTCTGCTATCAGCCAACTTTTGCTAGTGATGTCTTTGAGATTTTCCATTGTTACTATAGTTTCCCAGAGTATTGTTGGAGAGGTAAATCCCCTCTGCGGACAGAGGCGATCCCACTAGCCCAAAATGGGTCTAGCAACAATCAATCAACGCTACCATGCAAGTTCCTAGTTGCAAATTGAAAGTGGATTATGAGAACCAACCTGGAGTCCAACGCTAGTGTCGTAGACGGGTTGATATCCCCGTTCCCTTGCTCCGGCAGGTCACGATCCTCACGATCTCCGCGAATGGACACCTGCACATGCAAAGAACGAAGCGAACACCAACATAAAATCCACTAAATACAACTATATATCGGTCAGAAAAGATATAAATCAAACATTATCATGATGAACAATAAGATTGGAACCATAATGATAGTCGTTTATTACTGAATAATCAACAGAGAAAAATACAACCAATGTTCTGACGTTGAATCTCTCCTCTGGTTGGGCGAACAGCTACATATGCCTTGCAATGGACCCTTCTCTCTCTTTGCTTATGAATGCACAACTCAGAATTCTGACAGTATAATCTCCCTATGCTCCAAGACTCTTACTATCACTCAAAACTAGCATTATCACTACTACTCAAAAACTAGCTTGTCAAATGCATGAGGACAGACTTTTATAGATGGAGAAGGGGAAGAAGATACAATGCATCAAGACACCCATTATGGATTGGCATTATCTCCAAAAATCCGATGTGGATAGATGTAAGGGATAGATGATGAATCTCGACATCTAGAAGATTAGCTTTATCCTCAAAAGACTTCATGACTTGAAGGGAAAAAACATCCGGACGCGCGTTTGTTAAAAATATTTTCCAAACTCGGTTGGCGCGGGTGTTACTCTAAGACAGAGTGCCAATGGGCGCGCCTTCTTTTGAGGATCTCCCTCATTGGCGCAGGTAGTACACTGTGGACCCGCGCTAATGGAAAAAGGGCACTTTTCAGGGATATTTTGCAGGGGGTGTCTTCAGGGCACATGAAGTCCATACTTAGGGGAACATAATGCAAGTGTTTTTAAGTTATGTCACTGCTCACAGGTCCCGGAATGAGTCCTCCAAAGTGCGGGAAAGGGGTAACAGGGACGGTGACCAATGGTGACAAATTACTGTGTAACAGATGCCCCCTAAAGCATGAGGCCCGAGAGAGAGAGAGGGGTGAAATGCTTTACAAGAACACATGTAGCTGCCGCCGAGAATCTGCATCGAGAGATACAACTGATAGCTCAAGTACATGATATATGTGGTATGGTCGCAGCCATCCATAAGAGAGTACATAATAATCTAGATCCATGGTATGGGCGCAGCCATCCGGTTAGGATCGATGAATAGACTCAGGTATGGTCACAGCCATCCAGTGAATGATTCATGTAACAAGAATCCACAAAATCACGCCTGGATTGCAACAGACAAAATCCAGGGTCTTGCGCTCCATCTCGACCCGAACAAAAATACAAGTTCAAGCATGCGAATACATGAGGTGAAGTCGAACATGCATGAACATCGTCTGATTACCAGTCAATAATGAAAACTGCTAACAAACGCGAGAGGTACCACCAATAATGACAATGGCCCTCAAGGTACTATAGGTACAATCTACGGCATGCGAATTAGTGAGCTGGCGTCGAACACCCGTAGAATCATTCGATCAGAGACCAATGATGAAAACCTCACGTCGAACACGAAGAACCTGCCATTGAGGCATGCAGGCTCCAAGGCACCGGAAAGGAGTATCTAGATCAACTTCCTGGATAATGAGATGAAGTCGACAGGAAGTGACCTTGATCAAAGGTGGGCCATGATGTTTCCCACATCATCGATACGAGACAGAGAGATAATGTTGTGAATCAGGATTATGTGAGCTATCAAAGGGGGGTTGTTTTTCTGCAAAGGTCAACTTCTCTTGAACATATCGGCAGCACGACAGTGGAATTGGTATTATTTGACATCAATGGATCAGAGGCCATGGTGATGAGGCAATGAGCAGATGAGAGGTCAAACAGGATTATCCAAATCCACGGAGGCAAGTGAAAAATGAGATGAGATATCCCCACCCAGACACAAAAGCAGACAAGTGCCATGTTCAAGAGCGACATACTGCCGACACGACAATAATTATGGTTCCATTTTCCCCCGCCATTTCTGGCGAGTACCCCAATTATTTTTAACAAGCTTGATGGGGATAGCATATGCTTGTGGTGCGTCATTTCGACAGAATTTGATGTCACCATGTTTTAACGAGTCTGACAAAGGAAGAACTCGGCGTCTTTTCATGTTTAGAGAGTTTGAAAAGACAGCAGAAAAGAAAACTCCACGGGTTTCCTTTTTCGTAAAGTTGTGTCTCTCGAGCCCGAAAAAGTATAAAACAATGCTCGAAAAAACTGCCCGACCATTACGATCGAGGAGTACTTTTCATGAGTAGTGATTTCGACCTGAAAAAAGTAAAAAAGTGATTGAAAGCACGTCGTTTCGAAACCATTAACGAACATGAAACGACAAAGGTCCGATGATCTTTTCTTTTTTTACGCGGTCGGAAAAGAGTTTAAAGACGACCGCCTCTTATTTACGTTTAACGAGTCAAGAGGGATAATTCAGCAATCTTTTCTTCTTTAAACGGTCGGAAAAGAGCTGAAAGTAGACCTCCATTTTTATTCTCTTTAACGAGTCAAAAAGGGAAAAATACTCGGCTATCTTTTCATCTTTTACGAGTCAGAAAAGAGCTTAAAAGGAGACTCGTCCTGGAGGAACGAGTGGTATAAAGGGTAGCAACTGGTTCCAGCAATGGTGGAACTGCTCAAAACATGTAATGGTCAAGAGGCTGGCTAATAAAACCACTCATCGCTGCAGTTCCTCAGGAAAGGATAAACAACCAAGTGAAAGCATATGATCAGCCAAAGAGATGGTGGCGATGGAATGAAACAACCAAGGCTCATCTAACATAATTTAGCAGATAAAAGGCAATCACGAGATGTAAACCAGGTATAGGTTCATTTTTACACGAGCTTGAACCATGGAGAACTCTGCTTAGATTCGGTTTCATGTTTACACAAGCTTGAAACGAAAAACTATGCTTGTTATTAGTTCGCATGCCCCTAGCATAATAACGCAAATCGAGGTACATGCCCCCCAAGCTTCATTGCATTCAACAAAGTGGATGGAATGAAGGTTCACTCTCGAGATCTATGAAAGACTCGACTTTGTATTTTACGAGATCTTAATCAAAAGACTCGATTTGGAAAGGGAGTTGTTTCATTTTTTAATGAGGTTGACGCAGTAAAAGAACTATCCTCATAACCCTTGTTTCATTTTTTAACGAGGTCGCCACAAATCAAAACTATCCTCGGACACCTAGTTTCATTTTTTAAGGAGCTTGACACAAGAAAATGAACTGTGCTCCGACCAAGCCTAGTTTCATTTTTTAAGGAGCTTGACATAGGAAAACGAACTATGCTCCGACCAAACTTCATCATAATGAACAGGAAGTTGGGGCTTCCAAGAGTAACACTCCGGGTGGAAGGGTAACATCTCGAAAGTCAGGACCCAATGCCCCCAGGACACTATGCACGATGGCGGCATCACTGGATCGAGGCACGGGATAGGTGGCCACGTAGTTGATCTGTGGTGGGGCAGATGCAACTGGTGGATGAAAACCAGGAGGGGATGACGACTGCGCAGGAGGGACCCATGGACGAACGAACAATAATTGATCGATAGTCACAATTCTTCCATTGTGTGGAAAGCAAATCACACGGAAAAGTGAAGAGACAAGGGCCCCCATGGCATAAACATAGTCACGACCAAGGAGAAGACTGAAATCTAAAGCACCATGGGTAACCGATACGTCTATATAGATGGTTTTTCCTCCCAAAGTAATAGGGAACTTTGGAAGTATCCCTAATGGTTGACTAGTTCCTCCGTCAAAAGCCGTCAGATTCGGCGCGACTGGCACAAGCTGTGGGGAATCCAAAGCTTGCCAAGTAGTGGCAGGCATAAGACTGACAGATGCACCCTCATCCAAAACAGTGCCAGGTGTCTCCTTATTATAGGCGTGTACCGTGACCCAGAAAGGCACATGGGATGGGAGGCGGGAGGTAGTCAAATGACTCCAGTCGAAGGAAACGACTGAACTACTTGGTGGGGGAATCGTATGATTGCCCCCGTGCTCTAAAAGAACCGAAGCAGAACTCTCGAGATCAGTTGGGATAAGAGAGTCATTTTCGGATTCAGGAGAATCTGAGGAGACGAGAAGAACATGGGAATTATGCTCTTCCGAAACAGAGTGATCGGGTGGTGAACTCGAGTCGACACTCTTTCCGACCAATGGTTGGTCTGGAACAGGCTTGGCACAGCCAGGTTCAGGAAGAGGATGTTGGACAAGAGAGGAATCTTGGTCGATCTCTTTGTCAGCAGGGCAACGATCTGCGGCTGCAGAGAGACGTTGATAACCAACGGGAAGTTGGGGTGAGGGAGCTGTAAGACTTTCCAAGACAACAGAGGCTTTATCCATGAGCGGACAAAGGTGAAGGGGATGATTGCCTTCACAAAGTCTACAGGGGATTCGAATCTTCCCTTTTCCCTTAACATTTCCAGCTGATAGTGTAGCATCGCCATGAGATTCAGAGGACAATGAGGGGCGGGCCGGATCATGATACCATACTTCTAAGACCTTGGGAATGCCAGGACAATCACGAAGAAGATGGTCCTCCTTGCACAACCTACAAGGAAATTTGACCTTCCACGAAGGGGCAAAAGGTGGCTTGACTTGAGTTGTAATTTTAACCTCTCGCTTAGGAGTCTTCTTCTTCTTCGTCTTCTTGTTCTTCTTCTTAGCCACCTGGTTACTTGAATCCAGACTTTCACCAGGCGAAGTAGAAGATGAGGACGCAGAAACAGGCGAAGAAGGGGAGATGTCCACCTTGGAATCAACATGATGTTGTTCGGGTGGAGGAGATGGTGGAACAGGAGTCATCACACTTGGGACCACCGAGGTTGAAAACAACCATACGGGAAAACCGATGGTTAACCTAGGAAAAGACAAAGTTGCCATATACGGAGCACCAACATTTCCAAAAGAAGGAAATGGACTAGGGTTTCCATCCGGGGGAACACCTTGGCCGGTAGACTCAGGGAAGGATGCCTTTGAAAAGGAGAAAGAACCCTACTCAAGCTAACGCAAACAAGATCTAACTGGGTAAATGTGAATTGTGGCCGAATAAATTTTAAGACGCGAGGACATAACTTGACCTTTTCATTTTTTAAGAGTCGAGAAAAGGACAAAAAGGTGACTCTAGTCTCCTTCGAATGTTTAATGAGCACGAAGTGACAAGATGCTCACTGGCACCTTTTCTTTTAAGGAGTCCGAAAAGGATCAAAAGTGACTACTCTGGAGAACTACGCAAAAGGTTTACCAAACAATCCGTAAAACTGCTTATACACCTTGGCAATCATATGAAAACCAAGGACTTCCCGTACGACAGTCAATCTTCCCGAATGCTGTGTTCAGTGCATTACGGCTTGTAAGGCGGCAGACACAGCTTCCTGTGGATAAAGGATGATAACCTAGTGGGGTCTCCACATATACTCGACGGTACGTGGGAGCACAAATCCGTGCTAGACCACTATCGAGTCACAAAAGGAGGAATCACCCAACCGTAATGTGAAACAATAGTGACTAGGTTTAACGACGCCGGAACACGTCTCTAGCCTAGACCTCTAAATGTGTGCGTTAAGTTCCAATGCGTTGTTAGATTCATTCAGTTCATTTTATGGTTGATCTTTGATTAGGTTTCGATTTTCAGGCCTTACCGTATGTAATATCTCAAAATTTCCTAGATGCAAACTATATGCCAAAATATATCATTTCATTCGATGAATGCTAACTACGAGAGAGTTGAGATCTTTCAATCGAACAAAATGATCATAAAACAAACAATGATAACTCTAATGCAGCTAATGGCAATAAAAGAAACTTTTCTTTAAAGTCATTAATCACTAACAACAACGAAGAACTTTAATTTCCATTAACTAATCTAACGCAAAAAATATTGTTCGTTTTTCTTTTATTGGCAAAATGCACTAAGTAAATTTTGAGAGATACGATAACAGAGAGCAAAAAAAGCAAATTTCACTCAAATCAAGTCTTTGAAAAGAAAGGCAATCCTTCAAACCAAGAAAAACTCCAAAATCTCAATGAGCCATGTGATCTAGGCTCAAAACGAAGCCATATGGAAATCAAGCAAAAAGAACTAAATTGCTCGAATAACCCAAAAACAAGCTTCAACAACCACCAAACAGATGCAAAAGAGTATCCAAAAAGTTGACTGGATCAAGAGAAGACCGAAACAGAGACTGGAAAACACCCAAAGTATGCAAATGTAATCTATGCACACTTTTCATTCATATCCTGAAAATGAGAATTCTAATTATGCAAGTGTGATCTATGCAAGAGAATTCTCAAACACACGATGATTCTAGTGTAATCTAAGAACCAATCAAGTGCAAACCAAGAAAAACGGGTGAGAGTTCCAAAGATCATAAACTAAAAACACTCAAAGGCGATTAACACTCATACACAATTTAACACTCATAAGTCTTTTTTGCTAAAACAAAAGCAAAAATATGCAAAATTGTGAAAATATCGAGACAAACCTCCAAGTAATGATCAAAGGAAATCAAATTAATAATTTGCCAGAAAAAGACTCAAAACCAATAAAAAAAGACTGATACATTCAGATGATTGAACAAAACAGGAAACCCAAGCTTGGGAGGCTGTAAAAAAGCAAAATGAACAAGTTCACAGGGTTGGCGCGACTGTAAGGAAGAAAACTGCGCTAATTAAGGATTGGCGCGGTCTGTCAATGTGCAACCTGCGCCAACTGGCGCGACTGTCAGGCCTTAAAATGCGCTAATCAAATTTGCTGACTAAAAAAAAATAAAAACCAACAGTTCACGGCTTGACCAACATAAACCAGACATATCAAATATACAGACAGGCAGACCAAGCATAAAAATCCAGCTCAGAAAACTCATCTAAGCAAGCAAACAAGAGAGATCAAGGTGCATGACAAACTCCAAGCTGTTTGGTTCGTAAACCAACCCGGAGATTGACTGAAGCGGCGTTGATCTACTCCGCTAATGTACAGCAATAGCGTTTCGAAGGCTGCCTAGCCATACTTCAGGCTCCGTCCAAGGTTTATGAATCAAACAACAAACAACTGTCCCCAGTGGAGTTGCCAAATTGTTGGAGAGGTAAATCCCCTCTGCGGACAGAGGCGATCCCACTAGCCCAAAATGGGTCTAGCAACAATCAATCAACGCTACCATGCAAGTTCCTAGTTGCAAATTGAAAGTGGATTATGAGAAACAACCTGGAGTCCAACGCTAGTGTCGTAGACGAGTTGATATCCCCGTTCCCTTGCTCCGGCAGGTCACGATCCTCACGATCTCCGCGAATGGACACCTGCACATGCAAAGAACGAAGCGAATACCAGCATAAAATCCACTAAATACAACTATATATCGGTCAGAAAAGATATAAATCAAACATTATCATGATGAACAATAAGATTGGAACCATAATGATAGTCGTTTATTATTGAATAATCAACAGAGAAAAATACAACCAATGTTCTGACGTTGAATCTCTCCTCTGGCTGCACGAGCAGCTACATATGCCTTCCAATGGACCCTTCTCTCTCTTTGCTTATGAATGCACAGCTCAGACTTCTGACAGTATAATCTCCCTATGCTCCAAGACTCTTACTATCACTCAAAACTAGCATTATCACTACTACTCAAAAACTAGCTTGTCAAATGCATGAGGACAGACTTTTATAGATGGAGAAGGGGAAGAAGATACAATGCATCAAGACACCCATTATGGATTGGCATTATCTCCAAAAAGCCGCTGTGGATAGATGTAAGGGATAGATGATGAATCTCAACATCTAGAAGATTAGCTTTATCCTCAAAAGACTTCATGACTTGAAGGGAAAAAACATCCGGGCGCGCGTTTGTTAAAAATCTTTTCCAAACTCGGTTGGCGCGGGTGTTACTCTAAGACAGAGCGCCAATGGGCGCGCCTTCTTTTGAGGATCTCCCTCATTGGCGCGGGTAGTACACTGTGGACCCGCGCTAATGGAAAAAGGGCACTTTTCAGGGATATTTTGCAGGGGGTGTCTTCAGGGCACATGAAGTCCATACTTAGGGGAACATAATGCAAGTGTTTTTAAGTTATGTCACTGCTCACAGGTCCCGGAATGAGTCCTCCAAAGTGCGGGAAAGGGGTAACAGGGATGGTGACCAATGGTGACAAATTACTGTGTAACAAGTACTACAATATCTAGCTTCTCTTTCTAGATCCTATCCTTTAGGTACCTCAACCTTCCCTTGTAGTTGAGTCCCCTTATGTCCCACAATACTAACTTCATTGAGGGGGGAATGAGGGGGAGTGTTGATAGCACTATGTCAATAGAGTAGCCTGTCTTGAGTCAACTAGGATCACCCCTACCTTGCGGATCACTTCCCTTGTGGGTCTCCTGCATTTTTTCCTAGTGCTCGAACTAGTTTCCAACCTTTTCCCGGGTGGATCACCTTCCCGTATGGTCAGTGCCATCTGGGCGGGTGGCTTAGGTGGGGCTTTTCATTGCTCCCATTCTCCGTATATCTTATGAAATTGTTCCAGCTGATCCTGAGGTATTTCCTCTTAGCCATCCTTATCCTAACTCTACAGATAGGCCACCATTACCCTTTCATCTGAGTTAAGTTGCTCCAATTTGAAATCGTGTTCCAATGCTTACCTCACCTATGCGAGGACTTGTTGAATTTATTTTCCCGTCGGCTATGCTTCTAGAGCCTTGTGTTTGTTGGCCTGTTTTTTTTAGGGTTTTCTATGTTGGTCTCCACTTGCATAATTGTTTGAGTTGTCAGTGCTACCTTAGGCCCAATTTGTTGCTCGGTTTCACTTGCCTTCGTGAGGAGGGAAAAGAGGTTAGTGGCAGGATGGCTAGAAGTCATCGGGGAGGTTTTGAGTGGTGTTGGAGGAGGGCCAAGAGGGGCTTGGGAAGGGATTGCTTTGCTGGATGGAGGGTGCCACCTTGATACTTCCTGAAACCCATCCGAGGAAGGATTCGTTGGGGCAACGTTGGTCTGTTGAGGACAGTCACAGAACAAATGTCCATACTCATGGCAGAGCTGGAATTTAAAGGGGACATGTTCATAATCTAATGACTGCGACCAAACCTCATCCTAGTACTCAATCTCCACTGGCTCAAGGAGCGGTTGGGATAAACGCAAATCCTGGCATAAGAGGAGAACCTGTGACATATGTTAATCTCGGAGACCTGCACAAAGTCCCTGATGGAGTTACCAATTGATTCCAAAATATCCATTTCCCATAAGTCTTCTGGCAGGGAGTATAGTCAAACCCAGATAGGGGATGCAAGGAATTGTTCCTTCTCCGAATTATAACATGGTTCCCAGTGTCTCATGAAGAGGCCTGCACTATTCATAAAGTACGACCCATTATTCAAGAAGCATTTGTGATCCTCTAGATCTTCGAAAATCATAGTGAAGAACCCCTTCGCTTGGAGTCGTATGTCAAATGGTGCTCTCGGTTGTCATTTTGGTTGAATCCATCTTAGAATGCCTGATTCCTAGGGCAAAATGCCCATGAATTTGCAAATGACCGCATGGTCCTGCATAAATTGTCGAAACTGCTCTAGTCGATGGCTGGGTATTACCACCCTAAGGTTTTTAGCGGCTTTGGGCAAGCATTGACCTCGAATTTGGGCTTGTCATTGCGCTCCGAGAGTTGGTGTCTCCTATGTGTTTCCTTTTCGCGGGCCTGAAGAGGATGGATCGTGGGAAGGGCGATTGGAGCCAGTTAGTATGGCTTTGAAGGAGGGGGCCAATTCCCCTCCCCCTAGAGGGCCCAGCATGTGGTTGCCCAGTCAGTTAGATGCGGCAGATCAGAGGTGTGTGGGAGAAGGTAATCTAGAAGGGAGTTGAAGCACTTGGACAGGGATCTGAGACCCCCACAACATCAGTATAGATGAGAAACCCTAACAGAGTAGTGCCTTCTGAACTCATTGAGTCTCCATTGTTCAGCAAAATGGTCCACTTTATAATAAGATGTGCAATTTTATTTTTTTCTCAAGTTAAAGTTGACCCATAAATACGTAGCTAATCAGGTAAATGTGTGCATTGGTAAGACATTCTTTGTGTTGCAATAGTTTTTTTGTTATATTTATGGAGCCTTTCCCTATATCAACCACATTAATATTTTTAATATGGTTGTACTAGTTATAAAATAACAAGCTTAGATCCATCTTAACTTTGGATCTATGACACACACACGGAAAAGGATGAAATCTACTATCTACAAATATTTTTAAAATGAAAAGAGATTTAATCCCTCCTAACTCTTCATAAATCCAAAATTAAAATAAATTTAAGTTAATATTAAAAAAAAAAAAAAAACGGAAAAATGTAAAATACTTTATATCAAAATAGAATTTCCCCACTTTTTCTCTCGCACGTCATGTTTTCACTGGTTTTACCGTCTGAATGAATTTATATCAACTAAACAAAACTCAAACGATTGAATTTCTATGGACTCAACAAAATTCTGCTCTGGATTGAATTTCTGTGAAGTTTAACTCTCTTTTTCCCGGTCAAGTCGAGACACCTATTTCCTCCTTTTTTTTTTCTCAAATGTGTTCCCAGAAAGATTTGTAATGTATTATCTTCTCACATATAAAGTTTTTGCATTTTTAAATTATTTATCTCTTATTCATTTTTTATCAAATTTAATTACTTTCTAATCAAATGACATAAATATTATTTTATATAAAATAATATATTTAATATATATATATATATATATATATATATATATATATATATATATATATATTCACAACTTAATTATCTATTTTTATTAATATATATTCATTTTAATATAAAATATTATTATTTCTCACATATTTAATAATAATTAAAAAATAAAAAACACAATTCTTTCACTATCTTTTTTATTAATTAGACATATTTTCCTTATTATGAAATGTGTGAAATGAAATTATTATATTTAAAATGTTTTTGTTTTTTAAATTATATATATTATTTTTTTCATGTTAAAAAAATATTTATTATTACTTTTTAATTCTTTAATAATGGATTTGATAATTAAATTAATTTTTTGTAAAATAAAATGGACATTTTTCATGACCATTAATAATATAAAAAACATCACAGTATTTTTAACATAAAAACAATTAAATAAATAAAAAACATAATATTTTGTACACATTGCATTTTGTATTTTTTTATTTAAAAATATAAGTAATATATCACTTCATCATTAAACGAAGAAAAAAAAAATCCAGTGAAAACAAGAGACAAGAGGCATAGGGTTGGTGATTCACCATGTTCTTGCCATAAACATGCAAGGTTATATTTATATTCGTTAATCCAAATTTTCTATTCATTTTATATTTCTTTTAGTCCGGGCAAAGTGAAGTGAAGTGAAGGGTTGAGGAAGAAGGCGATATTTTAATTAATAGTAGAAAAGTTGATATTGAAATTATAGTATTTATTATTTATATAAAAAATTTAATTAATTTTGATTTTTTTTAAATATATTTTTTAATATAAAATTTACTAAATAAATAAATAAATTATATATCTTTATATATAGATGATGATGATGGTGGTGGTGGTTAACGTTCACTGAGACCAAATTTTGGTCTATCGGACCTAAAGAAACAAATTATTTAATTTGATTTAAGATTTTATTCCTATGCTCAAAAAGTTTGGAGAGAAGCCTCCCGAGCTCACTATAATTTTGACAATGTAAAAGGCTAGGAAGGTTAGTATTGCAACAAAGATTTTGAAACTGAGATCTATTGTGGTTGTACGTGCTCTAAGAGGAAGTGATTTTCATCCTCGATGTTCGTATTCTCACAGAGATGGCAGAACCTTTCCATACATGGTGTTTTAGGAACTGCCCAATGACCCGTTTCACTATGGAGCTCATGAGAGTTCGTTCTAATATTGACTATATTAATTTTCTTCTCTGAGCTAGTTAAAATAGAGAGATACTTTTGATCTTCTAGGGTGGGGTTGATGACCTCCTTATAATATCTTAATTTTCTTTTAGCTACTAAATCTTTCTCACACCACATTTTTTCTTTGAACTTAGAAGTAACAATATTTTTAATGTTATTAATGTTTTGCAATGCAACATTCTCATCAATCTCCCAATGGTTTAACGAGGCCCTCGTGTCTTTATACCAACCTCGTTTGAGCCTTAGGTGGTTTTGGCTAGAATTTAAAGCTAGCTTAGGAAGTCTATGGTCTCCTATGTTATTGAGTTTGAGGTTGTACAATAGAAGCCTAGTCATAGCTAGGCTCTCGATAGGGAAAAGACCCACTTCTATAAGGAGAATATGATAGGGTGTGTTGCTTTTAATTTTGAGGTTATACGTTATAAAATGCTTTTAGATTTGCTCAATCTTTCTCCAGGATTCTCTAGAGATGCTACAACCCCAAACCTCACATCCATATAAGATAACTGGAGTGATTAAAGTTTCAAAGAGGAACTTCTTTCTATCCCACATTATGAGGTTTGCCGTTTTACAATTATTTTGAAGACCAAAATAACCTTTCCATCCCCCATTAATCCTTTTCTCAATGCTATAGTTCTAGTTGAGATTGTGATGAATATCAATTCATAGGTACTTGTAGGAAGACACTTCCTCCAAGTTACTATTATCATACTTAAAATTAGCATAAGTGTCCTTCTTGGATTTGATAATCGTAACTTTTTTTTTCTCAGTGTTAACAATCATACCCATGGTAGAGCAGAAATCCTTAAGAAGTATAAGTTGCTTATCAAGATCAGTTGGGCACCTTGCGAGAAGAACAATATCATCAACGTAGAGAATAAGGATGATGTCTATCCCAGCTAAGATTGTGCCAGCACATCTTGCTTCTTCTAAACAACCTTCTAGCTTGTCGATGTAAATGCCAAATAGGGTAGGGGAGAGGGGGCAACATTGTTTAACTCCGATATTACACTTAATATCTTTCGACCACCCCTCATTGCTCTTTAACTTGGCAATTACATTCTCGTATAACCTTATAGCGACAACTCTCAACTCAAAAGGAACCTTTAGCTAGTCTAATTTGTTCCAAAGCTTGTTTCTAGGAACTGTATCGAAAGGCTTTCTAAAGTCCACAAAGCAACAAAAGAGACTGGATTTATCATTGTAGCATTCCTCCACAATGATCCTAAGCGTAACGAGGTGGTCTGTTCTTGAGTGCTGCTTTCTAAAACCCACTTGGCCTTTAGCCCGCTTACCTTCACTTTGAAGCCATATGCTCAACTTCCTTTCCAAAATAATACCATATAACTTGGCTAGGAGAGGGATGATCATAATTTAATTTTCCGATAATTAGGGGTTATTTGTATCCCCACTTTTAAAAATAGGGGTAATGAGGCTTTGAGTCCATGGTTTAGGGAACCCTTGCTTGACCACTTGATTGAAAATCTTGTGAATGTGGGGGATGAGGACAAGACGTCTAATTTTTAATATTTTCACCTGGTAACCTTCAATGTCCTTAGCTTTCCCATTAGCCAAGCGATTAACCCCAAAATCAATGTATTCTAATGAGAAAACTTCTTTCATTGTGAGAAGGGTTTCAAAGTTATCCATGACATTTGGAGATTCATAAATCTTTTTAAGATAGGAATTCCAATCGTGTAAAGCAATTTTATTATTATATTTAGTTTTCCTTGTTAGAATCTGCCTCCAAATTTCTTAGGAGCTACCTTAGAGAGGTGTAAGAGATTCTCTTGTCTTTTACGAATATACTACCTTTTTTTCCTTTTAGTTAGGGCTTTGTATATTTTTATCTTGCCAATTTTAAGAGATTCGTCAACAACTTCCTTAATTGCTCTCCTCTCACTTTTACAATCTTTGTCATACCTTGGGTTGGTTTTGCTATTTCTCTTATTACTTGAAACTTCAATTGAGAACTTGTTAATAGAATATGATAGGGTTGTAGTAAAATTATGATAGAGATCTTCTATGTTGTCTATACTAGATAAAGGAAGCAAATTAGTTTTTAATTCATTTAGAAAGAGATCTTTTTTATTTCTATCAAATATTAACTTCTTTTGGCTATAAGGATTATCTTCTATGGGATTTCTATGCATGACAAAATTGAGAGTTATAAGTAAAGGCCTATGATCAGAGTTAGGCTCGTGGTCATTTAAGATGTCAAAATTTGTTATTTCGTTGTATAGAGGGAGATCGGAGATAACATGGTCTACCACGCTGCTACCAAGCCCATGGATGCAGGTCATATGGCTAGAATTGGGCCACTTCTTTAGACCGTTGCAAATTATGAGATCCTGAGCACTACAGAGCTTGACTAGCTCTGACCCAAACAAATTCTCCCCGAGGTCTTCAGAGCTCCTTTTGTATCGGCTAGCCAGAGGAAGGTCTTTATGGTTTTTTTATAGTTATATTGGGAGTTACATTATATTTTAATTACTAATAGTAAACTTGATATTGAATTATAGTATTTATTATTTATATAGAAAAATTAATCAAAATTTGAATTTTCTTTTGCATCAAATATATAAAATATGTTTTTTTTTTTAATATAAATATTAATAAATTATATATATATATATATAATATGAAAATATTTATATTAATTGTAAAATTTATGGTCTGATTATAGTTATATTGGGAGTTACATTATTATTTTCTTCCATTTTCGGTATCATCTACAAACTCATGAAATAAAATTATTATCCCAATACTAAACATATATGGGTCTCTCGAGGTGAATATCTTCCAACATAATCCAAAATTAGATAAAATAGTCTACTTCAAAATACAATACTTGATTACAACATATTTCCCGAGACCCATTGGATTAATCCATAAACATAGAATTCATTCCTTTAATGTAGAACACCAAAATCATAAACTATATATTGGTGACTTCATGTAAATCAAGTTTTTTGAAATACATTTCACATTTCTAGCTTTATTATTGTATTATTATATGATTATTTGTCATTTGCATAAATAAAAGTTCTCATGATTATTTCTAGTTAATATTTCTTTGTATTAAAAAGGTATTTTTATTAAAAAAAAATATTGATATGACCCTATATTTTAACTCAGCATTGAAATCCATTACCTATCTAGCCAATCTAAGTCCATGATCAATAACAACAATAGCATAGTTGTCACTAGCTACCAAATTAAATAAGGTTGATATGTTTGATGACTAGATAGATAAAAATATGACCCTATATTCAATTGTCTGGCCAATCTAAGTCCATGATCTACCACTGCTTACCACCCTGAATCACTCGATAGGTAGAGATATGAAATTTGATATCAAGGGTTTCAGGTGACTGTTTTGGATATGAATTGGAACATGTTTGTTTCTTCGTACCCATGGAAATTGAACACGTGGTAGTTTTACCACCTCACATTTTGAGAATTAGGTGGAGCCCTTGACTATTCAATAAGTTGAATATTAAATTTAAGAGGTTATACTAAAAATTGGATATTAATATGATTAAATGATAATAAAACCAAAAATTATATATTCTAGGTGACACACACACACACACACATATATATATACATCAAGTGCATAATTAATTAATTAATTGTTCATTTACTATAAATAAAATATTTTATAATCAAGTATGCCGTAAAACTGCTTCTGCTTGGCTAAGAGCTCGTCTTCCTCGGACGTAAGGAAACAGGTTAACGGCCCAAGACCCAGAGGCATCTGGCAGGAGTGAGAGCCTGCTCCCGATTACGGACCACCAGCAGGGTTATGCCAGGTGGCGTGGTTTTCCTATTTAACAGTGATGAGTCAAACCCAGCATTCGCGGATAGCAGCCAGAGATGGCTGTCCTCACTGTTGGTTTGACACCTGAGTTGATAGGTTTTACCACCTTCGGAAAAAAAAAAATTTAAATAAATTGTACGCATGTGCACAGATAAAAAATAGCAGACACCCATCTCACAAAATTTCTATCATAATAAAGATAAAGAGGGAGCCACGTCATTTGATGTGGAAATGCCAAATGACAAATAAACAATGGTTTGCAAATATATTTTATTGAAAAGATTATATTACTAGTGAAGTTTGATTTTCATAACATTTATTTAACAAGGTCACATAGCTAAGTGTTTCTTGTGGCTTAGTTTAATTATTGAACATTGAAAGGTATGAACCAATTTTTACATTTGATCATGAGTCTAATGTTTGACTTGAAAGTACAATGTACAATCAGTTAATACATATTTATTCATTTCAGCTTTGAAAGTACAGTGTACTTAAGAAAAATTTGAAGGATGAAATGCATGCATAAGAATGATGTGCATGAATACACAGATGTTGATGATTTCCTTGTATTTGAACATGTATGTGTGATTAACTTGAAGGGTTGATTACTTTGTTGTAAACATGCATGTAATGTAATCTTGACTTGGGAAAAGTTGATTTGGTCTCCAGGATGGAGATGATGATGAAGTGTTTCATCTTTGAAAAAGAACTATAGAATTCCTTTTCTACATGCTTGACTTCAAGGGTCAATTGTTTTAAAGGCATGTTTTGTGGGCTTGTTGTCTAGTCCATCATTTGTATGCAGATGTAAGACATGAAGGTAATTCACAAGATGTGAAATTCTGTTTCTTTTGTTGAAGCAAGAGTTTAGGCCATCCAGTTGTTGTCTATAATTATGTTGTTGTTGACAGTATGTCAAATAGGTACAAATGTAAATTTTTGTGAAGAAGTTGTAACTTCACATTTGTTTGAGCCACCTTGGATCAATGATCAAGGAAGAAAGGGTTAAACTACCTACTGTAACCTTCTCAGTAGGAGTTCTGCATGAAGACAAGGAGGAAGACAGTTCTTAACTGAAGGACAAGCACATCCAGGAAGGAAAGTGTTGACTATCTTCGAGTTTTGGCTCAGAGGCACTAGCTATGCAAGGCAAGTGTATGAAGGCTGAAAGAAGAGGGTGTTGTTACTCTCATCTACTGTTCAAATCAATATATCAGTCTTTTTGGGTCCAAAATATTTCCAATGGGGAGGCGTGATCAGAAAATGACCCTAGATGACTTTTTACTCAAAAATGAAAGTCAAAGGATGCTCTTGGAAATAGTCTCATTGTAGATCTTTTCATTCTGAATCTAATGCAATTTGAATGGACCAAAATAGACTCTGGATAAAGGAGTTATTGTAAAATGAAAATTGTCGAATGTCTTTAGAAAAGGAGGCAATTTCTTATTAAAGCGGACTTAAGGGTTCCTTAAAGAAATCGCATCAGAAAGGTTCAAAGGGAGGACTTAAACAGAGGCGGAAGGACTCCCCGATTGCGATCTCTGATATATCACATTGGAGGAAGGCCTTCATGCGATATCGGAACAGACCCTGGGTCGTTTACATGTGCGATCAGCGACGGCGATATCGGCGATCAGCGATCGGAGGGGTAAAGCACCAGAACTCAGACCCATGTGACAATGCGATATGCGATTGCGATCGGAGATCAGTGTCGGCGATTGACGATCAAAACGAAGGCCTTATGCCATGTGATATGCCGAAATGCGATAGCGCCGATATCGACGATCGGCGAATGGGATCACAGCCATATAAAAGAGCTGCGCATTACGACATGCAATATGTGCAGACCCGAAAGGAATATAGATGCGGCTGAATTTCATTTGAGTTCTGGATTTAGGCTCACAGTTGGGTTTCCGTGAAGTTTTCCCGTGTATTCCATTATTGGGTTCTGTTTCAGGATTTATGCCAGAGGAAGGCCGAATGGTTGGGTTACCCACGCCCGCCATTCCTTTCATTTGTAAACTGATTCTTTTAATGAATAGTCAGTTCACGCTTTAAGCGATTGTTGTAACAGAACGTGTTATAAAAACACGATGAACCCAGAGATGCTCTAAAGGGAGGATAGCCACCAGAGGTTGGGAGGTAGAGCCAGAGTGCCAAAGGGAGGATAACCACCAGAGGTTGGGAGGCAGAGCCATAGCGCTTAACAGAGCGAAGCCACCACAGGTTGGAGGTAGCGCCTAAATGCTTTAGTGAAGTATCAGACGGCAAAGAGATCGAAGGATCAAGCTGTTGCTGGTGTTTGTTGTGCAGAAGGCAGAAGAAGGAATTCCAGAGACAGTGTAGAATTCTGAGGGAGTCAAAGAAGCCAGAAGCTCAAGAAGCTTAGAGCACTGACTGAAAGAATTAGTCCAGAGAAGCCTAGATCTGTCTGCAGCTAAAGGACAGCTAGGGGTAAGATGGCATTCTAAGCCCATTGGTTCAGTTGTAAACCTATGGAGTTGAGTCAAAGGCTTGTAAAAGAATTCAAGCCATAATCCCAAAGAGACTAGTCGAGTTGACAAGAGCTCATAGAGATGTAGCCCAAGAGGTTTGGGTGAACTCCTAATTATATTGTTGTTATGTGTGTTGGTTATTATTTGCATTATTTGTTGTTATATGTTTTTATATCAGTTTAAGCAAATCAACTTAAAGCACTTGAACAGTTAAAGGAAAACAAAGCATACACCTATTTCAAATTCTTTTAATTCCGCAAATTATCAATCATAAGCATAGATCTTGGAAATTGTTTAAGCTTTGGAGTGGGAGAGGTTCTTGTTGTTCTTGACAAGAAGCCTTTAGGTCCCCATTTCAGATCAATGATTCAAATATATTTAAAATTCATACAACTTCTTCATGCATGCAACCTAGCAGATGTGGATGTGTAGTCTTGGGTGCCTTCTTGCTGAGCTTATAATCAATGAACGTGTTAGGTGTCATGTATCTTCCTAAGCTTATAATCAATGAATGTGTCAGTTGTTATGTTGTATGGACACTCAAGTAATTAATTGGATTTTCGCACAAATTAATGTTTGCTAGTGCTAGGACTAAAGTTTCCTTCACTTTGTCAAACATTTTAGCTACCTTCACCTTGGCAAATAAGTAACTAAGATATACTGAAAATGTAATGCACGAATTCATGTGTCATTTTGTAAAAAGTTCGAATTTGCAAATGTAAGTGCATTTTAATTCTATTTAAGGAGAGATTTGTTTTAAATTAATAAGTTGATCCTCTTTAATTCTCATTGTAAGTGCCATGCAGGTGATAGTCAATTCTACTTGAAAGAGAAATTTGTTTCAGTAATGTCAGTAGTGATATGACAAGTTGATATCATTGTCAAATAATACGAAGAACAATAAAAATTAAGAAAATACAAAATAATGTATTTTAAAAAATAAATATTTTTGTTTATGTAATGTTTACTTTAGGTTTAATATTTTAACTTTTAGGCAAAACGCTAAATAATTCGATACCCAAAGACTTTTCGAATGCGATATGCCTGCCTGCAGCAAGATAATATTTAAACCTCACAGACCATTTAATGCGACTGACTTCAGTTTGTCATTTATTAATATATGATGGTACATTGTCATCATTACTTAATAAGAGCATAAAAACCATAACCAATCAAAGTGGAGGAAAAAAATAAAATTAAAATATTTGAAAAATAAATTAAAATGATTTTTAATGTAAACTTTATAAAATGTTGTTAATTTTTTTTTTTGAATCTAAATTAATTTAGAGTCAAACCGCATATCCAATCTTAGGGCACGAGGGATTTTCATGATTTTTTATTTGTTTGGTTCTTATTTTTTCCCAAGATGATTATCTAGTTTGGTAGGTTTTAGAAAAATAATTGCTATTCTAAAGGCCATTTATACAAATCAATCTATCCCTACACTATTTTGTCTTTATGTCATTTATTTTTTCATTGTAAATGACAATTTATGCTTTTTCTCTCTAGAGATGTTCAATATATATAAAAAAATTTCTATTTCGCTTTAATTTCAAGAAAGGATAACTTGTAATTTACACAATAGACTGTTGCAAACTTTTGAGCACTACTAAAAGGGGTGAGGAGGGGAGTGAGATGAATCAGTAGTTTGATCTTCTTAATAATTTTACCAATTTAATCTTTAACTGAATTACACATATATTCACCAACAACACAATAGATTAGCTCGTGAACATAAATCATATAAGAAACTAAAACAAAGTAACCCTGAGTGCAACAATAAAAATCACATCAAAACACATCCACACAAGAAACACAAGATATCTAGTGGAAAACCCTTCACCAGGGAAAAAACAAACCTTACTGCTATTGCGTTGCTCTAAATCTTTTATTAAGAAAAATTGTCTTTTACATAGATTTGTTGACTCCCATCGGCATGGAGACTCGACCTCATACACAATAGGCTAACACCAATAAGTCAGGAGACTCGATTCTATTGATAAGCTCAGAAGAATCTATTCTCACACGGATCTACAGACTACCATCTGCTAAAGGCCACCACAATCAACGATCCTCGCCCAACTTCGATTGGACTTTCCAACTTTGGTTGGATGGAGAAACTGTTCCTTTCGTCGAAGCTTCGAAATCACTGCTCCTCTCTCATGAAGTTACTGCTCCTCAACACTATGTGGACCTCATTTCATAAATTCTCCAACTGGATCCAAGACACTTTGCTCAACAATATTTCAGCTCTACAAGTATGCTCTTAGCAACAAGACTCTCTGCAAATCACAATAAAAAACACCACAAATATATGCTCTCCACTCTAGCAAAATAGTGGCCACAATCCATCCAACAAAAACTGAATAATATCACCAGCAGCTAAAACAAAACTCATAACAAACCCTCACACCAAAATATGAATGTTGCATAATACAATCAACAACATAAGACACTATGGCTATGTTCCAAATGCATCAGCAGCTCCTGCAAAAATAAATGTGAGAGTCGCTAATATGGAGCTCCATCAATACCAAACTCTGCTACAATTCTATGCATCACAGATCTGAATCAATATTATGCTTCAAGAAATAGATTTTCTCATATTGCTTCCATTAGAGCTCATACACTAAAGCAATCAAGCTCACTATGGCTCTGAAGCATACCCACACAATGCATCCTTCTCTAACTCACTCTCATACTCAACCAAACAATACTCAACTCTAAAGTGATGTATATAAAAAGCGTTGATTGAAATTCATCTTAGACATGGGATCAAGGGCAAACAATTTGGACTAAATCAATACACTAACATCACTACTTATGCATTAAAGGTGTTCACATCGTTGGAGGACCTTTTCAAACCATTCCCAACAATTGAAACTTATTCTAGAAGTCTCTAGGAATTTCCATGCCAATTTTCATCTGATTTGCATGAGGAATGCGAAGGGTTTTTCATGAAAATTCTCAGTCGCATGCACAACACTACCTAAACTTGATTATAGCCTTCAGTCATTTGCACATGCATGTTTCCCAGTGACTAGAACCTTTCATTCACATGGATAAGCCTCCATGGGAGCGACTGGGGTAGAGCATAAGGAAAAACCACAAGCCCTCATCTCAGAATCTCTACCACCATTTGGATCCTCTTCTTCAACATTTGAACTCACCTCCAAACCTTTGCTAAGCTCAGTAACACCTCTACAAGTAGATAAACAAGTCTCCCAAGTGTCACTACCAGGTTGACTTAAAAGGCCAACAAACAAGGTTGGAAAGAGTGCCAACAAGTCCTCCACTCTCCAACAAACATTTGCACAAGCTGCAACACCTCTAATAGACTCGCAATACACTGTAGCACATCTCCATCATCAACATAAGGCCACCACACTACAAAAATTCATCGCCATGAGTATAAGCATGAAGACCTAGTTGCCAACTCATCATCAATCATAACAATTCTATCATTTGTTCATCAATACATCACAAGGTTGACATCAATGCCAACACATTCATCTCAATGCCAACTCAACTAGTTGCAACCATGCTACAATGAAGGCATCCAAACATAAACTATTCTACAAGGGTTGACATCAATGCCAAAATGAGCTAGCTGCAACCATGAACCAATGCCAACATCAGCTAGCTGGATCCATGCGAACCATAATGCCAACAATCTCCCCCTTTAGCATTAATGGCAACCATACACAAACTCCAGACCAATCTCCTCTATCACTCCCACTTTTACATCAATGGAAAAGGGTCAACTCCATCTAGTAAGGCAACAAGAACTGAAGCACAAATATTGGAGCAATAAACCTCTACATTTCTAAAAAGTAGTGCATATCAACCAATGACCATACTCTCCACATCAGCAACAAGCAACACATCACCAACCATCATCCATAGAAACATACCAACCAACAACCTCTAGCAGTAAGCAACAATATGCCAACGTAAGGCAACCATACAATCATCAATCAAAAGCATCATAATGAGAAACAACATGCAACAATGTGCACATGAGCATCAACCAAAACTCTCCATAACAACCACAAAGAAACAACATCAATCGACCTCTCTATTCAAAACATGAGGTCAAAAACTCCAACTTTCATAGCATAGTATGAGGCACACCATGAACACCTCTAAGCAGACCATGATGTATAATAATGAATGGATGAAATAAATAAGAGAAAATAGATGATCCCCCTGAACACATGCCATCTCTAACATCATCTCCATACTAAAGTGAAATATTCCCACTGCAACATTGCTTCCTTGCCCATGGAAAGAAGCACAATGTGGACCAAGAGTCCACATGACCATGACTGATGACATATTACAATATATATACATGGTTGTAGCAGCAATACAAAGACCTCATACATGACCAATATATGACCATAACATGACCACATGACTCATGACTAAATAACCCAATGATAGTACGACATACGTACATGGCTCCATGAGAATTTTACATACATGGCTCCTATGATAAACTCCTATGGATCAATGATTGAAATACATAATACATCATGACTATTACATCATCATTAGCCCATACATGTGGCTACAAAATTACTCCATAAGCCTATCACCATGACAACTTGATTTACAAAAGACTAGACCCTCTACCAACATAGAGTGATTGTTACAAATCCATTTGGGCATATCACTCCCATCATCCAGATCAATGTTTTAGGGCTCATCAAACCCTAATTTCAGTTGCTACATGCCCTAAACAAGTCAACCTTTTGAATGTCTCCTTCCTGATAGTTTCATGACTTGAAGGCATCTTGAAATGATCTCTAAAGCGACCAGCGCATGTAGGCCCATGTAAGGGTGCGCTGTAGAGCAGATAAGTCCATGCCAGGGTGCTCTGCAAAGTACTTAGGTCCTCTTTGACCTGCATTGGGCGAGATTGAGAGAAATTCACATAGGGTTTGGGGAATATTCTTATCTCTTGGAGTCTTCTAGAAGTTTCCCTCACTTATCAACTACTATGAGCTCGAAAATGGATGAGGAATGAGTTAAGTGATCAGGGGCTGGACTTTGATGAATTGTAAGGAGATAATGTTGCCATGAGAATTGACTTTGAGACAAGTATTGTTATGCTACCGGAGTGTCATGATTTTGATGTGATGTGGATGGGATCAAAGCTAGAGGAGTGAATTCGAATCAGACTTCATGGTTGTAATTCTACCTTCTATTCAATAAAGTATTTGAACCTTTTTCCATATGCTTATCTTGTTATATGATGCTTATATGTGTGAATGTATCTGATTCCATTTACTTGTAATCAATAGATCTTTTGCTTTGATTGGTTCTTTGTCTTCTGTTGATGTTTACAGGTACTTCTCAAGCATGTTAAGTACGGGAAGGAGCGATGAGACCAATACAAAGGAGACAAGAGGAAAGCGAAACTACAAGTAGGTCTTCTCATCCTATTTGTCTTATCTATTGCTTATAGGAAAAGGCTAAAGTGCTTTAAATTGTTGTTCTAGATATGGCTACTTATCTAAGGAATTAGTATTTATCCGTAGATACCAAATTCTCCAAAACAAATTGGCTACTCCACTGGGGAATATAATCCTTCTTATCCACCTCCTAGGACACTCTTGCAGACCCTACTTGTTTTCATTGATTGTATTTCAGCTCTATTGCATTGAATTTTGGTCGAAAATTGTGTCAATTTGCCTCTTGAAATGGCTTACTGTCACCAGCGCAGGCTTGTGAGAGACACAGTGTGCTGCAGAGCACCCTTGGCTTAGGGACAATGCTCTGAAGCACACTGTCTCCCATTCAAGGTTGTGTTGATCCTCCTAGGGTCAATTTCCCACCTTTGGATTGAGTTTTTTGCCAAATTTCTTCTATTTGATTGCTTGTTGATTGGTCAATGAATGTCATGTCTCAGAAAACAAGTTTTTATCTCCTTTTCTAGCCCTACTTTGACTTGGTTGATTAATGTTTCTTAAATGTTTTCTTTGACATTATCGATCGATAGTCAGAGTTAGATTATAGTCGATTAATCTTTGTTTGAAAGAAAGTGTTGTAAAATTCTTCTTTTCCTTCGAAAAAGAACTGCCATAAAGTCTTCGTTCTTGAAAAAAAGGTTGATTTATTGTATGTGCATTAGTTTCATGTTGTTCATATTCACATTAAGGAAATCGAAAATAAATACATGCATTTTTCATTAAAAAGTTTGTGTGTGCTCATAGGAATAGTTTAGGGAAATTGCATTAGATTGTGCTCTTTTCTCTTTGATCGAAAGAAATATGATTGCTCTATCCCTATTAGCTAAGATTTTCATTGTTAAATTGAATGGAAAGAATGCTTATCATAATAGTTGCATCCCTAGGTATTTCAGAATACATCGCGTGGTGAACTTGAAAGGAAAATTCCTAAGTAAGATCAACTTAAAATTAACCTCAATTTACCTAATGGAGCATTGTCACTTAACGAAAAACATTTAGAGGTCTAGGCTAGAGACATGTTCCGGCGTCGTAAAACATCGCAGCTATTGCTAACTTGTTTGCAATACATCTCGAGTGTGATACCTCATTCCATGTACATGAGTATATCATAGCTCGTCCACGTACCTTTGGGTATATAGGGTGGTGTTACAGTACATAAAGTATATGGGAATGCTCTCACTATGTGATTTTGCATTAGACAACGCTAATACAGATTGGGCTTCCACGTACTTTCAGGTATATATGGGAGGACAACACTAGGTTGCTATCCATCCTTAGGTAACCGAGTTGGCCACCTTGTACACTGTGATACACTGAACACAACATTGGGGAGATTACCTACCCGTACTTCTCGGTTCGCGGGGAGGTATTCTGCAGTTCACAGTTGCTTAGTAAACCTTTTTCCTAGATTATCCCTTTTGTTTTGTTATGTTACTTTGATTAAAATAAAATTAATTGACCGCAGATAACATCCTCCACGCTCACTCCTTAGTTGATCTTAGGTTGAGACGTATGGCGAAAAATCCGGAGTCCACCAATCAAGGAATTCATTTTGATGGGAATCCTAGTCCTTTTCCTCCTTTTGGAAATATTGGTGCTCCTTATATGGCTACATTGTCCCTTCCAGGACTTACAATTGGCTTGCCAATATGGTTGTTTTCAACCTCCTTGGTTCAAAATGTCATTATTTCTCCGCAATGGAGTACTCCTCAAACTGGAAAAAATCAACCTCCAGTTGATTATAAAGTTGACCCTTTGCCTTCTTCCTCAGTTGTTTCTTCCTCCCCTTCTTCCTCTTCGCCTAGTGAAAGTATTGGTACTAGTAATCAGGTGGCTAAGAAGAAGAAGAAAAGGAAGAAGAAGAAGAAGAAGTAAATTCAATAGAGGGGAAACTAAGAAACCATTGCTTTGAATGCAACATCTAATGAGAAACCATCCGTCAAGCCTCACAAAGTTTGATATCCATGCAAACTTTGTACGGGAGACCAAAATTGTCCTGATATTCCTCAGATCATAGAAGAATGGTCTTCTCATTCACATCATCCTGTGTCATTAATTTTTGGAGATCATGCTGGTGACACACCATCAAATAGTGGTAGTAAAGTTCATGGAAAGAAGGGTAAAGTTAAGCTTCCATGTAGGTTATGTGAAGGGAATCACCCCATTCACCTTTGTCCCTATCTGGATGAAGCCAAAAAAGTGTTGGATAACCGTCCTGCTTCACCGTAGCGACTTCCATCTGGTTACAGGAGACTATCACTTAATCCTTCACTAGTTGATAAAGTGATTGACCTAAATCAACCGTCGGTCAAACCCATTCTATATGAATGTGAATCCCATTTGTCTATACCTGACCAATCACAGGTTGAGGAAATAGTTGACCCGATTTCACCTTCAGTTAATCATACCTTTCCCGAAGAGAGTGAATAGGATACCACTTAGGTTCTTTTCATTTCTTCAGATTCCAATGAGCTTGGAGGCAATCCTCCTATTCCATCAAGATAGGAGGAAAATCCTCCCTCTCTCGTAACTCAAGGGGTTAATTCTCTCGTTTCTACAGTACCCCCTCCAAGTAGTCTGGTCACTTCCTTCAATTGGAATCGACTAGTAGGATGTCATCTTCCTTCTTATGTGCCTTTCCAGATCATAGTACAAGTTTGTAATATGATTGTACCTAGTACTATTATAGATGAAGGTGCATCTATGAGTATCCTTTCCTCCACCGCTTGGCAAGCGCTCAGTTCGCCACCATTTGTGCCTATTACCCAGAATCTGTTGGATTTTAACAAAGAAACCAGTCAACCATTAGGGATCCTTCCTCAGTTGTCTATTAATTTGGGAGGAAAAATTGTTTACCTCAATGTGATGGTAGTCCCAGGCCCTTTAGATTACAATTTACTTCTTGGGCACAACTATGTTTATGACATGGGAGCTATTGTTTCAACACTCTTTCGCGTGATTTGTTTCCCACATGAAGGTTGAATTGTCACCGTTGACCAGCTTTCATTTCCCGGTCCAAATATGGCTTACAGTCAACCATCTTCCCTAAGTGGTCCTTTTGTACCAATGGTATCATCCCCACCATGGGATAATTATGTGGCAACCTGTTCCATGCCTACATCAACTCACGATCAATTCAGGGATGTTGTACATTATGTACTGGGGGCATTGGAACCAGATATCTCTAATGGATTCCTTGCTACGGATCCCTTCCAGAGCATTGTTTTCCCATCTGATGAGAACCTCTTGGAAGTCATGACCTCTTATGAGTCGTGATCAAAGGGCATGAGGATAGTTCCTAGTCTTGTGTCAACCTCGTTAAAAAATGAAACAAAGGGCATGAGGATAGTTCCCGGTCTTGTGTCAACCTCATTAAAAAATGAAACAAAGGGTACGAGGATAGTTCCTTGTCTTGTGTCAAGCTCGTTAAAAAATGAAACAAGGAATATGAAGATAGTTCATTGTTTTGTGTCAACCTCGTTAAAAAATGAAACAAGGAATATGAGGATAGTTCTTTTAATGTGTCGACCTTTTTAAAAAATGAAACAGGTCCCAGAGCATAGTTCCTTGTCTTGTGTCAAGCTCATTAAAAAATGAAACAAGGAATTTGAGCAGAGTTCCTTGTCTTGTGACAAGATCATTAAAAAATAAAACAAGGTCCCCTGGAGCAAAGTTCCAATTCGAGTCTTTGATTAGATCTCGTAAAATCCTAGCCAAGTCTTTCACCTGATCTCGTAAATGAACCTTCATTCCATCCACCTGATAGCCATGAGTAGTCTACTTAGGTGAATGCAATGAAGCTTGGGGGGTATGCACCTAGTTTCGAGTCAACATGCTAGGGGCATGTAAACCAATCTCAAGCATAGTTTTTCATTTCAAGCTTGTGTAAAATGAAACTGAATTCAAGCATAGTTTTTCATTTCAAGCTTGTGTAAACATGAAACTAAATCCAAGCATATTTTTTCATTTCAAGCTTCTTGGGTGTGGAGCCTGATTATCTTTTGTATTCAAAGGTATCATTGTATTGGACCCCAATTCGAAATGGGGCAGAAACGCCACCCGTAAAATATTCGCTACAGGGGGGGTCCAGGGGGGTGGCTGCGACCTTTTGGGAGCCCCCCCTGGCGGGGGGATCAAGGGCAGCGCCCTCGAAGCTAAGAATAGATGTAAAATTGCCTTGTAAAATGTTGTAATTTCGTAGTCAATTTGGGTCATTCATTAGACAGAGATCTGATGGTAGAAGTTATGTTTAATTTAGGGTTTTCTGCCCTAGAAGGCAACCCCTCGCTATATATGAGGGAATTGTATTGTGTCTATGTAGATATGTATTCTGAGCGAGGAAGAGAGAGGAGATTGAGAGTGAAGAGTGAATTACAGTGGATATGCTGTAGGTTGTATCTCTTTAGTTTGCTGGATAATATAAATTGAAGGACTAGTTGTTTCTCCATGGATGTAGCCCAAACTGGGTGAACCACGTATATCTGTGTCTCTCTTGTTTTATGCATTTTCTGAGTTTATATTTATGCAATATTTTATGTGTTCCATTGCTCTGCAATATATAATTTTCTAACAATTCCATCCACTTGATAGCCATGAGTTGTCTACTTAGGTGAATGCAATGAAGCTTGGGGGGCATGCACCTAGTTTTGAGTCATCATGTTGGGGGCATGGAAACCAATCTCAAGCATAGTTGTTCGTTTCAAGCTTGTGTAAAAATGAAACTGAATTCAAGCATAGTTTTTTGTTTCAAGCTTGTGTAAACATGAAACTGAATCCAAGCATAGTTTTTCATTTCAAGCTTGTGTAAACATGAAACTGAATCCAAGCATAGTTCCCTATGGTTCAAGCTTGTGTAAAAATGAACCCATCTCCATTTTAACCCTCGTGACTGCCATTCTATCAACTTTTTCCTTCAGATGAGCCTTGGTTTTTCTCCTTCCATCGTCACTATCTACTTCGCCGATCATACACTTTCACTTGGTTGTTTTACCCTTTTTGAAGAACAGTTGCAATGAGTGGTCTTATTAGCCAACATCTTCACATAAATCAACATGTTTTGAGAAGTTCCAACATCACTAGAACCAGTTTCTATCCTAAACACCACTCGTTCCTCAAAGTGGAGTTCTCTTTAAGCTCTTTTCAGACTCTCTAAATATGAAAATATTGCCGATTGCTTGTCCTTTTCAACTCGTTAACGGATTGGAAACGACATCTACTCAGTATAAGTTTAACCCTTTTCCAGACTGAGATAGATTATTTACGAGAAAGGAATACGTTGACTGAACATGGTCAATAGGTTCTCTCTCACATCGTTTTACGCTTTTTCGGGCTTGAGAGACAAATCTATGAAAAAGAACTTGTGGGGTTTTCTTTTCGTCTCTTTTCAAACTCTATAAATATGAAAAGGACTGAGTTATCTTTGTCATTAAAATCGTTAAAACATAAAATAGTGACAAACTTGTCGATCATGACAAGACCGAGTTTCACCTTCGCTAGACTCATTAAAACATCACATAGTGATGGATTCACCCGAAGGGTAGAATTATAAAACAAGCATATGTTATCCTCCTCAAGCTTGATAAAAAATAAAGAGGTATTGGTCAGCAATGATCGGGAGAAATGGAAAAAGGGGTAAACCACTTTATGGTAGCAGGTCGCTCTTGAACATGACACTTTCACTTCATCACTGTGACTACTTGGGTTGGGTTATTAGCTTGATGGTGATTATACTGTTGACCTATCATACCATCCATCACTTTGTTTTGGGTCAATGCTACCAATTCATTTTAGTGTCACTGACATGTTCAATAGAAGTCATCTAGTTAAAATTCATCCTTTGCAATACCATAAACCTTTATTTTCATGACCACCATTCTTGAACCTTGTGTCGTCAGTCAAATTTTGTCTCCAAAATCATTACGCCTGTTTTGTGTCGTTGATGTGGGATACATCAAGGCCCTCCTGCGATGAGTCACTTCTTATCGAGTCACTTCTTGTCGACATCAACACATTATCCAAGAAGTTCACTTAGAAACACCCTTCTAGTACCTTGAGACTTGCATACATCAATGGCAAGTTTCTCGCTTCCTACGATAGGTTGACATCACTAGCCTTCGACCAAAAGACTTTGTATGGTGTTCAACTCAAAACATCCATTCACACCATGCAGAATGTGCTACAGTACCTTGAGGATCATTATCATTATTGGTGATTTCTCTCGCGTATGTTAATGACTTACATCATTGGTTGGTATCCAGACGGTGTATTCCCATGTTCAACTTCAGATCACATATTCACATGGTTAGACTCGTACTTGAGCGAACGATTGAATGAGATAGAAGACCCCTAGATCTAGTTTCATCCATTCGGGTTGCAATTTCAGGAGTACTAAATCATATGTACAATGGCCTTACACTGATGGTCATCCATTCATGGGTCTATATCTGTAGACAACTGTCTATGTACATGTAATGAAAGTTTATATGCTGAGCATGGGTATGCCTTCCCTCAATGATTCATGAAAAAATAAAAATATCATGATATATGTATTGTAATTGATGCAAGTCACCTTCCACTTCGAAACCTCCTCATCACATCATAAAGCATTTCATTCGACATTTACATTTTTCGACTTCATGCTTTAGGGGGCAGCTGTTACGAATCCATTTGGGCATATCACTACCATCATCCATATCAGTGTTTTAGGGCTCATCAAACACTAATTTTAGTTGCTACATGCCCTAAACAAGTCAACCTTTTGAATGCCTCCTTCCCAGACAGTTTCATGACTTGAATACTAATTCCCTAGATAAGTAGCCATATCTAGAACAACAGTTATTAGAACCTAGTTATTTCACCACATGGGAGATGTGTTACTTATTTCACTTGAATTTCCTTTTTTCCTTCTAAAAGGAATTTTATATTACCACAGTTCTCATATTTACAAAAATAAGAACCTAGAAGTTCCAAATTAGCACATAAATGAACTTAATGAGAAAATGATTAGCTAAGTTAGATTTCTTTTCCTAGAAGAGCACCCCTCTTTCCACGTCTAAAAGAATGCCACTCTACTCCAGTTCCACCTTTGTTGTCATTCTCATTCCTCTTGCTCTCGCTCTAGACTGTACTAGAGGAATTGATGTTGACTTCTTTCTGAATATTGAAAATGCCTTCTTGAATCCTAATAGCAGCGTAATTCTTCTCATCGGTTGTTAAAATCTAACAGGTGGAGTCTTGTTCAGATATTTGGATGTCCCTTTCTAATGTCTCTGAGTAGTTTTACATATATGTTAACTACATATTCTTATTGAGAAGCAATCTTGCTCCACCCATAGAAATGATTAATGATGCTTGCATTGGAGTGAGTCACCAGATGATCTTCCCAAATCTTCTATTCCTTCAGTGTACTTTAGCACCTTTAGGGGCAATTACTAGTTACAATAAACTTACCATATAACAAGGTTCTTAAACATAGATATTTACCCCGATTTTATCATGATATTATTAACTTAATAGGCTTTGTTACAATATCATAGGCTTCGCAAAACCACTTGCCCAAAAACCACGACTGTTTCAAAATCAAAATAGTTTAATTTTAATTTTATTTTATAACAATTTTTTAAACTAAATCTAAAACCAAAAAGGATCGAGAGATATTGTAGTGGTGTAAATGTTTGTTGAAGTCTTCCTATTTCAACTTAAGGTGGATAGGGATTTTTTGACATTTTTTTTAATTGATGACCTAGATTGATTCTTAAAGGAATATGCTCAGCATATGCTTTGTCTGAATGTTTATCGTTGTTACAGAGTTTTTTAGGTTGAATTAATTTTTAATAAATTAAAAGAATTATATTCATGCCATGTGACTCCATGCCCACCAATTTCCTAGGGATTTGAGAGTATTCCAATTCTAATAAGTTCATATTTCATTGTTACAGAGTTTTTTAGGTTGCATTAATTTTTAATAAATTAAAAAAATTATATTCATGCCATGTGGCTCCATGCCCACCAATTTCCTAGGGATTTGAGAGTATTCCAATTCTAATAAATTCATATTCTAATTAGACGGGGAAGTTAATATATAAGAAAATTTTCTTGATCAAAATGATCCATTTTAAAATAAGATCTACAATTCCTTTTATTTTCCTCAAATTAAATTAGATTCTGGCCACTGGCTCGCCCGCCAATTTCCTAGGGATTTGAGATTATTTCAATTGTAATAAGTTCATATTCTAATTAGATGGGGAAATTAATATATAAGAAAATTTTATTTATCAAACTGAGCAAATTTTATTTAGCAAAATGATCAATTTTACAATAAGATGTGTAATTCCTTTTTTTCTCAAGTTAAAGTTGACCCATAACCTTTTTCTACATGGTTAATCAGGGAAATTTGTGCACTGGTAAGACATTATTTGTGTTGCAATAGTTTTTTTGTTATATTTATGAAGCCTTTGGCTAGATCAACCACATTATTATTTTTAATGTGGTTGTACTAGTTATAGAATAACACATTTAGATCCATCTTAACTCTAGATTTACCAAACATAAAGAGAGATCAAATATTTTATATGCAAATATTTTTAAAATGAAAAGAGATTTAATCTATCTTAACTCTTGATAAATCCAAAATTAAAATAGATTTATGATATTAAGAAAAATATACAAAATTTCAGATAATTTTTTATATGAAGTTACAAAAAAAATATGCGAATTTCCTAGAATAATTTCCCCACTTTCGTCTGAATGAATTTATATCAACTAAACAAAACTCAAACGATTGAATTTTTATAGACTGAACAAAATTCCAATAATAGCCGGATTTATCGGTCTCCATTCTGCTCATTTTCTTCCTTTTCCACCGTATCTGTGAAGTTTCGCAATCAATGTTAACTCTCTCTTTTCTCGGTCAAGTCGAGACGCCCATTTCCTAGAAAGATCTTTTGCCACTTTCCTCACTCCATTGCGGAAAGTCCATACACCGTCATTTTCCCTTTCCTTGAATTTTCTCTTTGCATTACAATTTTCCAACTATTTTTTCAGATCTACATCATTAAATTTCTATTTTTTTTCCAGATCTACATCATTAAATTTCTATCAAGTGCACAAAATTTCCATTGATATCTCGAATATTTTACCCTATCAAAATCGAATGCCCCATTTTCCAGTTTCCCAATTTCTTTTTATCCAAAATCAAATCAATCAATACATCCATTTCTCTCTATTTTTCCTTGGGATATCTACACAGTTGAATTTCTATCAATATCTGAAACATTTTTCGATCTCCGCTCTCCATTTTCCGAGTCAAGATCCTTACGTGTCTACACGATTATCTAGAAAAATTTTAGGTCTCCATTCTCCTTTTTCGGAGTCAATATCAATAGGCCCATTTTTCTCTGATTTGTTTTTTTGTCTAGGTATGCAGCTTACAAAATTTCAATGAAGTTCGAATGATTTTCCAGTACAACAATTTTTTTCTTTCCCAAATCAACAGTCCATTTCTCCCTCTGTCTTGCTTCTCTGATCATGTAGAATTGCATTTATGTGAATGACACAAAATTCCAATTAATATTTTGAACATTTTCCACCACAAAATTCCAATTAAGTTTTTGAACATTTTCCACCACTTCCTTCACCAGCTTGACTTCACTGAACAAGTCAATACACCACCATTTTCTCTTTTCTCTAAATTTTCTCATTGTATTACAGTTTTCTCACATAGGCTACTGTGATTATAAATACATGGTGAATAACAACAACATTCAGTCTTTGGCTTTGAAAGAAGTTTGAGAGAGAGAAATAGATCATAAATGTATGGATCATAAATACTTAGGAATTAAAGTAAAATGATATATTTTGAAATAATTTGCATTCTTTCAAGTTTACAACACCCTCTTGGTCAAAACACACAAAATATAATACAAGAGGGTTTTTAAAGATAAGAAGGGTTCAAAATAAGGGGGTTAAGGCCTCATAAATATTATAAAAAATGAGCAAAATTGGGACTCAACATCTCCCCCACACCTAGATTCTTGCGTGTCTCTTATGCAAGAAAAAATGTTCCTCCAGGAAGAAAATGCAGTCCTTGTTTTGGACCGTAGCTACTGTAGCAAGATGGTCTAGGTGTGCCCTACTAGATTCTGCTTTCTGTACCGAGTTCCAATACTTTTCATTCTTCTTTTGCAAATGACCAATCTGAACTTGATGTTTCTTCATAATACAGAAAGCCTTTTGATGTTTTCGCTTTCCATTCTTCCACACCTTTCTACAATTGCAAGCTATTCTCCTTCAAGTTTTTTATTTTTTTTCTGGAGCACCCATTGAGAAACATTGACCTCATTAATTCCTTAGAGGTCCCCTCATCATCACATTATCCCTAGGAGGACTGCGGTAGACTTGGTTCCTCAGTCTTGATGGGTTGTGCCCTTTGCAGGCTATTTAATCACCAACTTTACAGCCTGGATCCTCGTAAAGCATTTAGCAGGCACGACGGTGCCCTTTTGGCTTTGGGTTTCACCCAACAGTTTCCCTTGTTACTAAAACTAGGCAGAAATAATTCAAACCCAATGAAAACAAGAAGGTTTAATTCGGAAAGACTTGGGAGTAATGGGAAACTTTGAGTTATGGGGGAATGTGATCATGATTGTCATCATGATCCGTTCTGCCAGATAAACATTGGGAAGATAACATCGTGCAAATCAGAATAATAGTTGGGAATGGGAATTTGTGTAAGATACCAATGGTCAAGGCTGTCTTTTCTATGAAGGTAGCCATGACTTAAATTCATGCAAATTTAAAAATTTTAGTACCATTACTTTTCTACCCTAAGTATTCTAATGTCAAAACATACCTTCGATCTTACATTACAACTATCAATACATTTGATGACGCCTGTACTTACTTTGAAATTATGAACCACTTTGAAATCATATTATATGAAAGATCATATAGCTACGTGGCCTCAAATAACAATGATGATAATTGGTACTTTCCATATTCTGTAGAATATTCTCTGCTTGAAATTCATTCTTCAGGAAATAATTGTTTTTGCTGCGGAAATGCTATGGCTGGAATGTTCTGCAGGAATTCCATCTATAGGAAACCATATTCTCCCCCTCTTGTACAGTTCATTGCACACGAATAAATAGGCTGAGGTCGAATGAACAATGAACTCACTGGATTACTAGCCATTAAGGTCAGTTGTTAACCAAAGTGAGGCCCATCACCAATGATGAGAGCGAGGACCAAGGTACATCTGATGCATCCTATCAAGTGTGAATGTATGAGCTGTTATCGAACCCCCTGTAGGATCCAACAGTCAAGGAGCCATAATGAATCCCCATTGTTGCTGATGATATAGCTTGTCTTTAAGGTATACAAGCTTCAAGGCATCGCTAGTCTCTAATCTTGAAACCCAAATAATTTGCTGATGTCGATGAGCCAAGATCGTTGGAAGGAGGGCCTTAAGAAATTCCACATCAGTCCAACACGAGAAAACCAAAAATTGTTTGAAAAATGAAATTTATTCTAAGGGTCCACTGACCTGTTATTTTAACGAGCCGAGGACAGTCTATGCTCGCCAGATTTCAATTTTAGAGAGTCTGAAATACTGAAAAAGAAGACTCCAAGGGGGCTCATTTTTCGTAATTAGTCCATTAGACCCGGAAAAAGGAATAAACCTATACCCAACAAACATTCCTCTCATTGTTTAATGAGCACAAGAAGGAACAAAGTAAGATCAGTTTATTGCAGCAGAAAATCAAGAAGAGATAGTGAAAGGAATGACCCCCTTTCCCACCATTTCCAGCTCTTTCTTCTTCAATATCACTTCCTTTTTTGTTGGGTCAACTTTAATTCCTGCAGCAGAAACATGATGATCCAAGACAATGCCTTGAGTCATGATTATAAAACATTTTTCACTGCTTAATGAAATATTAGTCTCTCTACATATTTGCAAAACCTTCCTAAGATTAAGTAAAGCCTCTTCAAAAGTATCACCCACCACCATAAAATCATCCATATAAACCTTTATGCAATCATATAAAAGATCAGAGAAGATACCAAGTATCATATCTGTATCTGCATATTCCGAAGAAAATGTGTCTGAAAAATCTTTCAATATCTCAGTTAATTGATTTTCCTGTTCATAAGTTAGGGCATAATTGATAATTAAAGTTTTTCCGGGAAAGATCTCAATTACCTTGCTTCCACCTTCAATTGTTGATTTTGCAGGAAATACAGATAGGAGGGATGAATCTAATTCAACTGTTGTACTATGGTCTTGGAAGTTATGCTCAACAATGACATCTATCTCATGACTTGACTACCCCTCTAAATGCTAGGAAAAATCAGGGTTTGAAATAGAGCAATTAATTAAATTATCCCCAATATTTTCTTTAAGGCCCATAGCTTGAGCTATGGTCAAAACTGGTTAAATAATTTCTGAATTAAGTTCTTCCTCATCCCAATGAATCTTTTCTGAATTCAAGAGGGGTTTGGCAGGGGGATATAGATTGATGTGCTTAATTTCAGCCTCATGAGTGATGGTCATGTTCCCTGAGCTACACCTCATGAAGGCATCCGTTGTGGCCAACCAAGGTATCCTCAAGATCAAAGGGTGCCTCCCTAAATTTGTCTTAGGCTCAAGAACATAAAAATCTACAGGATATTCCTAGGAATCTAATGAAATGACAATGTCTTCCAAAACACCCTCTGGCTTGACCTTAGATCTATCTGTTAATTCTAATGCAGTATGGGTAGGAGGAAAATCAAAGAATCCTATATGAGACAGTGTTTCGATTGTTATTATATTAATGGATGCACCTAAATCACTTAAAGTATTTATTATTGGATATCCATTGATGAAGGTGGTAACCACAAGAATTCCAGGGTCTGCATATTTTTCTGTGGCAAATCCGGTAGACATAAGGCTTGCAATTTTCCCACCTACTTGAATTGTAGAGGGTTCTTTCCTTTTTCTCCCCATCTTTTTGATACATAGTTCCCTAAATATTTTAGCATAGATTGAGATATCCCTAATCGCTTGCAATAAAGGAAACTTGATGCATAAATTTCTTAACTTGGATACTAGATCAAATTCAAGTTGTTTTGTCATTTCTTCCACCCCCAACTTCTCAAGAAAAGGAGGCTGGATAGTTTGAGATAAGGAAGGTTCTTATGATCTTAGAATGTTTTTTTCTGTTGTTTCTTATACACTTTCTATTTCAGGTGTATCAGGGGTTTCTCCCTCTATAATCTCTTCAATCTTTTCTGGTTGGGTCACCACTTTTCCTAACCTTAGTTTAATTTCCTACAGAGACACAGGAAACTCCTGCAGCAAAGGTACATAAATTTCCTGCAGAGGCTGAGGTGCAATGTAATCGGTAGGATAAGTGGGATAAATGGCCATTCCAATATTGTGAGTAGATTGGATGGATTTATTGTTGAGATTGGATACTGGTTGGGTAGGAAGTTGTTGCTTTACCATTTGTTGTACATAAAAGTTTTGAGGGGAATAATTTGGTGCAACAGGGTAAGGGAAATTCCCTTGCCAAGGCTAGGGCTGCCAAGGCATTGGAATGTTCCACATCCGATTCTAGGCATAAGGAAATTGAAAATGTTGTTGTAACATGCCTGCAGGACATTGTTGCCATGGCCTTTGAGGTGCCATTGTAAATTATGAATGAGCAGCAATAGAGGATTTTTTGGTAGAAGGAGTTGTTGTGGGATCATTAATCCACTTAGGATCAACTATCAAACCCTGTTGTAAACCTCCTGTTAGATTCCTTTGTTTCCTTGTTCTTTACGAACTTCCTCTCCCTTACCAGTTTATTAGTGGACGAAGTGGTGCTCACATCACCACTAAAAATATTTGAAAATATTGGACCCTATTTATATATTATGCAGAAAATTTAAAAACTTCTACTTACCAAACAATCAAGACACGACTTTGTCGAATTCTGATCTCTGCAGGTGCATAGGCCTTACCCCGCGTCTTACCACTTCGACTCCCCTAGTCCTGAAAAATTCAAACAAAAGAAATCATACTAAAACACTTCGAGTATCATCCCTTAGCACCTCACCGATAATGACACCAAAATGTTGGGGCAAATTATAGACTTATAATTTGACAGACATAAATTATCGACTAGGGGTAGGTAATCTTGTGATATGCTGTGCAAAATATATGCAAGATAATACCGTAAGTGTTGTTCCAAATAAAATCACACACACACAGCTTCAAGAACTCTTTTCCTCATCAACACTTAGTAGCAAAGGCTAAGGAGTAGATAATTCATCTCTCTGCAACACTTAGAATTGTTGATGCAGATCCATAAAAGATACAAACCCAAACAACAAAAATTAACTCAATTCACACTTTGCATAACAGAAATGAAAGCATATTCAACAATTCCAAATCATTCATCAAATGAGCTCACATCTAACCATCATTCACAAGTTGTTACAAATTAGAAAAGAGAACTGCAAACTGTGAACTAGTTCTAGTAATGCGGGAAAATTATAGACTTATAATTTGACAGACATAAATTATCGACCAAGGGTAGGTAAGCTTGTGAGATGTTGCACAAAATATATGCAGGCTAATACCATAAGTGTTGTTCCAAATAAAATCACACACACACACACAGCTTCAAGAACTCTTTTCCTCATCAATACTTAGCAGCAAAGGCTATGGAGTAGATAATTCATCTCTCTACAACACATAGAATTGTTGATGCAGATCCAGAAAAGATACAAACCCAAACAACAACAATTAACTCAATTCACACTTCGCATAATAGAAATGAAAGCATATTCAACAATTCCAAATCATTCATCAAATGATCTCACATTTAACCATCATTCACAAGATGTTACAAATTAGAAAAGAGAACTGCAAACTATGTACTAATTCTAGTAATGCATGACAAAAATAAATGGAAATAAAACAAATCTGCAGCTACAGGAGTTGTGAGTAAAGGGGTCCCTCCCTTACTTACAGCCCCTTCAACTACGAAATGAGTTACTCAATGAAATTCAGTAGAACATCAAGTATTATATTAATTTGGAAAATATACAGTCATACAGGTTTGATATATTCAATCTATCCTTCTTCTCTCCAGATCCTCCCCTCCTCTCCTAATAAACATAAAGGACTTTTATACAAATACATGGGCATAATCTGCCTCAAATTAGAAAATATAACATCCTACAACTGCTGACTAACAATATATGGCAAAGATAGCAGAAATAAGCATGATGAGTTCGATCCATGACTGAAAGCATGGATCGAACATATTTCGTGAAGCTGCAGGAACTGCCTCTTAATACAGCCACTTGAAAAAGGAATGAAGGTCTGGGCAGTTTCAATGGAATTTCTAAGGCGACCAATAGGACAACATCCATATTACTGACTTTCTCAACAAAACCCATGTCTTCATTCTCCTCGAGGCTGACCAGAACATGCTCAATCATGGAAATCGTTGCAGGAAATCAGGGCGGTTACAGGAAATCTCTGCATCTACAGGAAATCGGCGAAATTGCAGGAAATTGTGGAGCAGCTGCAGGAAATAGGGGCGGTTACAGGAAATCTCTGCATCTACAGGAAATTGGCGAACTGCAGGAAATCTCCGCATCAACAGGAAATTGGCGACTGTAGGAAATCTCTGCATCTACAGGAAATTGATGACTGTAGGAAATTGCAGAGTAGTTGAAGGAATATTGGAACTGCTTCTGAAAATGGTTGATCTGCACAATATGTGGTCAACTGCTTTGACATTGTAGGTGATTCGATTAGATAATGTTTAGCTTCGAAAATACTTAGGAATTAAAGTAAAATGATACATTTTGAAATAATTTGCATTCTTTCAAGTTCACAACACCCTCTTGGTCAAAACACACAAAATATAATAAAAGAGGGTTTTTAAAGATAAGAAGGGTTCAAAATAAGGGGTTTAAGGCCTCAGAAATATTATAAAAAATGAGAAAAATTGGGAATCAACAATATTCAAGTCATATGACATCTCAAGAGGAGTTGTTTACCAAAATTAATGACAATTATTCTGGTAAAGTCATCTTTGGTGATGATAGTGTTTTTGAAGTGAAAGGGAAAGGCACAATTGCAATACCAACATTGCATGGAAAAAAGAAGTTAATTGAGGACTCTTTATTAACACCAACATTGAAGAAGAACCTACTTTCTATAGGACAAATGCTGGAGCAAAATTACAAGTTGGTGTTTGATAATAAAGTGTGCTTAATCATGGATAAGTTGAATCAAAATGCAATTGTTGCAAGAGGTGAAATGAGTGAAGACAAAATTTTCAAGATCTCTTTTGATTCAAGTAATTCATAGAGTTTGAAAGTCACAGAGGAATCAAATAGTAAACTTTGGCACTTAAGGATGGGACATCTGAATTTTCAAAGTTTGGTGCTGCTAAGAAAGCAGAACATGGTGAATGGTCTTCCTTATAGCAAGTTGGATGATAAAGTATGTGAATGGTGTTTTTTTGGAAACAACACAAGGACACTTTTTCAAATAAAACAAGGAAGACTAGAGAATGTCTAGCGTTGATGCGTTCAGATTTGTGTGGACCAATAGAGATTGTGTCTTTTGGAAAGGTGCATTATTCTAGGAAGACATGGGTGTATTTTTTTGGAAGAGAAGTTTGAAGTGTTTTCTCATTTTCTTCAGTTTAAGGCTTTAGTTGTTGAAAAATGCAACAAGAAAGTCTCAATTTGATTTTTCCTTGATCAAATTGAGAAAATTCAAATTTCCACATCAGTAGACAAATTGGATGTAGTTAACTGAGGTGACATGGCTCTTGTCACTCAGTTAGCTAAGTAAATTCAAGTTATAGGAGTTGGATTTCAATTAAGCATGTGTGATTGCTAATTTTTAGCAATCAAGGTTAGTTATTTCAAGTTTTTTTCAGTTAAACTAGTTCTAACTATTGGAGGAACTAGTGGAAGGTCAATTGTGTAGTGAGACTTCAGCCTAACTCAGTGATCATCTAGTTAACTGATCAATCAGCCAAAAATAGCTAGTGGATGAAGATAATTCGAGTTCCCCAACTATGGTGGACATTCCAAGGTAGTGTAACATCAGTTGTAAACTAGTCTTGAGTGTACAAGTGTTGCATGTAATCAGATGATCAAACTTGGGAATTGCATAATCATTTTGGGGGAAATTCCTAAATAATCGGGGCCTAATTTCCTCAGCAATTGCACAAGGAAATAGGGGTGCAAGTAGAGGCAGAAATTGACTAAGTCTGGGTCAAATCTTCTTAGTGAGTAGAGAGATAGGTTATTCACTTACAAGTTGTGCTCAGTCCGAGCAAGCAATTGTAATACATCTCTATTCATCCTATTACTACAAGTGGGAAAAGGGGTTTTTAGCAAATTTCCTTCCCTTGGGAAAATATTGTGTGCGTGTGTGGTATTTATCTTTGCATGTTCGTGATTGATGTTCTAAATTGTGTTCCGCAGAGAAATAGAGTAGGATTGTTTCTTGTGATTTAGATTAAAATTTCATGAGTAGTTACAATTATACACCATAATTTCTACATGGTATCAAAGTAGGATTCACATTAGAATAGAAATTTTGAAGTTGTTTCTCAGGAGGGTTGAATTTGTAGTTCAGTGTAGCAGGATCTCTCCAGAGTTGGGAAGATGACCTTCAGTGGGATGAGACTAGAGCATGCATTGGAAGGCAACTCTAATTTCATTGCATGGAGGCAATTCTTGATGACAATGGATTTCTACAATACATCAAGAAAGATGTTCCAAAACTAGCAGAATCTAATGCACAGAACCTAGCCCAATGGAAGAAAGATGTAGCCAAGATGAGCAGAATGATATCGGAGGTAGTATGAGACCATATTTTCTCAAATATCCATGGGAAAGAAACTCTATTCGCAATGTGGAAATCAGTGACATAATTGTTCGAGAATATTAGTGACCATAGGAAGTCGGCATTCAAGGATAAACTTCGATTTATCAAGATGCAGAAGAATGACACTATCCCGCAGTATCTTAGCAGATTTACACAAGTTCGTGATGAACTTGTTGGGGTTGGTGTTAATGTTGTAGAGGATGACTTGGTAAGCCTAGCTCTTCTAGGCCTTCCCAAAAGCTGTCATAGCTACCAGGGCTTGGTGAACAGGAGGGAGAAATTATAGAATTGGGAACACTTATGGTATTATTTGGTACAAGAGGAGATAAGGTGGAATACAAGAGATCGAACCTCATCCAAGGGTGAGGATGAAGAAAAATTTTCATTGGATGGAAACGAAAAGAAGTGAAAAGGGAATAAATCTCAAACCAAACCAGAATCCAACCATGGGGGCAAGAAGAAATACTTGTCCAAAATAAAATTCTTCAATTTTCATGAATTTGGGCACTATGCCACTAAGTGTCCATACAAAAATTCGAGCAATAAGACCTTAGGAGGAGCAATAGGTGAAGCTTTGGCTTCAAAGTTCGAGCTTGACTTCACCCTTATCACATGCATGGTGATGAGTCTCATTATTCAGTAATTATATGGGCCTTAATTGGCCTTAATTCACCTCCTAGCTTAGTCAAACCAACTATTCTTACAACTTACTGCATAATTTTGATTATATTTTGTTTATGAAATGAGTTAGAGTTGGATATTTGGCTTTGTGTTCTAATGTGCATATAATGCAGGAATAAAAGATAAAAGCAAGGAGAAATGTAGGTATAAAGGATAAAAGCGAAGAAATATAGCAAAGACCTTGGTCAAGACTCAAATGGGACAAGGTAGAGGAATTATAGGAGGTTAATCCTCCTCATCTACTACCCCTCCATTCGAATATTCCTCCACTAGCTCGGAGTGCAAAAAACCACATCATGAGGACTAAAAGATAGCCAAGCAAGTGAAAAGGATAGAAAATAGTTTATTTTGATTTGGGAGCCAAAGCACCCTAATTTGAGAGGAAGTTGTTGGAGACTTCATATGTATAAATAGAGAGGCTTAGGACCTCACTAGGATTCAAACTTAATTTGTAAAACTCTGTTTTATTTCTAAACTGCAAAGACTTGTGAATTTGCTCTGTAATCCATGGTTTATGTAATAAAGATAAGTTCTATTTAAGCCAGCTCTGAGTTAAACTTCGAGGGCTGAAGCTCTTGAGTTAGGGCCCGACCCAAGCAGCCACAACTCCTATTTATTGTTCTGTTATTCTAGCATAGAATTATGTTCTGTTTATTTGTTAATTAGTTTCATGGTTTGTTGATGCATTTACTCAAGAAGCTTTGGTTCTGATTCATTTGGTTAAGCAACTTTCTGGTTCTGTTCATTTATTTGAATAACTTCCTGTTTCTGTTCATCTGTTTCAGTAGTTAGCTGTAGTTTACTGTCATTTGTGTTTTTTTAATTCAGAGGTCAGATTAGAGGAAAAGATTACTATCAGGTTGTGCACAGGTGTCTCAGCCTCATATCTTCCCTTTGGGACCATGACTTGAGGCAGAGACCCACCAGCAACCCCAAGAACACAGTTTTTGGTTCTCGCATAGGCTATGGAGTTCACTGTTTGAATGCAGTTAGCTATATACCCTCACTGGTTTTCTCTGTTATTTTTCTTTGAAACTGCCTCCAACGTGTTCTCCCTCCATCACTTCCTCGCCGTCCAATCACCAACATCCCTTCTCAATCACTGTCTGATTCATCATTTTATTTAACTGCCGCCTCGTGTGGAGTCCACCATTCACTTTATGAACTTTAAGTCCCCACCGTCGATCTTCCTTGCCTGATTCGACAGTGGTTGCTTCGCCTGATCACCAACTAGCTTGGCCGATCTCCACTGTTGATAAGCCCCACCTGATCCAATGGCTATCGCACCATATCTTGTGGATTTCTGTCCGACCGTTATCCACCCGAGAGCACGTGAAATGGGTGGTTTCCCCATGCTACATGTCGCCCGGGGAGGCTAATTGCGTAAAATTTGAGAAAACCACTTACAGTGTTGAGGGCGCGTGATAAACAGCTTACCGCCCTCTAAACACACTCCACCATTTCCACATGTTCTTTTGCCCATGATCTAATCTCCACCGCCCATCTGCCGACTAGCCTCATCCGTCCATCTCTTGCCTTCACCCGCGCGATAAGATCTTAGCCGTTCATCGCTCCTGTCAGCCTCACCTGTCCATCTCTTTGCCTCACCCGCGCGATTAAATCTTAGCCATTCATCTCCTTTGCTCCCTTGTTCACCCATCCCTTCACTTAAAACCTTCAGGATAAGATCTTAACTGTCTATCCTGTTAGCAACCCTGTTCACCCATCTGCCTATGTAACCTTCCATGATCAAATCTCCTTCATTCATTACCTTTCACCTGACTGATCCAACGGTTCTTATGCATTGTTGCTCCCTCATGCCCTCCTTTCACTAATTTTGACCTCCAATCACTTTTTCTGCTTGGAACCCGACTTAGCCTAAGTTTCTTTGTTACTCCTTAGTCTAGTTTTTATGTTTTTACTTCTGCAAACATAGATAATTAGCCTTAGGTTAATGTTAAATTAGCAATTCTTCTTAGCATAGTCGTTTGGTTGATTAAGTTAGGTTATTGTACAAGTTTAGCCTTTCATGCTATTTTCTTCATTACTGCAATAGAAGTAGCTCTCTCTTAGAATAAGGTTTGCTCTCCTTCCATCAAAGAATTAAAGTTTCTTCTGACTCTATAAACAGTGACAATAGGCAGGACCTTCACTTCTACTTGTGCATATAACACTGTCACCTCCGAGTTTGTATGAACCCCGGGTTGATAAGTAAAGCTGGTAGCCCTGGGAGTTGCAGCATTATTGTTGCAATACCTAGGCTCATCACTTTTTGGTGTCGTTTCCGGGAGGTGTCTAAGTAGAAGTAATTACTACTTTCTTCTATTTCTAGTCTCCTACTTTCTTTTATTCTACTTCTAGTCTTCAAACTTTCTTCCATTAGTTTATTTCTGCAAAAGTAATCTAGTTTCTTTCTTTCTTTCAGTTATCATTAGCTGCTTTCCTTTCCATTCTGCAAGTACTTTCTAGCATTAAAACAAAATCTTACAAAAACCAACCCAAAAACATTTCCTTTCATGCCTCGTAGGATTAGGGACAATTTAGGAAAATTCTTGTCAAATACCCCCACTGCATCCAACAGGCAACCTTCTCTCTTCTTCAGTGACGGTGAATTGGAAGACCCTTTAGGTGAGAAAACTTACCTATTTGGGGAACCTACAGAAGAAGAAGAAGAGGAAGAACCCATTCCTACTGAACCAATGGCTAGAAACCAAAATGATAGGAGAGATAGAGAGAGAATTGAGAGTGCCTTCCCCATCAGGGAAACCAATGGGGACACTAAGATGAAGAATATAAGCCCCTCTGCTCTACCTCATTTCCATGGCCTGACCACAGAGGACCCTGACACTTTCCTATTTTAATTTTCTTTTATATGCTGAACCTATGACTATACAAATGATGAGAAAAATTTAAAACTATTCCCATCTACCCTCAAGGATGCAACATTGCACTGGTTCATGGGTTTACCTGGAGATAGCATCACAACTTGGGCTCAGATGCAAAAAAAAATTAACAAAAAATATAGGGACTACTACAGATCAAAGAGTACTAAAGAAGAGATTTTTAGGATGACCATAAACCAGGATGAATCCCTAGAAGACTATGAAGAAAGATTCCAGCTTAGTTACAAAAGGGCCAGGTGCACACTTGACCCTGAGTCACTAAAGATGGTCTTGCTTAGAGGAGTAAGCGAAGATCTTCTGGATACCTTAAATATGATAACAGGAGGAGATGTCTACCAATTACCCTATGAGGATATTAAGACTATCTTTAGAAACCATTCTAGGGCATCCAAGAAAAAGGGTAGGGGTAGTCAACCTATGGCCAGTACATCATCCTCAAAATTATCCATCAAGGGTGAAATTGGTAATATGCTGGAAGATTTCAAGAGTGACATGATGCAAACCCTTGCCTTGCAATTGGACACCATGAACATCAAAAGGAAGCAAGAGGAAGCAGAGAGAGCCTTGGCCATTTTTTGTCCTAGATGCACTAGGAGGCATCCTAAGAAAGAATGTCCATTAAATTGCATTCAGATTTTCTCAGTCTGTGAAGAAAACCACTCCACATACAAGTGCCCTTCTTTACCTGGACTCAAAGCTGAATATCAAGGAGCTGAAGGGGTCACTGAGCAGCTTTGCTACATCAACCAAAGGAGACCTCCTGGGCCTAGACCATACTAGTAGGGTATGCAAGGGCCATCCCATGCATACTACAACTCCAACCAAGCCACCGCTATACCTTCTTCAGGACCCCCTGCTCATCCTTCCTGGTCTACACCCCCTCCTTGGTCCTATACATCTCAGTATCAATCTAAACCAGCCAACCAGTCATTCCAACCATATGGTCAACCACAACATTAGTGGAATGCCCCACCCCAGGGGTGGAGGCCCCATTTCAAAAATGTTCCATTCCTATTGCCTCCACCACCTGTACAACCACAAATCTTGCACTTTGCTCCACCCAAGAAACCCTAGATGCCTACCCAATCAAATCCGAACCCAAACAATAGGCAAACTCCACAAGCATATAGTGGAGAGACATCATACCCAACTTATGTTGTAGAAATCCAGGAGATTAACCTAAGATCTAGGAGAATTCTCCCTGATAACCAACCTCCCTCTCCACATAGGGAGGTTGAGGAAGAAAGAGAGGAAAGAAACCTGAAAGTAAATCCACCCTTTCCTCAAAGATTATCCCAACCACTCCATCCTACCCCAAACTGAACTTCTGGGAGAATTGAATAATTTTTGTGTAAAGATCCCCCTTCTCCAGGCAATCAAAGATGTGCATATTTATAATAAATTGATTAAGGAGAAGTGTTTCAAGCATCCAGGAAGAAGAGAAAGGAATGCCCCTACCATTAATGTCATTGGGCAGTTGTCTAACTTAATGCTGGGGAAAGTAATATGTCCAAAATATTTGAACCCTAGAAGCCCTGTAGGATATGTACACATCAATGGCACCATTTTCCCACACAATCTGATTGATTTTTGGGCTTCCATTAATGTGATGACTAAGGACACCATGCTCAAACGCAACCTCCAAGGGTCATTGAGAAAGACCACAACAGTGTTGCAACTTGCAAACCGTCCCACAGTCACCCCTAAGGGAATTGTGGAGGATGTGATGGTCTCCATTGATTCCTGGGAATACCCAGTAGGTTTCCTAGTTCTCCAGCCTAAGGCTAAGCTTACTCGTTACCCTCTCATCCTTGGAAGGCAATGGCTAGCCACAGCTGATGCTTACATGAGCTACAAAGCTGGGAATATGACCATCAAGAATGGGCATATGTCCAAACAATTAGTCCTATACCCTCCTGCTCAACCTTTGCTAGAACATGATTTACCTTTATGGTTAGAGGAGGAGGAAGAAGATGAGGGTTACTCTGCCCAACTTTATACTTTGGAAGCAATCATAGGAGGAGGAAAGCAAGATGAGGATGATTTAATTGAACACCTACTCCAAAATCCAACTCCTAGTTCCCTGCCATTAGAAGAAGAAGTAAGGGAAACCCTGAACAAACATCCAATTGATTTATGCCTGGCCAATTCTAACCCACTCCGTGTCAAAACCATAGAATTTGGCCCAGAGAAAGCTTTGCAAATTAATCCATCTCTTTCTACTTTGGAAGAGGAAAATCCATGCAACCTACTGAGGGAGAACCTAGAAGCCTTCGCTTGGAGCTATAAGGAAATGAAGAGAGTACACCCCTCAGTGTGTAATCACCACATCTACATGCAAGAAGGTTGCAAGTCAGTTAGGCAACCACAAAGGAGGATGAATCCAACTCTTAAAGAGATAGTCAAGGAAGAACTGCAAAAACTGTTAGATGCAGGATTTATTTACCCTATCTCAGACAGTGAGTGGGTCTCTCCTTTAGTATTAGTACCCAAGAAAAATGGTAAGTGGAGGATTTGTGTGGATTATATGGATTTGAACAAAGCCACCAAGAAGGATCATTTTCCCCTACCCTTCATTGACCAAGTACTAGATGGCCTGGCAGGGAAGAAATTCTTTTCTTTCCTAGATTGATTCAGTGGGTATAACCAAATCCAAATCTGCCCAGAAGACCAAGACAAGACCACATTCACCTATCCTTGGGGTACTTTTGCCTATAGGGTCCTTCCTTTCAGCCTATGCAATACTCCTGCCACTTTCTAGAGAGTAGTCTTGAGTATCTTTGCTCAATTAGTACATGATGCTGTGGAAATCTATATGGATGACTTTACACCTTATGGTTGTGATTTCCAAGAAGCCCTGACTAACCTAGGCAAAGTATTGCACAAATGCATTGAAATGAATCTATCTCTCAGTCCAGAAAAGTGTGAATTCTTAATGACTGAAGGGACTGTGTTAGGTCATTCAATATCTCAGAAAGGACTGCAGGTGGACCCAAACAAAATAGCAATCATCCAAGGGGTCCCACCTCCACAAAAGAAGAAATATGTCAAAAGTTTCTTAGGATTGGCTGGATACTATCGGAGGTTCATAAAGGACTTCAGCAAGTTGGCCTCTCCTTTGTTTGGATCGTTGGCCAAAGATTATGAATTTATACGGTCAAAGAACTATCAAGAGGTCTTAGACATTCTCAAGGGTAAGTTGACTACTGCACCAATCCTTAGAGGCCCAAACTAGGCCCTCCCCTTTCATATTCATGTTGATGCCTCACAGAAAGCCATAGGAGCAGCCTTAGGTCAGGAAGAGGAGAAATTACCTTATGCCATCTATTTTATCAGTAAAACCCTGTCAAAGGCTGAGCTAAGCTATACTGTGACTAAAAAAGAACTCCTAGTTGTAGTGCATTCATTGAACAAATTTAGGCATTACATCACAGGCTATCAAACATTTGTGCATACTCATCATGCTGCAATCAAATATTTAATGAACAAATCAGATATAAATGCTAGTAGAATTATAAGATGGTTGCTTCTATTACAGCAGTTTGATCTAACCATTATTGATAAGCCTAGTAAGGAAAATGTTGTTGTTGACTTTCTACCTAGAATAAATCTGCCTACAGGTGAAGAAGGAATGGTGGATGACCAGTTACCAGATGAGCATTTGTTTTCTATTTTATTTCTCTCCCCAAGGTTTGTTGATATACAAAACTATTTGGTATCATCACAGTTCCCACCAAACATTCCCTCCAAAGAAAAGAGCAAGATAATTAGGAAGAGCGCCCCCTTCACCTGGATTGGGGGTAATCTATTCAAACTTGGCCTAGATCAAATCTTAAGAAGGTGTGTAAGGGAAGAGGAAGTCTTTGACATCCTTCTGACCTATCATGATGGGCCTTGTGGAGGTCATTTTGCAGCAAAGAGGACAACATTCAAAGTGTTGCAAGCAGGCTATTATTGGCCTACTCTTCATCAGCATGTAAAGAAGTACATTAGTCAGTGTGATTAGTGCCAGAGGATGGGAAAGCCTACTCTGAGAGATGAAATGCCCCTACAACCTCGAGTGACTTTCAAGCCATTTTTCAAGTGGGGCATGGACTTCAGTGGGCTGATCAACCCTCCTTCAAAGAAAACAAAACCACATCATTGTGTGCATTGATTATTTGACTAAATGGGCTGAAACTAAGGAAATTAAGGAAACAATAGAAGAAAAGGTGGTTGAGTTCCTAAGGGAGAATATATTCTACGAATTTGGGTACCCTAGAGAGCTAGTCACAGACTAAGGCAGCAAGTTTACCTCCAGCAGAATTGAAGAACTCCTCAGCCACCACAAAATCAAGCATAGGACCTCCACTCCTTATCATCCACAAGATAATGGGCAAGTGGAGGTGACCAATAGGGCACTGGAGAACATCTTAACCAAGGTGGTGAGCAACAATAGGAAGGATTGGGTAGAGAGACTAGTTGAGGCCACCTAGGCCTATAATACAACATGGAAGACCACCACTGGATTTACACCCTATGAGCTAGTCTATGGTAAAAAGGCTATGTTGTCCATTGAATTTGAATATAACACATTGAGGATGGCAGCCCAACTAGATTTAGATTTCAGTCATGCACAAAAAGAAAGGTTGTTTCATTTGAATGGCTTGGATGAATTTAAAATGCAGGCCCTCCTACATACAGAGATAGTTCAGCTTTAGAGGAAGGTCTAGCATGATAGGCACATCAAGGAGAAGCAATTTCAAGGAGACTGGGCATTATTATATGATTCCAGGTTTAAAGATTTTAAGGGCAAGTTAAGAACAAGATGGCTTGGACCTTATGTGGTGGAAAGAAGCCATGACAATGGTTCAGTGCAAATTAGGACTATTGATGAAGAAGCCATTCCATTGCTAGTTAATGGAAACATATTGAAAATGTACAAGAGGCCTTTATCAAGACAATAGTTCATTGACAACATTAATAAGATAGTGATGAGGGTGGAGCAAGTTCTAGCTCCTCCCTCATCCGATTACTGAAAAAGGAAAAAGAATAAGGATTCAGCTGAAAACCTATATGAGGTGCCTGAGTCCCATCTTTGGGTTGAAAACCTCATGACGTGGCCCAAGGATAAGAAAAATGAAAAGGATAACAAGATCCCTGGGTGAAAACCTTCCTGAGGCGCCCAGGGCAAATATCTAGGGTGAAAACCTCTCTGAGGCAACCTAGGTGTTTTGTTTAAATATATATATATATATATATATATATATATATATATATATATATATATATATATATATAAGAAAAAACATAATTGTTATGTGTAGGTGGGTGAGAAAGACAACTAAGGAGCAAAGAGAAGATCCAAAGGGAACCCTGCCTCACATATATTTCATCTCCTCCACTCCTTACCAATGCATCCCTCCATAAATTCTATTATTTTTCACTTCATTGCTTCAATTCAGGTTAAAATTGTGTTTCCTAACAGAACCACCTCAACCATTACCATCATCCCTGCATCCACATACGCTCCTACTCCCTCTGTCCATTCATTACAACACCCTCATAGCACCATCCAGCAACATGATCAAGAATTCTAAGGAAGACACCAAACATTGCCAAGTGGTAATCCAAGAGCTCCACAACAGCAGCAACATGAAATCCAAGAGCTCCAAAACAACAACAGCATGAAATCCAAGAGCTCCACAACAACAGTAGCATCAGATCCAAGAGCTCCACAATAGCAGCAACATCAAATGCAAGAGCTCCACAGCAGCAGCAACATCAGATCCAAGAGCTCCATAATAGCAGAAGCATCAGATCCAAGAGCTCCACAGTAACAACAACAACAGATCCAAGAGCTCCACAATAGCAACAACAACATCAAATCTTCAGTCACAGACACCTCCAATTTAAAGCTAATAAACCATCAACAGACAATAGAGGAGGAAGAAGAAATACCATCAGCAACACCTCTGATCTTTGACAATTGCAGCATGGCATCAAGACCACAGGTAAGTATCCTACTTACTCACTCATATGCATCATTTGATCAAAAGTTGTAAAGGTTAAGAGGTAGTTGGTTTATAAGTGAAAAGGTGGCAAAAAGGAAATTCTTTAATAATTCAAAAGAGAATGCAAGAGTCCATAGATACAATATTGTTATGGCAACCATTTGAGAATGTTTGAAGAATTAAGATTTGGGGTAGAAACACCAGTTCACCAAAGACTCAGCATACCCTATTTTCTTGATGCAATCACTCATAGACTCTAGCAACAAGGTAAAGGAAGGGAATTCCCAACAGTTGGCTCACCATAATTTGATCAGAATCCTCATTAAGGATGCCCTCTATTGTCACTCTGATTTTCCTAGAAGTTGTTGGGAAGAGGAAAGGGGTCCGAGGTAACCACAAACCAACTTTTAAGTACAGATTCTAGCAAATCTGTACTCAGAGAAGGTTCTCTCTTTATGATTTAGCTTGGTTTTTAAAAGATGTTAGGCTAGTTGTGAATTTTGGGGGTTTTGTTTGAGTTTGGGTGGTGAGATTCAATAGCAAAGGGGTAAGACTGAGTAGCTTAGTCCATTGGGATAATGGAGTCAAAGAAAATGGCTTAACTGGATTTGGTTTCTTCACAAAGGATGGTTTAACAGAGCAAGGTAGTCAAATAGGGAACAATTAGAGACTGAAAGACGGAATGGGCTTAAAGGGTTAAAGGGCATCTAAGAATCCTTTAACATACTTTAAAAGAGCAGAACATGACTAACCATCAATAAAGAGCAATTAAGAATTCTTTATTAAATGATTAAAATGAACAAACTAGGAAACAAGATAAATCAAGAATTCACTATTTATACTAGTTCAGAAGAAAACATTGAGAATAATAACGATTGAAAACAGAGTGCAATCAAGCATATTCTGAGTTATTCTTTTTCATTTATCATTCAGATATGAAACATAGATGATATTTTAAACAAGGAAAACTTTAAAACATAAGTTATAGATGAACTTATTGACCTTGTGTTTGATTCAAGAATTCTGAGAAAAGTTCTTAGCTCCAATTCTTCATCCAGCAAGCCACAAAGTTGGTCCAAACAGCGCTTTATTCCAAAATAGTCAATATTACAGCAATGTCTAAGAATCCATACTCAATACTCCAATTGAGGGGGTATTTATACAAAAAATATTTACAAAAATATCTCATAACAGAGTGAGATATATTCTAGTGATGATTAATTATTTTTACAGAAAAATAGAGACACTTAGTCTCAAAGATAGGAGAAAGGTGAACTGTTGTTGTGTTGTTCCTATTCTCGCTGAATGTGATGGAGGTAGGCCCTTTTATTTGGCTTGTTACTGTCCTCCTAGTAACTCTGTGTTGTCTGCCTTGTTTTGACCAATACTTTTCACCTGTTATGATACACTTTGACTTGTTTGACCCCTCTTCATCTTTGTTCATCTTGCTATGGTAAAAGTCCAAAATTTACATTTTACCAAAAGTAATTTTACAAATTTTGAATATGTCTTCCAACCATTTTTGCTCTAGAAATCAGTGTTTCTGAAGTTTCTTCAGAGTCTCATCAGTTTCTGTATATCTGAAAAAATTAGGCCGGAGTTGAAACAAGTGCTTTACCTCATGTTCAATATAGAATAACTTCTCCAAGCTATCATAGAGAACTTGGCCTGTGGGGAGTGTTTTTATTCCTGATGCACTTGTTGATGAACTAGCTTGATCTCCAACATACTTATTCAATTTATCTACATAATCAATGTGCTTCATTAACCTGTCATTGATGACCAAAGGACTTGGTAGCCCTTTATTCTGTAAAACTGTGAATTTCTCCATAAAAGAATTGATTTCCACCTGCATATCTTGACATCTTCTCTCTAGATTCTGCATCAAAGTTCTTTTAGTTAGCACCCTTTTGATTTCCAAAATAGTATCTGTCCTGTCTGAGATGCCAAGTGCTTCCAGTTGTTCTCTATTTTTGGTATTCAAAAAATGTATAAGCTTGTTGGTTTGTTCAGGCATTTGGCCTAACTGTGCTCTTGTCTGTTGAATTTCTCCATGTGCTTCTTTCACTAAATCAATCTGTTCATAAATCACTTGGATAGATGCCCACACATCATTTATAGATTGAATGATGTTGGCCCAAAGGATTTTCTTGATCTCTGTCAGGGGCTTGTCAAAAGTGAGCTCTTGTTCTAATGTTTTAACTTTCCTTTCTAAGGCTTTAATCTCTCTGGTTTTTTCTGCAACACTTATTTTTGAGGCATCATACTTCTTTTCTATATTAGCCAATTGTTCTTTTGCTTGTTTTAATTATGTAACTTGTAATTTCAGTTCTTCCATGGCCTTTATCAATTCTTCTGTGCTTAAATTAGCACTGTTGCCTGATGTTGTTCCTGCTGTTGATGTACCTGTGATTACCTCTGTTGTGGCTGCTGGGACATTTGGAGCTAATATTGTTCCAAGTGTGGAGGGGATTGCAGTTGAGGCTATGGGAATTACCTCGTGAGGCTGGGAGGTCGACTCTCCCTACTTTTCCTTTAGTGCCTTCTCTAATGCCTCCTCTATATCATTCAATCTTTCATTAAATTTCAGGAGAAGGTCCATCATATCTTCTTCTGATTTCTATTGTATAGCTTCTGCTGTATGAGGATGTCTTGAAGGAGGTAGCTTCAGCTGTTTTCTTAGGGCGGCAATGTCCTCTTCTTTCTTCTTGATCAGAGCTTGTATGCCTTTAGCATCTTTGGGATCATGTCCCAATCCAATGATGATTTCTTCTAATGATTTGATTTTGTTATCCTTGGCCAGAGAAGAGGCTTTCTCCAAGTGAAGTTGAGTAGCTGTATTATCCAAGGAATTTTGTAGCTTGTGGGCCATCATTGCTTTGTCAGCTAGTGTGGAAAAGACAATTTCCCCAGTTTACTTATGAAGTTCAATCTGGTCCATAAGATGAATATCTTTAGCTAAGACCTCCAAATTTGTTCTGATGTAATTTGCTATTGACTGAGGTTGTTGCACCTTTGGCTTAAAATAACTCATTAACATTTTTCCTTCTTTAATATCATAAGCTGACATCAATCTCTGCTGGTTTGAGGGGGCCATCTTTAGATACTGATTATAAATTTGAAGCCTTACTGGATCATTCCTAGCTTTTATCTCTGTAAATTTCTTCTTAATGTCTAAGGCCTGTTTGCTTTGTGGCCTGGTGGATGATACTTCTACACTATGTTGTCTTTCTAGCTCCTGCCTTTGTGAGCTAGGGGAGGTTTCTCCAAATGGGGGAGTTTGTTGGCTCACTGCTCTTTCTTCTCTTAGACTTTCTATGGTTTCTTCAATGATTTCCTCTTCTGAAAGAGGATTCAATCTTTGTCTCTTTGCTCCAGGTTGTTCTGTAGGTCCAGTGATAGGTTGATCCGGATTTAAACAGGAACGCAACAAATTACAGAGATAACCATATACACAAAGATGCAGCGGAAATAATACTTCATTTCATTAATGGAAAATACTGAAATATGCTTACAAACAGAAATGGCAATAAACTAGCTAGGGCGATGGTAGCTTATCTCTGAGAAGAGATGTGATGGCTACATGCCTCTGAACTGTTCCGAACTGTGTTACAATGAGGCTCGAAGGCCTATTTATTGTTGAGAAACAATGGAAAACCCTTCACATCCCGAAACCTAACCCTAGAAGATGAAACGCCAAATTGTGGGCCCCGTTTGGGTAAATTGGTACATCAATTTCCCGGGGTCGTAACTTTGGCATACGATCTCTGTTTGACGCGTACGATAGCTCGTTAGAAAGATCTATCCGAGAACTACCACTTTGGGAAGGGCAAAATTTGTCTATGGACCCATGTTGCCCCCAGATTCCCAAAAAAATGTCGTTTAGGACCTCAAAACGGCTCCGGAAGTTCAGGACCCGAAAAACTACTAAAAATAGTAAGTTGTGCTACAATTAAGGAAACTGAAAAGACTGAAAGAGACAGTTGTGGGGGTCCAAATGGGTTGGTGGGTGGCCACCAACATCCACCTAGATCATTCCTCCCCCCTTAGGAAGCAATGGTCCCCATTGCGTTGAGTTCCTCCATCTGCTGAACTTGTCCTACAATCTTTGATGTGTCCAGTGATGGTGGGAAGAATGGTCGACGATGGTCCACATTGAACATTTGGTGCAGGCGAAGGAATGGAGGAATGATGTGCTCCAAAGCATTGTTCCCCATAGCATTGGTACTGCTACAAGGACCATGTCGGTGTGGTCTGAGCTTCTGATGGGTTCTGGTAAGGCGTTCTTTCTGTCGATGCAACCAGACTTTGTTTCCCACCTGAAACTTGTGTGGTACCCATGTGGGCGAGGAGAAGTTGTTCCTGTGTTTTGTCATGACCATATCCCTTTGCTGTTGCTGCTGCATGGAGGAACCCTTTGCAGGGGTCATGGATGTAGCAACGATCTTCCCCTTACTTTGGGAGTGAACCAGACAGATAAATTTCCTGGTCTGTGATATGAGCTTGCTGCCTTTCTTGGTAGTGATCAAAGATGTGGCAGTAGGTGGGGCTACCTCTGGTATCCTGTATAATCAATTATTCAAAGAAATAATAACAGCACGAGGCCTGGACTCATACACAGCATGTCGCCTCCACAAGTATGGCTGGCCTAATAGTACATCACAAACATCCAGAGGTGTAACATCACACAATACCTCGTCTGTGAAGGGTTTGATGCTGTAGGGAAGGCGGCACTGTTGGCGAACTTTCAGATCTCGTCCTTCGTGAAGCCACCCAATACTGTACGGCTGCGGGTGCGGTGTAGTCGGTAGGCCCAACCGCTTCACGACCTCTGCTGAAACCAGGTTCTTTTGGTTGCCACTGTCGACAATGAATTGCAGCGGCGAACCCTTCACCCACATCTGTGAGTGGAAAAGACGCTCCCCCTCTTCTGGATCTGCAGGGTCATTCTTCTGGATCTTGGCAGTGGCAACAGTGGCGCTGGGATCCGCATCAATGATCTGCTTCCCTTTGCCATTCCCCTTGTCGAGTTCTGGCTCAGGGTCGGAACATGCATCTGATTCGGAAGCCTTCAACTCGGCCACCAGCGACTGCTTGGTCCGACACTCACTTGTGTTATGAGTGGGACTCTTGTGGAACTCACACCACTTTCCTGTTTCCTTCTTCGGCTTTGTGGTTTTGTTCTTTTCTTGCAGTTTCGACGAGTTGTCTTGGGTCACCCCGCCTTGGCTTTGTCCTTTGGGCTTCGGATTTGCATATCCAAAGTCTCGCTTCTTCTGTTTGAACTTTTGCTCGATTTTGACAGCATATCGGTATGCTGTGCCGAGTGAGGGGATGTTCAAGAACCCCATCTCTTCTTGGATGTATTTGTGTAGGCCACCGTGGTATTTGAGTGCCAGATGCATCTCAGAATCTTTGATACCCAACTGTGTGCGAAGGGTATGAAAAATTTTTGTGAACTCTGGCACATCTTGGTCTCGTTCTTGCCGCAGTGTGGTCCATTTGATGTATTTGTCCTCATAGCTTCCGACAGGGTAGTACTGCTCCTTGATGGCATCCCGAAAGTCATTCCAAGTGGGTGCGGCTAAAAATAATGAGCCTGTACTTTCATCCTTCTGCTCGCAGTAGGTTTCCCACCAGTCCTTGACGTGGGGTGCTGCTTTGAGAAGAGCGAAAAAAATCTTTTCCCGACTTGAAAATTCATGAACAGAAAAATACCCATCTAGCAGATTTAACCATTTATCTACGGCATCTGCGTCTATTTGACCCTCGAATATGGGGATTTCAAAATTAACTTGTACCTTGAATGGTGTGGCGTTTCCAGAGTCGCTGTTGGAAGCCGATGCGTCGCCTCTGGGTAGCCGCTGAAGGATCTGCGCAAAGCTATCCATCATCGCGTTCCTTTGCCGCTCGAGCGCTTCTTCGAGCAAGATTTTGATAGGATCTCCTGCCCCCTCGTCTTTCTTCTCATCCGCCATGGGAGGCCGTCGGGATTTACGAGGCTGGTCTTGCAAAGGTTCGACCAGTTCAAGCCCTAACTCCTTATATCCCGACCTCGTTGGGGACATGCAAAGAAAAACAGAGAAAAAGCAGACCGCTCTGATACCACTGATCTGGATTTAAACAGGAACGCAACAAATTACAGAGATAACCATATACACAAAGATGCAGCGGAAATAATACTTCATTTCATTAATGGAAAATACTGAAATATGCTTACAAACAGAAATGGCAATAAACTAGCTAGGGCGATGGTAGCTTATCTCTGAGAAGAGATGTGATGGCTACATGCCTCTGAACTGTTCCGAACTGTGTTACAATGAGGCTCGAAGGCCTATTTATTGTTGAGAAACAATGGAAAACCCTTCACATCCCGAAACCTAACCCTAGAAGATGAAACGCCAAATTGTGGGCCCCGTTTGGGTAAATTGGTACATCAATTTCCCGGGGTCGTAACTTTGGCATACGATCTCCGTTTGACGCGTACGATAGCTCGTTAGAAAGATCTATCCAAGAACTACCACTTTGGGAAGGGCAACATGGGTCCATGGACCATGTTGCCCCCAGATTCCCAAAAAAACGTCGTTTAGGGCCTCAAAATGGCTCCGGAAGTTCAGGACCCGAAAAACTGCTAAAAATAGTAAGTTGTGCTACAATTAAGGAAACTGAAAAGACTGAAAGAGACAGTTGTGGGGGTCCAAATGGGTTGGTGGGTGGCCAACAACATCCACCTGGATCATAGGTGTGGTGGTTTCTTTGTCCCTCTTTTTGTTTTTTTCCTCATTTAGAGGAGTTTGCAATGCTAGAATTTCTGTTGCTTTAGTTTGGGCTGGAGGAATCTGTACATGACTCTGTTCTTTGGTCTTTCTAGGCTGATCAGTCATTGTAGGCTGCTCTGTGGTCTCTACTTCTTTACCTTTGGAAGTTCCTGTAACTGGTATGTTGGTTTCTTGTGCAGGCTGTTGAGAAGTTTTGGAAGAAGATGTACCAATTTCTGATTGTTGAGGTAGCTTGAATGATACCTGTCCAAAAGAGTCTAGGTCAAGGGCTTTCTCAAGATCTTTCATAGCAATTTCCATCTTTTCCTGCTCACTAATATCTTCTATTAGGGTCCCTTCTACCCATTCATCCTGATTTGCAAACTGTTCAATTTCTGGGATCCTATGATGTATATAAACTAATAGCCTGTTTTTTGTCCTTCTGTCACATATGAAACTATTTGGGTCATATGGCACCCACCAAAAACTTTTCTTCAATCTAAGGTGGTCTTCTAAAATCTTTTCAACTTCTTGCATGCATCCCTAGAAATGATGATAAAAGGGCCTAACTGGTTCTTGATTCTTAGCTGAGCCTTTTTCTTTGTGCTACAAAAATGGATTAAGTCTGTATTTATAAGCTGTCTAAAATATTCTAGTGCAAATAATCTCATGGGCACATATTTAGGTAACTTGAAAGGGAAGCGTTCACACCCATACATTCTGATTTCTGTATGATTTTGATATAGGTACCAGTCCCCTATCCTGTACCGTTTAGAGAGCTGTAGAATCTTCTTCATGTCACCAGTGATCCTAGGAGGGGAAACTCCTATCAATAAAGTGGTTGTTGGATGTACAAACCAGTCAATGAAATCATTACAAGTATAAGGGGACTCACTAGTATTATGAAAGATGGAACTCCAAAAAATCACAGACCTTCGATTTCCTTTTGAGTCCAATTTCATGATGGGGAAAGAAAAACTGTCTGGCTGATGATACAACAAAAGATGGTATATAAAATATGTATATTTGAAGACTCCTTCCCTCTCCAAATTTATGAATTGATGATGGATTTTGTTGGCAATGAAAGTGGCATAGTCATATCTGACAGCAGGGGGCTTTCCTAGAGTAAAAATTGATAGCAAAACTAAGGTGATGTCATCAACATATTCACTGGAATTGATTCCCATGATTAGGGATATCATTTCAACAATGAGTCTGCCAGTGTCAGTGAAAAAAGTTTGCAGAAAAGGAGGTGGACCTTTAGGCTGGTGCTTTGGTAGCATGAAGGTCTGAGCAATACGGCTTATCTCGGATGTGGACAATTGAGATGCTTTTTCAAGTAGATAACCCATGGAAAGAGGAGCAAGGGGCTGAGTGGAGTGAAATTGTATCATTTCATTAATGGACTTGGCAGTTATGGGAAAAAGGACAGTTTGGGATGGGGACATAACTGCTCTATGGACAGGGTCATAGTTAGCATAGAAATGATGAATTATTTCTGGGGAAAACATGGACTGAGGGGAGGAAATACATGGGAAGATTAGATTCCCATAGTCCAAAAATATCAGAGTTGTTTATATAGATATCTCTGACTTGGTAGAAGGCCTGAAGATGGTTCCTGTCACCATATAAATATTTTATTTGAAAATATTTATCTGCAAGAGGCAGATAATCTAAGTCTTTGTGAGGAGAATTAATGGGTGCAACATTCAGGGCAACAGGTGTTTCCATATTTGGTTCTTGTGGATTCAAAGATGGAAATGGAGGAAATTCTGTGAACGATAGGCAAGACAATAGGTTGGGAGATTTGTATGGCCAATACAAATGTGGAATAGACCTTAATTTGGCTATTTCTTGTAGAATTTTAAGCAAAAAACCAAAATCACAGGGTTTTAGTGCAGCTTGGATAAATACCTGTTTCAAGACAGTGAATAATGCCTGGATGGGAGGATGATAGGTTCTAGGTGGTTTCACAGCAAGGTTCTCAACCAGGTGGTGGTCTGCAAGCTCGAACAGTCGATTGGGACGTTGTTTTGCATGGGAGCATAGTCTGCAGTGAATAACAGTGAAAATGATGTTTTTCCGCTTTATTTAGCAAAAATAAGGTTGGCGGGACTTTTTGGCATTTATCGGGTGGATGATGTCAGCGTGATGTGACGCTTTGTCATTATGCGGAAGGGTGGTAAGCGGTAAGCGTCGCACCGCTTTTGGGGCTAGGTGGTTTTGAACGGAGGGTGAGCGAGCATATGGAGCGGGTGACGCGTGGCAGGAGTATGGCGGAAAACCATCAGGCGATCGCGGGTTAAAACGAGGTGGGAAGGGCGGTCGCGATATCGCCGTCAACCTTCGGATGAGAATGCGATGATCAGACAACTAACAAGCTTTGGAGATGGCGGGGAGTTATATAGCAGGGCCCGGTACATTACATAGGTTAATAAGTATATCAGGGTGATTTATGAACGGCGGGGATAGTTATTAATTAACCTAAAGGGTTAATTAATCCTGTAGTGCGCGACGAGGTAGGTTATTAATAAACTCCAGATAAGTTTATTAATTCCTTTTTAAACAACGTTTATGGTTTATTTAACCGGGGTGAGAATTATATAACATTTCGGGGTTTTTAATATATTTACATAATACGGGAGGGATTAATTTATTCGGATTTATATAATAATTGTTAAAGTTAATATGAAACAAAACGAAAGCGCTAAGTGTAAAAACAATTGACTTTGTAGTTAAACTTAGGCTAAAGTGGAAAATGGGTCTTTCAAGCTATATTATGCATTTTCTAAGTAAAATAGGTTTTTTACTTAGAAAAACTTTATGAAATGAAATGAATGATGGATGGATGATTTCTGAGTACTTATGCTTTTAGATCATTGGGCCGAGGGTCCGGTCCCTCCAAAAGTCAGAGAAATGCTCTGAGCCCCTTTGATTTTCAAAGTCCTTAATACTTTTAGGGGGAATTAGTGAAATCTTTAGGGGAAGATGTGAATGGAAGTTAGTTATTTATCCTTGCCTTGCTTGAACTGCATCAAGTGCAATGTATGCCTGGCACTGGTGAGGAAAGTAAATATCAACACATTTAGAAGCATTTTTCATCACAAATATCATTCTGCAACATCATCTACCTACCCTACCTACTTTAGCCCGACATTTTTTCTTCTTTATTAGGGTGCACTTAGACTAGCAAACCCTTATCACACTTTTTCTTTTACATATGGAAGTCTATCTAAATCTAACCTTGTTACATCCAAGGGCTTAGATTAAACTGTTGAGCTCCTTTTTATTTACTCTACCTATCTACTTATCTGCCAAGGTTACACTGTTTGGTCAGATATTTATTCTCTTTCTACAGCATGAAATTGAAAAATGAATGAGCCAAGTTTGAACAGTTTGACTCTTCATCAATGGTGGCATAAATGACAAGCTGCACACAATTACTTATTACAGAAACTGAAATAGTAGTGGCATTTATACTTGCACACTTTCCTGGTCTATTTTTGTTTGGGGTTCATTTCTTCTCATTTTTTGACCATTTTATTCTTTTTACCCTTTGGTTTTTCTTTTAGGGTATACCCTTTTTACATTTTTTAATTTTTTTTTAATTTTTTGACAATATGGAAAACCTTTGCAACAAGAAAAGGTATGAACATATTACAGAGCTCATCAAGTCAATCATGAAATATGACACCTATTGGTATAGGAAAAGAACATTGGCTCCACTTGGGGATGGCTTTTCCTGGTGGAAAGTCAAGAACAGTAGGTCAGATGGCCTTTTGAATGACTTTGACTATGCTCTTAAATCTCCTTCTGCTGGTTTATTTATTGTATGTATGACAGTGGTCCTTCTGAAGCTTAGGGCCTTCTCTCCGGGCTTCAACTCCAGTAAGTTACTATCCAATCCAAACTATGACATTACCAAGGATATAGTATTTACATGTTAAAATCAAAATACATTAAAAAGTGGGATCATAGTAATGCTTCAGCATCCGACCATTAATTGGCCCTTCTTCTGTTTCTGTGTCATCCAAGTTTTTTAGATAGTAGGTAATGTTCCCTTGTAAAGCATGGATAACAAAAGGTCCTTTCCATAGGAAGTCAAACTTCCCATGTTTTCCCTTGTCCTCTCTCCTGGAATCCCATCTTAAAACTTTGTCTCCAATGTAGAAGTCTTCTGCCTTGGTTCTTTTATCAAATATTTTCTTAAGTTTCTCTTGTACCACTTGAGATCTCTGATATACTTCCTCTCTGGTTTGTTGAAAATGGATAGTCTGATTAATTCTCCTTTGAATGTCATTGGGCTCCACTTGAGCTTCCTGAAGCAGTTTCATTACTAGGACTCCTGAGGATGAAGGAAATACAGCCTCCATGCCATAGACTAATTCATAAGGACTAGTCCCAATGGATTTCTTTGTAGTAAGTCTGTCTGCCCACAGTGCATTAGTAAGTTTCTTGTGCCAGTTTTTCTTGTTCTCTTCCAATAATTTTTTAATGATGTTAATTAGGCTTTTATTGGAAGACTTGGCTAGACCATTACCTTGAGGGTAATAGGTTGTGGAATGGCCTAGAGTGATATGGTATTTATTACAGAAACTTATCATTTCCTTGGATTTAAAGGTAGCATCATTATCAGTTATGATTTTTTCAGGACAGCCAAATCTAGACAATATGTTGGTTTTTAGGAATCCTATAATCACAGTATCATTGGCTTGTCTAGAGGGAATGGCTTCTATCCATTTGGTAAAATAATCTGTGGAAGTGAGAATCCATTTATGTTGGCCAAAAGATGGAGGATGGATTTCTCCAATGAAATCTAAGCCCCATTGTTGAAAGGGTTTCTCAGTGGAGATAGGTCTCAGGGGTAAAGGTAGTAGTTTTCTCTTGCCCTCAAAAATTTGGCATTTATGGCAAGTAGTGACAAATTTATTTACATCGGTGAACAAGGTTGGCCAATAAAATCTAGCCCTCATGATCTTGTTTGCAGTTTCCTTCCAGTAAAGGTGTCCACCACAGTCTCCTGCATGAAATTCTTGGAGAACCTTGTCAGCCTCTTCTTTTACTAAACAATTCAATAGAATACCTTCATTATTTTTCCGAAATAAAGCATTATCTAAAATACAAAATTTTGCAGCTTTCAGCTTTAAAAACCTTTTCTTTGTCCTGGATAACCCTGGAGGAGCCTACAGGTTTAATAATACATAAGTTATATCAGCATACCATGGTGAATCTAAGAAGGCTTGACTGATTTGTGGAGTCACCATCTCCTATTCGTTATCCAGTTCATTAATGTCTAGGGCTTGACAATTTGTTTTAGTCATGAGTTTAGCCAATCCCTATCCTTTTATAAGCTTTGTAGGTCTTATTTCAATATCATATTCCAATATAGCAGCAATCCATTTACCTCGTTTGCTCTCAATTCCATCTTGAGTTAAGATGTCTTTGACAATAGCATTTGGCACATAGGCTATTACATGGGAATACAATATGTAGACTCTAAAGTCTTTAATAGCTTTCACCAATGCAAAGGCTTGTTTTTCCATGATTTTGTATTTTAGTGGTGCATCCCTAAGTGCTTTACTAAAAAAGGCTATTGGTTTTTCACATCCTTGATCATCCTTTTGTAGTAAAACAACAGCTATGGTGTGTTCTGATGCAAAGGAAAATATTATGAAATCTCTATCAAACTTTGGACTTGTAAGGACCGGTGTTCTAGTCAAAGCCATTTTAATTTCCTCAAAAGCTTGCTTGGCTTCAACTGTCCAACTAATACTAGAATCCTTTTTCAACATATTATTAAGAAATATAATTAATTCAGCTAAATTGGATATGAATCTTCTCAAGAAATTGATCTTTCCTAGAAAAGCTTGAAGTTCTTTGACATTTCTAGGATGGGGTATTTGCAAAATAGCTTCTATTATGGCAGGATCAATTTTGATGCCTTGTTTGGAGATGATGTGGCCTAAAACTTTGCCTTCCTCTAGACTAAACAATGACTTCTTAGGATTTAAGGAAATACCATATTTTCTACATTTCAAGAATACTTGTCTCAAATGATCCAAGTGTTGCTGATCTGATTTAGAAAAAACAGTTAGGTCATCTAGATATATAACCAGAAAATCATGAATTTCCTTTGCAAACGCTATGTCCATTGCCCTCTGAAAGTTCGCCCCTGCATTTTTAAGTCCTAATGTCATTTTAACATATTTGAATGTACCCCATGGTGTTGTAAATGCAGTCTTTTCCTGGTCATCAGGATGAACCAGAATCTGGTTATAGCTTGAGAACCCATCCAAGAGAGAAATCCTAGAAGCACCTACCACCCTCTGTAAAATGTGATCCATCTTGGGCAAGGGGTAATTGTCCTCCAGAGAAACCTTATTAACATTCCTTAAATTGACACATAATCTGATTTCTCCAGTATACTTCCTAGTGGGTACTAAATTAGACACCCACTCTGAAAACCTGATAGGGGCAATTATTCCTGCTTCATACATTCGTTTGATTTATTTTTCAATTAAGGGCAGAAGTACATGATTAATTATTCTAAGCTTTTGCTTGAATGGTTTCTAGTTTTCCTTTAGAGGTATTATATGTTGAATTATGGAGGTGTCATAAGATTTCAGGTCTTCATAACTCCAGGCAAAAACATCCTGGAACTCTCTCATTAGCTCAACATATTTGAGTTTTTGGTCAGGGGGTAAAGATTTGGATGACTTTACCATTTTAGGATCATCCTCAGTTCCCAAATTATAGTCCTCAATATCTACTCTTAAGGGTTCCATTTTGGGTTTCTTAGGAATATCATTGAAATCAAAAAGATCTTCCAAAGGTGTTAAGCCCTGAGGCAAATGATTGTCTTTTAAATTGATTACTTCAGATTCTCCTTCAACAATTTCATCAATATCCATCTCTTGAAGTTCCTGCATTTCTTTTTTGGTGAATTTGGTTGGGTGAAGCATTTGAGTTGCACTTTCTGCTGAAATGTCTGTTTCTATCTTGTTTGTTTGATCAAATTCACTAATTGTGTCTACATCTATGTTAGTATTACAAAATTCTTCATCTAAAGTTAAGAAATTGTTGATATGCTTATCACCATCAAACACTTACCAGTTCTTCAAATTGTCAGGTATAGCTGGCCTATGTCTAATCTCAGCTATGAACTGATGATTAGGTTCAAATGTTAACTTGCAGGTGTTGGCAAACATTGCTAGACTATGAGCTTGCAAATCATGTTTTCTTGGGATTTTGGCAAGCTTAGTTTCCAAAAATGTATTGAGAATATCTATCACTATATCTCGATAATACTTTAGTCTGGAATCATTTGTTGAATACTGTCCTTTAATCTATTGAACTATTAACTTAGAATCTCCTAAGACAGACACCCTAATTGCTCCTAATTTCTTAACTAATTTAAGACCTAGCAACATGGCTTCATATTCTACCATATTGTTGGTGCATCTAAAATTTAATCTGTAGGCATGGCCTTCAGCATGGTCGTTTTCAAGATTGTGCACCCAAACTCCTGCTCCTGCTCCTAATTTGTTAACTGAACCATCAAATTCTAAGTGCCAGAGGATTTCATGTTCATAATTGGTGTAAGGAGTCTCAGGAATCTGTTTAATAGGGAGATTTGTTTCCTTGCTTTCTTCTGTTTTCTCTAGGGTGTCTGATGACTCATTGTTTTCAAAAATTTCATGTATTTGAACACTAGATTTATCATTTGCAATTTCTTTTGGTTCTGCTGCTAAAACTTCCAATTCAGTTGAAGGATCAATTTCAGCATTGTAGAGAATGAAAGAATCCATATCAGAGTGAACTGAGTAGATAGGGAAATTTTGGGGTTTCTCCTGACTACTTACAACGTACTTCATTAAGGTTTCTCTGTATAGTTTCTTGGGTTGACCGAATACTGAAATAGTAGCATAAGACATGTCTAGTTGTAGAGATCCTTGAAGCTTTGCACCCCAAGACCTAGACAATAACATGCCATACTTCGGTGGAATATCAACTACTACTATGTCCATTAAAATTGTTTTGGCAGGATATTGAACTAGTGATACACATAAGTCTTTGATTAAACCTAAACATCTAACCTGACTTGAATCAAAAGAAAAGAGGTCTTTATATGGTTTGGTGATGTCTAAGTCCAATTTCTCCATTACGGATTTAGGCATTAAGTTATGAGAGGCGCCAGAATAGAATGGAATTATGAAGTATCTTATCATGTATGTTCAGACTTATATAGAAAGGAAGGATTCCTCCATCTACTGATTTCCCATTCACTTCAGGGCCAAAAATCAATTCGGGTTGATCATCAAAAACATTTACTGGATCTTCATTAACCGAGATTTTGAGTGACTTGTTAATTTGTCTTTTGTAGACATCATGTTTAGCTAATTCAGACAGTGGAACATCTATTTTTAATTTTCCTACTTCACCTTCCAGATTAAAAGGCTTTTCAGTTTGAGTTTTTTCGTTCCGGACAATTGGATTATCTTTTTCTTCTATGTTCTTTGTGTTTTCCTCCTTTTCAGGAGTGGGGTTATGGGCTGAAGTTGTTTCCAAATCAACTTCTGGAGGTTCTTCCACGTTTCCTTTAGAGGGAATAGAAGTGGAAAGTTGTCTATTATTGGGTTGATTGTCGGACACATCTTCAATAATTGGGTTAGATGGGTTAGGATCTGTTTTAGAAAGAATATGTACAGGGATATTACTAGCCTTACCTTTGTTAGGCTGCTTGGTGGCTTTCTATTTATTAGTTTCAGGGACATCTATTCTTCTGCTCCTCAGATTGTATTGTTTGTGGACTTCATAAATGGTTGTATCATATCCCTCCCTAAAGTCAAATGATTCACCTGACTGAGTTTGGAATTGTTTCAGAACATAAGCTTCTTGATCATCTTGGGTCAAGAAAACTTGTTCTCCATTTTTGAGTCCCATCAAATTGATTTGGGTGTCTTCTGTTGGTTCATCAGAAGTGGAGGCTTCAGCATAATTTTCCTGGAAAGGGGGCCTAAGGTTTTGATCAGGGCTAGTCTTCCCAGTATTGTTATAGACATTTTTGCGCCTTACAGCATGAAGCATGAAATGTCAATAATCTAAGGGATCCAAAGTCCCTAAACATGTTGTTCCTACCCCTAGAGGAACAAGGTCAGCAAAACACAACACTGAAAATCAGTTCTCCACCTGAAAACACTCAAAAACAAGCTATTTCTGGATCATGTCAACTGCTCCACTGAGCATCTGCGTTGAATGTCAACTGCTCCACTCGGTACCTGCGCTGAATGTCAACTCCAATGAAGGCTACCTGCGCTGGGTGAGATTGGCCAAGTGGCACAGTCATTCTTCAAGGTGTCAATGCCCAGGTTGCTTCCAAAATGACACTTGGATCAGGGAATTCGCCTATTGATGAGTAAGAGGGTCTAGATCTCCAAGTGGAAGCAAGAACCTCCAAGTGGACTCAAGAACTGAAGAATAACTGAAGTGGGAGAGGACACTAGTCAGCTTCATGCCAGCCTCAAGCTGACTCATCCTTTCTCCAAATCTCCTATATATAGAGCTCTCTCATGAGGTCTAGGGAGGCTGGAATCTTGTGTATGTAAGGAAGTGCTGTTGGTTTGAGTATAGAACTATTGGGTGATTTGCTTGAAGGAGGTGAAGAGGAGATTTCTTTCTGCTGGGAGGTGATGCTGGATTGGGCCTTTTATGGTTGTATCACTTCCTGAACTTTACTTCTTCCATTAATAAAGCATTTGAGGTTCTTCTATATGCATGTGTCTCAATGGCGAATTGATGCTTGTATATTTGATTTATTCTAATCCTTGAATCAATTATGAATGTATGCTTCTTGTAGTTTCCCTCTCTTGTGATTTTGCAGGATCTTGGTGTAGCTGGGCCAGCGAAAGAGCAAGGAGCTGGGAGCAAGCAGCAAAGAGAGAAGATTGGATCAATCATTAGCAGAAGACAACGGTTAGTGGATCTCTTTCTCTCCTCTCTCTTACATCTCATAAAGAAGTAATCTCGAACAGCTTTGCTTTGATTGTTGCTGAGGTACTATCACCCTTAGAGTGGGATAGGGTCATTCCGTATTGGATACTTTTCCCAACAACAAATTGGCGACTCCACTGGGGACCGTATCTTGTTGGTTGTTTGTGTTTTTTGCTATTCATTTCATAAACACAGGGAGTACCGAATCGAACTGCATTTGGATCTTTCAAATGCAAAGTAGAGGGCAGCTACTCTAGCTCAGTTTCTGGGCATGTTTATGATTTGAAGAGCTGATTCACAAGGACTCTAAATAGCTCTTAGTGATAGATTTTCATCCTCCTTTTCATCCCTTAGTGTGTACTTGACTGATAGCTTCTGATTTGGCCAAAAACTGTGAATTTTTGAGCAATCTGTGACCCGGAAACTGAGAAAAATGAAAGTTTGAATCTTCAGTGCAGGCACTGTGAAGGCAATCTGCATTTCAGGGCAGTTCCCGAAGGGGCTACCTGCGCTGAAGGTCAAACTGTCAGTGTACTACCTGCGCTGAGCCAGTTTTGCCTAGTGCTACTGGGGTTCCCTCCTGTTTATTGCCCTGTTTTCACTCTTGTTTTTGCTGCCTGTTACCAGTCAATGTACCTATCTGAAACCAACTTTCCTTGCCACTATTCCGCCTCGGTTGTATAAAGAAATTGTATTTGTTCTTTGTGTATTTCTTATATCATTTACAGTTTCCCATAACGAAAGTGAACTAGTCTTGCTGTGGCCTCTTAGATCTAGACCTGTGATAAGTGTCGTTTTGATCTTAAGAGTTAGTTTGTTTACTGTTCATAGCTGATTGAGCTTTTGCTTTCGTCATATGGTTTGAATTTATATATTTCTAGTGTCGAAACAAGTAAATCTTAATGTGTCTTTTGATTTTGGACAAGCTTGTTTTCTTTCACTTGAAATTGAATTCAAAGTTATACAACAGCTTTCTTTTTGCATTGCGCCAACATTAAGAAAGAGAAAAGAAATACTTGCATTGTGCATATGCATTATGACAATTTGCATGTCGATTTAGGAAAAAGTGCATTAGTGTGTGCTCTATGATCTGTGTGAAAAGATGATGTCTTTCTTTTCCCTCAGTAGTTAAGATTTTCAAAGTTGAAAGATTGAAAAGCTTGCTTATCATCTTAGACTGCATTTAGGAGTGTTACTATACATCTCGTGGTGATCCATAAAGGCAAACTGCTAAACAAGATCAACCTTAAAATAAATTGAATTTACATAACAACGCATTGAAACATAATGCAAACACATAGAGGTCTAAGCTAGAGACGTGTTCCGGCGTCGTTAAACGTGATATCTTAGCATTGAGTGGTTGGGTGATTCCTCCACGGTGAAGCGATAAGTATCAATACAGACTTGTGCTCCCACGTACCGTCGCGTATATACTGGGAGACCCCTATAGGAACAAAGAATTTATCCATAGGAAGTCGTGTCGGCCGCCCTACTGATCGCAATGCAGTGAACACAACATTCACGAAGATCGACCACTCGTACCGTAAAACGTATTCTGTGGTTTTGCGAAAGGTTTGGCACACCCTCTGCCTAGATCTCCAGAGCAGTTTCTTTTGGCCTTTTTCAAACTCTATAACTTAAAAAGTCCAACCGAGCATTTGTCACTTCGGGCTTGTTAATACATCGAAGGAGACTAGAGTCATCTTTAGCTTTTTCTCAACTCTTAAAAAGTGAAAAAGCAAGTTGCGTCTAAAGCGTCGTTATAAAATTTATTTTAAGCGGAACATAATCACCTCCTATTCCTGCATTGATCTGTAGGTTGAGAACATGGAACGCCCCAACCAAGGAATTCCACAAGATGGAAATCCTAGTCCTTTCTCCTCTTGGGGAGAAGTTGGTGCGCCCCACATGGCCACATTATCGCTTCCAGGGCTGACAATTGGCCTGCCTACTTGGCTATTCTCAACCAATGTAGTTCAGAACACCATGGTTCCTGAACAGTCGAGTCAACAGTTAGATCAGTCTAGAGCTGCCCACCAACCTTCTACTTCCTATAACTCTTCCTCCAATCCTTCATCTTCGCAAGGTAGAGCCGGCAAAAGCCAAGCTCCCATGGAGAAGAAGGAGAAGAAGAAGAGAGAGAAGAAGAAGAAGGAGCCTAAGGCGACTGGGGGCAAGCAAAAGACATCTAACAAAAATCCACACACAGCACAGACCGGGCCTAAATCGCCATGTGTCATATGTAGAGGAGACCACTTCCATAGAGATTGTCCCTGTATTCCCCGGATACTAAGGGACTAGTCCCCTCGGTTGCACAATTCGGGAGCATCAACCTCTGATAGCCATGTTGAATGCTTGCCGTCAACCGGCGAAAGTGAAGGTTCAAGACAAAGAGGGGGAGCAAGATCCCCCTGCAGACTGTGTGAAGGCAATCACGCCATCCACCGTTGTCCCTTCTTAGACGAAGCGAAGAGAGTTTTGGAAGATCGCCCGGTTTCACCGTTGAGACTTCCTCCTGGATACAAAAAACTCGTGCCAAGTCCTTCGTTGGTTGAAAATACAGCTGGCCCGCTCAAGTGGTCAGCTGAAGCGTCAGTCATTGAAAATGAACCTACTGAATCGAGACCAGACGAAAGTCTAAAGGTCGATACGGCAGTTGACCCGGTTCTTCCTTCAGAGGTTTCATCCTCAAATGACACCGTCACTGAAGATTCATCTTCAAATGACACCCTCACTGAAGAGAATAAGGATGACACCATCCAGATTCTTTTCATCAACACAGATTCTGATGAGCATCAGGGCAATGCGCCCATTCCTTTATCGCGGGAAGGAACATCGTCAGGGTCATATCCGGCCGTGTATTCGGTCCCACCACCAAGCAACCTGGTTGTGTCCTTTGATTGGAATCAACTAGGCAGACCCTGGTTGCCAGCCAGTATACCATTCAGAATTATAGTCCAAATTTATAGAATGGTAATGGCTGGCACTATCATTGATGAAGGGGCATCTGTGAGTATCCTTTCCTCTGTTGCTTGGAAAGCATTGGGTTCCGTGGCGCTTTTGCCTGAGATAAGAAATCTCTCGAGTTTTGACAAAGGAACCAGTCGACCATTAGGGATCCTCCCCAATGTGCCTGTTACATTGAAAGGGAAGACCGTTCAATTGAACGTGATGGTCGTTCAAGGACCCTTGGATTATAACCTACTCCTTGGACGAGACTATATATATTGCATGGGAGCTATAGTCTCCTCACTCTTTAGAGTAATGTGTTTTCCACACGAAGGAAGAATGGTCAAGCTCGTAGACCAACTTTCATTTCCGGGATCACGCATCACAAATAGTCAAATACCAACCCTGAATGGTCTATTCACTCAAGAAATGTCTCCACCCCCAGTCCTCCTTCCCGATGAGTGCGAGTGATTCGGAAAGATGGGACTGGAACCCAGGGGGCATGCATCCTGGTCTGCTTCGGGCAGAGGAAACCCTGGGTATAAGGTAGAATTTCCGCGAAAGAATATGACTAGTCCGTACCCCGTCCGTGGTTGGAAGAGGGGTTGTTCTAGAATAGGATTCTTTTGTCAAGGTTACGTGTTTGACAACAGTCATTCACCCTTGTCTATTTCGGTAGACATTGCCGAGGAAGTGTTCAGTTTGAAAGATTAACAGAACAATCTTTGGGTAACCAGAAAGAGGCAAGCCTCCCTCAATAACACAAATGTTTTGTCTTTGAGTAGTGTTCTTCTCTTGTCGCAAGTAGCTGCTCTCTTGTCGCAAGTAGCTGTTCTCTTGCGATCTTGCAAAAGATCTGTTAAAAGTTGGGCTGACGGGAAGACAAGTACCGCATAAGACCCGTTAAAAATGACGAGAAGACAAGTATCGTATTAGACTAGCAAGACGACAAGTAGCTGTGAACACCCAAAGAAGAATAGAGGTGGGGGAGAGGAGGGGCAGCCTTGAAATTGTATTTTATACCTGGGGGCATGCAAACCTTTTGGAGTGCAAGCTAAGAACGGTTATTTATCTATTTTTTGGATTAGCCGTTTCTGAACTTGCATAAAGAAAGGATGAGATGGAGTAAAGCTTAGTGAAGATGAAACTCCTTAAAAAATAGAGATCTCACAGGAGACATTTCTTATCTTATGACTGGTATATCGAGCAGTTTTACCACGGAATTTATGCTCGTTAAAAAATAGAAAACCGAGATCCGAGCAGTTTTATACATAGTTCATGCTCGTTAAAAAATAAACATAAGATCGAGTAGTTTTACCGTGGAATTTATGCTCGTTAAAAAATAGAAAAGCGTGAGCAAGAGTTTCCTCCAGAGTTTAAGCTCACTAAAAAATGAACCTATCCCGGTAAATAACCATTGTGATCGTAAATTTATTAGCCATAAAAAGCCTTGGTCGTGTTTGCAACTGCCACCTCGATTCCATTTGGCCGATCGTTCACCCCCATATGATTGTTTACCCATTTTGAGGAACAGCTGCGAAGAGTGATTTCACCTAGCCATCCTTGTGACACTGCCGTGATTGGAAAATTCCAACCTGTACCTGGAATCTGCTGCTATCCCTGTTTATCACTCGTTCCTCAAAAGACGAGTCTTCTTTGAGCTCTTTTCATCTGACTCGTAAAATATGAAAAGTTTGCCGAGTTTTGGCCTTCCAGCTCGTTAAAAGGACCGGAAGAGCTATCCCTCCTCTAGATTTTAATCTTTTTGGACCCGAGGGATTATTACACAAAAAGGTCGAGCGCTTGTTTTATTCAGCTCGTTAAAGTTATCGAAAACTCATCCCTTCTGTATTGTTTTATACTTTTTCGGACTTAAGGGATTAGATGACGAAAAAGGAATTTTGGAGTTAACTTTCTGTACCTTTTCAGACTCTCTAAAAATGAAAAGGACCGAGTTTTCCTTTTCTTTAGACTCGTTAAAATGATTAAATAGCGACAAACTTGTCTTTAGACGAGAACGAGTTTCCCTATCGCTAGGCTCGTTAAAACATAGCGATGGGCTTGCCCGAAGGGCAGGTTATAGAACAAGCATATGTTATCCTCCTCAGGCTTGACAAAAATAAAGAGGTACTGGTCAGAAATGACTGGGGAAAAATTGGGAGAACCTCAAAGCTTTAATGGTAGCAAGTCGCTCTTGAACATGACACTTTTCCTCCGTATCACATCGGGTTGGGTTGTTTCATTCACCGGTCTCATCACCATGGTCCTCGCCAAACCATCCACATTTGGGGTAATGCTACCGATCCATCGCATCAGTGTCGTTATATGTTCAAGAGATGTTGTTCAGAAAGAGTCAACCGTGTCCCATCCACTGCCATACATTATCCTTCATCCACCCATGATCGCCACCCTGAATCATATCTCACAGATTGTTTTCACCTCCACTAAAATCATTAGCTCCATTCCGTGTCACTGATGTGGGATTCATTAAGGCCCTCCTTTGATGGATCGCTTCTTGTCGACTTCAGTTCATTATCCAAGAAGTTGATCTAGGAACACCCCCCTCAGTACTTTGAAGCTTGCATGCCTCAATGGAAAGTTTCTCACTTCCGGCGACAGGTATACATCAATGACCTTCGACCAGAAGATTTTGCGTGGTGTTCGACGCCAAGTCCTTTATTCACGCCACGTGAATTGTACTGCAGTACCTTGAGGGTCATTATCATTATCGATGATTCCTCTCGTGCTTGTTAACGGTTTACATCATTGACCGGTAATCAAGCGATGTCTTTCCATGTTCGACTTCAGCGCAATTCTCACATGGATCGACTTGTACTTAGAGTGAAGATCGAACGAGTTTGAAGACCCCGGATCTAGTTTCATCCATCCGAGCTGCGATATATATTCAGCAAACATAAAGACATTTGACATGTACATCATTGCAGCAGATGATCATCCTACACAAAGGATGATACTTTCAGCAGAGAATTATCTGTCTATCATCAGACGATCGTCTGTTCTATGTACTAAAATGAATTTATAAAGCTGAGCATGGGAATGCCCGCCTCAGCTAGATCATGAAAGCAGAATGAAAAAATAATGTATTGTATTGTATTTTATTACAGGTCACCTCTCAGCGATTGAATGAACTTCGGATCCTCCTGATAAAGCATTTCACCCGATAAACGACCTCATACTTTAGGGGGCAACTGTTATAGACATTTTTGTGCCTTACAGCATGAAGCATGAAATGTCAATAATCTAAGGGATCCAAAGTCCCTAAACATGTTGTTCCTACCCCTAGAGGAACAAGGTCAGCAAACCACAGCACTGAAAATCAGTTCTCCACCTGAAAACACTCAAAAACAAGCTATTTCTGGATCATGTCAACTGCTCCACTGAGCATCTGCGCTGAATGTCAACTGCTCCACTCGGTACCTGCGCTGAATGTCAACTCCAATGAAGGCTACCTGCGCTGGGCGAGATTGGCCAAGTGGCACAGTCATTCTTCAAGGTGTCAATGCCCAGGAAGCTTCCAAAATGACACTTGGATCAGGGAATTCGCCTATTGATGAGTAAGAGGGTCTAGATCTCCAAGTGGAAGCAAGAACCTCCAAGTGGACTCAAGAACTGAAGAATAACTGAAGTGGGAGAGGACACTAGTCAGCTTCATGCCAGCCTCAAGCTGACTCATCCTTTCTCCAAATCTCCTATATATAGAGCTCTCTCATGAGGTCTAGGAAGGCTGGAATCTTGTGTATGTAAGGAAGTGCTGTTGGTTTGAGTATAGAACTATTGGGTGATTTGCTTGAAGGAGGTGAAGAGGAGATTTCTTTCTGCTGGGAGGTGATGCTGGATTGGGCCTTTTATGGTTGTATCACTTCCTGAACTTTACTTCTTCCATTAATAAAGCATTTGAGGTTCTTCTATATGCATGTGTCTCAATGGCGAATTGATGCTTGTATATTTGATTTATTCTAATCCTTGAATCAATTATGAATGTATGCTTCTTGTAGTTTCCCTCTCTTGTGATTTTGCAGGATCTTGGTGTAGCTGGGCCAGCGAAAGAGCAAGGAGCTGGGAGCAAGCAGCAAAGAGAGAAGATTGGATCAATCATTAGCGGAAGACAACGGTTAGTGGATCTCTTTCTCTCCTCTCTCTTACATCTCATAAAGAAGTAATCTCGAATAGCTTTGCTTTGATTGTTGCTGAGGTACTATCACCCTTAGAGTGGGATAGGGTCATTCCGTATTGGATACTTTTCCCAACAACAAGTATTTTGATTTTGGTTCTTCCTAAAATTTGGATTTTTCCCAGTGTTGCTAGGTTGTCCATCCCAAGGGGATTTCCTTTCGATTGTTTCTACTCTATCTCCTAATCTCTCCATACCTTTAATAATAGCATCAAGGTTTTGTTCAAAGGCTGAGGGTTCTTCTTTCAAAGGTATCCTCCTTTCAGCTCTGGCTCTAGCTCGTTTGGATATTAAGTTAGCTTCAACGTTGACAGCTATACTTTTCATTTCTTCTAAGGTTCGAGGAGCTCTTTCCCTAAGTTGGTATGCCATATCTGAATCAAATCCATCAGGGAATTTGATTAATGCCAAATCTGGAGGAGGTCTAAGGTTTTGAGAGATAGCGTTGTAAACATTATTGAACCTAGTATAGTAATCTTGTACAGTTTCTTGTGTTCCCCTCTTCAAGTTTTCATATTCTGACAAAATATGAAGAGGATCTTTCTTCTTTTCCCATCTGTTCAAGAATGTTTGATAAAGAGCTTGTAGGTCATTGATACTGTTTGCAGGAAGGGCTCTAAACCATGTCCTGACATCTCCAGTTAAACTTTGAACAGGTATCCTCATTCTAAAATCATCGGGATCAGCTTCATATATCTCAAAGTAGACTGTCATCCTTTTAGTATGTTGTTGTGCAGTGTAAGTGCCAGAGCCATCAAAAGGAGTAATTTTTCTTTGATAGTCTTGGGGCATAGCCCCTAGGTTGGCAGGTAAATGCAGAGGAGTGTATCTGTTTGCCATGGTTGGAGGGGTAGGTGTGACAGATGGTTGAACAGGGATAACAATGGGAATGTGAGTTGTAGATGGAGGGGTGGAAGGGGTAGCTTGGGGTTGAGATGAACTTGGAGAGGCTGAAGTGATCACAGAAAGGTTTGATGTTCCTACAGAGGTAAGTTCAAATTGAATGGAATTCTGCAAATGTCTGTCAAGATGTGAAGTGACAATCTCAAGTTGTAAATTTTCGATGAATAAAGGATCATGAACCATGCAGGCTAAGGCAGATTCAGAAAAGGTTACAAATAAAGAAGTCTCAAAATACTCATCAAAGGGTTCCTCCTCAAGGTAAATCCACTTATCTGGACAGGATGCTGATCTATGTAAAGGCCGTGAACTAGCAGAACTCTCTTGGCTATCTTGTCTCCTTAGAATCCTAGGGATCAGATTAGGGTTTTCGAACACAGGTGGTGGATTTGGATCAGGGTTAGCTCTGGTGTAACGAGTCCTTTCTGAAGCCAGGTTTCTAGGAATGTTTTTGGTTTTTTCTCTAAAAGGGTTGGGCAAAACAACTTCTTACAGTTTCTTTAAAAAGCTTTAGATATAGGATTTGAACTTTCTTAAAGACTTATTGGATAATAAAAGGAACTGATCAAGAATTTGAAACTAGATGTTCAATCCATAAACTAGACCGGAGATAGACTGAAGCAGCATTCATTTACTTCTGCAATTGCAAAGCAAGAGCATTTCAAAGGCTACATGGCTAACAATAGTGACAAACAAAATGTTCAGGTCCCTAGTGGAGTCGCCATTATGTTATCACTCAGATTTTCCTAGAAGTTGTTGGGAAGAGGAAAGGGGTCCGAGGTAACCACAAACCGAATTTTAAGTACAGATTCTATCCAATCTATACTCAGAAAGGGCTCTCTCTTTATGATTTAGCTTAGTTTTTAAAAGATATTAGGCTAGTTGTGAATTTTGGGGGTTTTGTTTGAGTTTTGGTGGTGAGATCCAATAGCAAAGGGGTAAGACTGAGTAGCTTAGTCCATTGGGCTGATGGAGTCAAAGAAAATGGCTTAGCTGGATTTGGGTTCTTCACAAAGGATGGTTTAACAAAGCAAGGTAGTCAAACAGGGAACAATTAGAGACTGAAAGATGAAATGGGCTTAAAGGGTTAAAGGGCAACTAAGAGTCCTTTAACATACTTTAAAAGAGCAGAACATGACTAACCATCAATAAAGAGCAATTAAGAATTCTCTATTAAATGATTAAAATGAAAAAACTAGGAAACATGAGCAATCAAGAATTCATTGTTTATACTAGTTCAGAAGAAAACATTGAGAATAATAACGATTGAAAACAGAGTGAAATTAAGCATATTTTGCGTTATTCTTTTTCGTTTATCATTCAGATATGAAACATAGATGATATTTTAAACAAGGAAAACTTTAAAACATAAGGTATAGATGAACTTATTGATCCTGTGTTTGATTCAAGAATTCTGAGAAAAGTCCTTAGCTCCAATTCTTCATCCAGCAAGCCACAAAGTTGGTCCAAACAGCACGTTATTCCAAAATAGTCAATATTACAACAATGTCTAAGAATCCACACTCAATACTCCAATTGAGGGGGTATTTATACAAAAAATCTTTACAAAAATATCTCATAACAGAGTGAGATATATTCTAGTGATGACTAATTATTTTTACAGAAAAATAGAGACACTTAGTCTCGAAGATAGGAGAAAGGTGAACTGTTGTTGTGCTGCTCTTATTCTCACTGAATGTGCTGGAGGCAGGCCCTTTTATTTGGCTTGCTGCTATCCTCTTAGTAACTTTGTGCTGGCTGCCTTGTTTTGACCAATACTTTTCACCTGTTCTGATACACTTTGACCTGTTTGACCCCTCTTCATCTTTGTTCATCTTGCTATGGTAAAAGTCCAAAATTTACATTTTACCAAAAGTAAATTTACAAATTTTCAATATGTCTTCCCACCATTTTTGCTCTGGAAATTTGTGTTTCTGAAGTTTCCTCAGAGTCTCATCAGTTTCTGTATATCTGAAAAAATTAGGCTGGAGTTGAAACAAGTGCTTTACCTCATGTTCAATATAGAATAAGTTCTCCAAGCTATCATAGAGAACTTGGCTTGTGGGGATTGTTTTTATTCCTGATGCACTTGTTGAAGAACTAGCTTGATCCCCAACATACTTATTCAATTTATCTACATAATCAATGTGCTTCATTAACCTGTCATTGATGACCAAAGGACTTGGTAGCCCTTTATTCTATAAAACTATGAATTTCTCCATAAAAGAATTGATTTCCACCTGCATATCTCGACATCTTCTCTCTAGATTCTGCATCAAAGTTCTTTTAGTTAACACCCTTTTGATTTCCAAAATAGTGTCTGTCCTGTCTGGGATGCCAAGTGCTTCCAGTTGTTCCCTACTTTTGGTATTCAAAAAATGTATAAGCCTGTTGGTTTGTTCAGGCATTTGGTCTAACTGTGCTCTTGTTTGTTGAATTTCTCCATGTGCTTCTTTCACTAAATCAATATGTTCATAAATCACTTGGATTGATGCCCACACATCATTTATAGATTGAATGATGTTGGCCCAAAGGATTTTCTTGATCTCTTCCAGGGGCTTGTCAAAAGTGAGCTCTTGTTCTAATGTTCTAACTTTCCTTTCTAAGGCTTTAATCTCTCCGGTTTTCTCTGCAACACTTATTTTTGAGGCATCATACTTCTTTTCTATATTAGCCAATTGTTCTTTTGCTTTTTTTAATTCTGTAACTTGTAATTTCAGTTCTTCCATGGCCTTTATCAATTCTTCTATGCTTAAATTAGCACTGCTGCCTGATGTTGTTCCTTCTGTTGATGTACCTGTAATTACCTTTGTTGTGGCTGCTGGGACATTTGGAGCTAATACTGGTCCAAGTGTGGAGGGGACTGCAGTTGAGACTATAGGAATTACCTCGGGAGGCTGGGAGGTCGACTCTCCCTGCTTTTCCTTTAGTGCTTTCTCTAATGCCTGCTTTGTATCATTCAATCTTTCATTAAGTTTCAGGAGCAGGTCCATCATATCTTCTTCTGATTTCTATTGCATAACCTCTGCTATCTAAGGATGTCTTGAAGGAGGTAGCTTCAACTGTTTTCTCAGGGCAACAATGTCCTCTTCTTTCTTCTTGATCAGAGCCTGTATGCCTTTAGCGTCTTTGGGATCATGTTCCAATCCAATGATGATTTCTTCTAATGATTTGATTTTGTTATCCTTGGCCAGAGAAGAGGCTTTCTCCAAGTGAAGTTGAGCAGTTGTATTATCCAAGGAATTTTGTAGCTTGTGGGCCATCATTTCTTTGTCAGCTAGTGTGGAAGAGACCATTTCCCCAGTTTGCTTGTGAAGTTCAATTTGGTCCATAGGATGAATATCTTTAGCTAAGACCTCCAAATTTGTTCTGATGTAATTTGCTATTGACTGAGGTTATTGTGCCTTTGGCATAAAATAACTCATTAACATTTTCCCTTCTTTAATATCATAAGCTGACATCAATCTCTGCTGGTTTGAGGGGCCCATATTTAGATACTGATTATAAATTTGAAGCCTTACTGGATCATTCCTGGCTTTTATCTCTGTAAATGTCTTCTTAATATCTAAGGCCTGTTTGCTTTGTGGCCTTGTGGATGATAATTCTACACTATGTTGTCTTTCTAGCTCCAGCCTTTGTGAGCTAGGGGAGGTTTCTCCAAATGGGGGAGTTTGCTGGCTCACTGCTCTTTCTTCTCTTAGACTTTCTATGGTTTCTTCAATGATTTCCTCTTCTGAAAGAGGATTCAATCTTTATCTCTTTTCTCCAGTTTGTTCTGTAGGTCTACTGATAGGTGTAGTTGTTTCTATGTCCCTCTTTTTGTTTCTTTCCTCATTTAGAGGAGTTTGCAATGCTGGAATTTCTGCTGCTTTATTTTGGGCTGGAGGAATCTGTACATGACTCTGTTCTTTGGTCTTTCCAACCTGATCAGTCATTGTAGGCTGCTCTGTGGTCTATACTTCTTTGCCTTTAGAAGTTCCTGTAACTGGTATGCTGGTTTCTTGTGCAGGCTGTTGAGAAGTTCCGGCCGAAGATGTACCAATTTCTAATTGTTGAGGCAACTTGAATGATACCTGTCCAAAATAGTCCAGGTCAAGGGATTTTTCAAGATCTTTCATATCAATTTCCATCTTTTCCTGCTCACTAATCTCTTCTAATAGGGTCCCTTCTACCCATTCATCTTGATTTTCAAACTGTTCAATTTCTGGGATCCTATGATGTATATAAACTGATAGCCTGTTTTTTGTCTTTCTGTCACATATGAAACTATTTGGGTCATATGCCACCCACAAAAAACTTTTCTTCAATCTAAGGTGGTCTTCTAAAATCTTTTCAGCTTCTTGCCATGCATCCCTAGAATTGATGATAAAAGGGCCTAACTGGTTCTTGATTCTTAGCTGAGCCTTTTTCTTTGTGCTACAAAATGGACCTAGTCTGTATTTATAAGCTATCTAAAGTATTCTAGTGCAACTAATCTCATGGGCACATATTTAAGTAACTTGAAAGGGCAAAGTTCACATCCATACATTCTGATTTCTATATGATTTTGATATAGGTACCAGTCCCCTATCCTGTACTGTTTAGGGAGCTGCAGAATCTTCTTCATGTCACCAGTGATCCTAGGAAGGAAAACTCTTATCAATAAAGTGGTTTCTGGATGTAAAAACCAGTCAATGAACTCATTATAAGTATAAGGGGACTCACTGGTATTATGAAAGATGGAACTCCAAAAAATCACAGACCTTCGATTTCCTTTTGAGTCCAATTTCCTGATGGGGAAAGAAAAGTTGTCTATCTGATGATACAACAAAAGATGGTATATAAAAGATGTATATTTGAAGACTCCTTCCCTCTCCAAATTTATGAATTGATGATGGATTTTGTTGGCAATGAAAGTGGCATAGTCATATCTGACAGCAGGGGGCTGTCCTGGAGTAAAAATTGATAGCAAAACTAAGGTGATGTCATCAACATATTCACTGGAATTGAATCCCATGATCAGGGATATCATTTCAACAATGAGTCTACCAGTGTCAGTGAAAAAAGTCTGCAGATAAGGAGGTGGACCTTTAGGCTGGTGCTTTGGTAGCATGAAGGTCTGAGCAATATGACTTATCTTTGATGTGGGAAATTGAGATGATTTTTCAAGTAGATAACCCATGGAAAGAGGAGCAAGGGGTTGAGTGGAGTGAAACTGTATCATTTCGTTAATGGACTTAGCAGTTATGGGAAAAAGGACAGTTTGGGATGGGGACATAACTGCTCTATGGACAGGGTCATAGTTAGCACAGCAATGATGAATTATTTCTGGGGAAAACATGGACTAAGGGGAGGAAATACATGGGAAGATTAGATTCCCACAGTCCAAAAATATCAGAGTTGTTTAGATAGCTATCTCTGACTTGGAAGAAGGCCTGAAGATGGTTCTTGTCACCAGATAAATCTTTTATTTGAAAATCTTTATCTGCAAGAGGTAGATAATCTAAGTCTTTGTGAGGAGAATTAATGGGTGTGACATTTAGGGCAACAGGGGTTTCCATCTTTGGTTCTTGTGGATTCAAAGATGGAAATGGGGGAAATTCTGTGAACGATAGGCAAGACAATAGGTTGGGAGATTTGTATGGCCAATACAAATGTGGAATAGACCTGAATTTGGCTGTTTCTTGTAGAATTTTAAGCAAAAAACCAAAATCACAAGGTTTCAGCGTAGCTTGGATAAATACATGTTTCAAGACGATGAATAATGCCTGCATGGGAGGATGATAGGTTCTAGGCGGTTTTGTAGCAAGGTTATCAACCAGGTGGTGGTCTGCAAGCTTGAACTGTCGATTGGGATGTTGTTTTGCATGGGAGCATAGTCTGCAGTGAATAACAATGAAAATGACTTTTTTCTGCTTTATTTAGCAAAAATAAGGTTGGCGGGACATTTTGGCATTTATTGGGCAGATGACGTTAGCGTGATGTGACACTTTGTCGTTATGCGGAAGGGTGGTAAGGGGTAAACATCACACCGCTTTTGGGGCTAGGCGGTTTTGAACGGAGGGCGAGCAAGCATATGGAGCGGGTGACGTGTGGCGGGAGTACGGCGGAAAACTGCCAGGCGATCGCGGGTTAAAACAAGGTGGGAAGGGCGGTCGCGATATCGCTATCGACCGTTGGATGGGAATGCGATGATCAGACGGCTGACGGGCTTTGGAGATGGCGGGGAGTTATATAGCGGGGCCCGATACATTACATAAGTTAATAAGTATATCGGGGTGATTTATGAACGGTGGGGATAGTTATTAATTAACCTAAAGGGTTAATTAATCCTGTAGTGCGCGACGGGGTAGGTTATTAATAAACTCCAGATAAGTTTATTAATTCCTTTTTAAACAACGTTTATGGTTTATTTAACTGGGGCAGGAATTATATAACATTTCGGGGTTTTTAATATATTTACATAATACGGGAGGGGTTAATTTATCAGGATTTATATAATAATTGTTAAAGTTAATATGAAACAAAACAAAAGCGCTAAGTGTAAAAACAATTGACTTTGTAGTTAAACTTAGGCTAAAGTGGAAAAGGGGTCTTCCAAGCGATATTATGCATTTTCTAAGTAAAATAGGTTTTTTGCTTAGAAAAACTTTATGAAATGAAATGAATGATGGATGGATGATTTCTGAGTACTTAGGCTTTTAGATCATTGGGCCGAGGGTCCGGTCCCTCCAGAAGTCAGAAAAATGCTCTGAGCCCCTTTGATTTTCCAAGTCCTTAATACTTTTAGGGGGAATTAGTGAAATCTTTAGGGGAAAATGTGAATGGAAGTTAGTTATTTATCCTTGCCTTGCTTGAACTGCATCAAGTGTAATGTATGCCTGGGACTGGTGAGGAAAGTAAAGATCAAGACATCTAGAAGCATTTTTCATCACAAGTATCATTCTGCAACATCATCTACCTACCCTACCTACTTTAGCCTGACATTTTTTCTTCTTTATGAGGGTGCACTTAGACTGGCAAACCCTTATCACACTTTTTCTTTTACATATGGAAGTCTATCTAAATCTAACCTTATTACATCCAAGGGCTAAAATTAAATTGTTGAGCTCCTTTTTATTTACTCTACATATCTACTTATCTGCCAAGGTTACACTGTTTGGTCAGATATTTATTCTCTTTCTATAGCATGAAATTGAAAAATGAATGAGCTAAGTTTGAACAGTTTGACTCTTCATCAATTGTGGCATAAACGACAAGCTGCACACAATTACTTATTACAGAAATTGAAATAGTAGTGGCATTTAGACTTGCACACTTTCCTGGTCTATTTTTGTTTGGGGTTCCTTTCTTCTCATTTTTTGACCATTTTTTTCTTTTTACCCTTTGATTTTTCTTTTAAGGTATACCCTCTTTACATTTTTTAAATTTTTTTGATTTTTTGACAATATGGAAAACCTTTGCAACAAGAAAAGGTATGAACATATTACAGAGCTCATCAAGTCAATCATGAAATATGACACCTATTGGTATAGGAGCATAACACCCTCCAAAAAAAAAACCTTAGGATCCCTATGAAATGGTCAGTCTGCAGAGACTTACAAGCAGAGGATGACATCAAAACCCTCATCTATGATGTTAGTCCTTCTATCAGTGAAGAGGAGGCAAAACAAGAAGATGATACAAAGCTAGATGGGATGAGATGAATAAAGAAGAAACTAATACAGAGGACCATGCTGAAACACAAGGAGGATGATGCTGAAACATAGGAAGAAACTGATGGAGATGAGAAAGAATAGCAAAAGGAAGAAGATAAGAAAAACAAAGAGGACAGTAGCAGGAAAAGGAAAACCAGCTAGCATGTATGGCCAGCCTCTCCTTGGAGGCCATCCAGTGTAGGATACCAGCTAAATCCTATGCTCTTTACCTCAGAGAACAATGGCTGCAATTTTAGATTAAGACACTAGCACAAAGGAGCACCATGCCATTTCAGGATTGCAGATAGTTTATTGATCTTTGTGATCAAAGTGCACTAAAGGATGGGACCAAAATGGATAAGTTTTACTTACATAACATGGCCCTCACAGACATGAATAATTTTGATCCTAATGCAGAGCTAGGAGATCTACAATTAATGGCTTCGGCATCATGGCTAAACCATGAGAAGTTAAGGGCTACAAAGATGAAAGAATATTGGCCAGAGAGCAAAATGAACCTCTTTTCATCAAATCTGAACAATAAAATCCCATGGCCCTACTTGGCACCCATACTATAATTGCAAATGATCCTCAGCTGGCACTTAGATATCTTGATGCCCAAGGGCATAGAACACACTGCCACACAATTTGAAGATCAGAGAAAAGAAGAAGAGGAAAAGAGGCAATGGGAAGAAGTAGAAAGGAAAGCAGGCTTCTATGAACAAGAAGAAGAGACCACAACAAAAGCATGGGATGTTAGAGAGGCTACCAGAGCCACTAAGTTGCTCAGAGGATGAGAAACACTTTCAATAGGGGGGTGACGATGAGCCTCATTATTGAGTAATTATATGGGCCTTAATTGGCCTTAATTCACCTCCTAGCTTAGTCAAACCAACTATTCTCACAACTTATTGCATACTTTTGATTATATCTTGTTTATGAAATGAGTTAGAGTCAGATATTTGGATTTGTGGTCTAATGTACATATAATGCAGGAATAAAAGATAAAAGCAAGGAGAAATGCAAGTATAAAGGGTAAAAGCGAAGAACTATAGCAAAGACCTTGGTCAAGACTTGAATGGGACAAGGTAGAGGAATTATAGGAGGTTAATCCTCCTCATCTACTACCCCTCCATTCGAATATTCCTCCACCAGCTCAGAGTGCAAACAACCACATCATGAGGACTAAAAGACAGCCAAGCAAGTGAAAAGGACAGAAAACAATTTATTTTGAGTTGGGAGCCAAACCACCCTAATTTGAGAGGAAGTTGTTGGAGACTTCATATGTATAAATAGAGAGGCTTAGGACCTCACTAGGATTCAGACTTCATTTGTAAAACTCTGTTTTATTTTTGAACTGCAAAGACTTGTGAATTTTCTCTATAATCCATGGTTTCTATAATAAAGATGAGTTCTATTTAAGCCATCTCTGAGTTAAACTTTGAGGGATGAAGCTATTGGGTTAGGGCCTGACCCAAGCAGCCATAACTCCTCTTTAATGTTCTGTTATTCTAGCATAGAATTTTGTTTTGTTTATTTGTTAAGTAGTTTCATGGTTTGCTGATGCATTTTCTCAAGAAGTTTTGGTTCTGATTCATTTGGTTAAGCAACTTTCTGGTTCTATTCATTTATTTGAATAACTTCCTGTTTCTATTCATCTGTTTCAGTAGTTTCATTTTCTGTAGTTTACTGTCATTTGCGGTTTTTTAATTCAGAGGTCAAATTAGAAGAAAATATTACTATCAAGTTGTGCGCAGGTGTCTTGGCCCCATCTCCTCCCTCTGGGACCATGACTTGAGGCAGAGACCCACTAGCAACCCTAAAAATACAGTTTTTGGTTCTCGCATAGGCTATGGAGTTCGTTGTTTGAATGCAGTTAGCTGTATACACTCACTGATTTTCTTTGTTATTTTTCTTTGAAACCGCCTCCAATGCGTTCTTTCTCTATCACTTCCTCACTGTCTGAATTTTCTCTGTAATCCATGGTTTCTATTGTTAACACCCAGGTTGTTCCCTATGACTCCCAAGGGAATACGGCTGGGGTAACCACTAACCAATCTTTGGGTTACAGTTCCTAGCCTAACTGCAACCAGAGAGGGCTCTCTCTTTATGATTTGTCTTTGTTATAGTTGTGTTTTAGGCTAGTTATGATGCTTAGGTTTTGTTTATGTTTTGGTTGAAGGATCTCTTTCAGGTCCTATGATGTAATACTTTGATGGTGAGTTTCTATTGGGCAATGGAGTCTAGATGCTGTCAGATGATCTTATATGTTGAGTTGTGTTGTAACTGCAAGGCCTATTGTGTATTTAACAGACAAGTTTAAACTTGAGTGATGATATATGTCAACCAGCAGAAATCTGTTGGGAATTTTCTGTTATGTTGGTGAAAAGAAAGTGAACGCAGAGCACAGGAGCAAAGTATGAATTCCTGTGACAGTGGTCAATGTGAAAGATGTATTCTGAAAGTGCAGCAGCTTAAGAATCACACTTTATATAGATTACACCTGAAGAAAACATTTATAAACAACACAGACTGAACTCAGGGTGCTCAGTGAGCAAATCCTGGGAATTATTCTTTTTCTCTGTTGCTTAATATTGGAAATCAGATAGCGTATATGGATTTATAACAAAACAAACTAAACATGGAGAAAGTTACAGATACTTATTGCATGGTAAGATACGCAGGGATCCAGCAGTCATGAACAGGCACAGAACATCTTCAACACACCAAGCATCCACGAAATTCCATTGCTTCCTTTATTAACTTTCAGAAAATGATTACAGCATAAGAGACCCTTCAGGAGAAATTCACAACAACCCTTGCTATCTCATGCGAAGGGGATTTTATAGAAATATGTATACAAAATATCTCAGGTCTTGAGTCATCTGAGAGAGAAAAAATATCTTTAGTGGCATTCAGAAAGTAGGCAAGGAGTTATTACAATGTTAAATGCAGCGTAAATGCCCTTTATGTCTGTCAGAGGATTGTTTTGACTTTTAAGAGTCACTGAGTCGGTTGCTTTACTCTGTGTTAATTCTGGAGATACGCATTTACTTTTGGCTGCGCAGTGTGTTTTCGGGTTTGCCAGCTGTGGTTCTCTTTTTATGCTTTGTTGGCCTCTACATCCGCTGAGTTGGCTCAGCTCTGATCTGTGATGCCTGCTGACTCTGTTGACTGCTCTTTTATCATAATTTGTAGAAAAAACAGAAGTTGGTGAATAACTTACTGTTTTTACAAGATTCTCTGGATTGCATCTGTCCACCATTCCTGTGTAGGGAGCTGATGCCTGAGGATGGCCTCCATTGTCTCTTCAGCTTCTGTATATTTGAAAAAATTTGGGGCTACATCAAACAAGTGATTAATTTCATTCATTACAAAAAGTAGATTTTCTATCTTACTATAGAAAATCTGTCCTGTAATAGGCCCTGTGTCTTCTGAAGTGCTGGCCTTTTCATTGACTTGTGCTGAGGCAAAAACATTTACTCTTTTAGCATATTGTTCATGGGTGAATAATTTCCCTCCGCTGTTCAGTAAGCTAGGGAGTCCTCTATTCTGCAATACCTGGAATCTCTCCATGAACTTGTTTACCTCTGTTTGCATATCTTGGGTTCTTCTGTCCAATGTCTGTACCAGATTTCTAAGAGTAAGAACCCTCTTGATCATTTGAATAGTCTCAGTTCTATTCGCAATTCCCATGGTGGCCAACTGAGAACTTGTTTTGTGATTGAGCACATTCATCATTCTTGTAGCAATTTCAGGCATATTTCCCAATAAGGCCCTTGATGTTCGGATTTCCCTCTGTGCCTTTGGGATGAGCTCTAGTTGCTCATGGATTGTCTCGATGTATGGCCATTGGTTGTTGATGGATTGACCAATATTGGACCATATCATTGCTTTGATCTCAGCTATGATTTTATCTAGCTTGAGCTCATTCTCAAGCTCCTTGATCTTGTCTTTAAGAGCTTTGATTTCCTTGGCCTTTTCTCCCACTTCTCTTTTTGTCTTGTCATGCCTTTCATTTACCTTGGCCAGCTTTTCCTTAGTTTCATTCAGCTCTGTCATCTGGGCTTCCAAAACTTGTATTTCATTCTTTAGCTTCTGCATGTCCAGGATCTGATCTGTGCTGATGGGTGCTGCTGAAGTAGATGTGGCTGTTTGTTCAGTCTGCTGATGTGGAGGCGCAGTAGTAGGAACAGTCTCATCAAGATTGATGACTTGTGGAGAGGGCTGAGATGTCTGCCCTTCTTGTGCTTGTTTTGATGATGCTTGTAGAGGTGCTTGTGCAGCTTCATATTGCCCCAATTTTTCTTGTGCCTTCACAAGCTCTTTGTAAATGGAAATTAGCAGGGCAGTAGAATCCTGCTCATACCTTTGCTTTGCTACCTCATCAGTCTGTGGATGGATAGTGGCTGGAATTTTGATCTTCTTTCTCAGTGCAGCCATGTCAGCATCTCTAAGTTTCATGATCTCTTGTATCCCTTTGATGTCATTGGGATTGTGCCCAATTTCTACAATGATTTCCTCCAGGGTTCTTATCCTGTTGTCTTTGGCCTGAGAAGAGGCCCTCTCCAGTTCTAGCTAGGAAGCTGTGGCATTCAGACTGCTTGTTAATTTGTAATTCTCCAAAGTTTTGTCGGCCAATGAAGCATACACCATTTCGCCAGTTTGCTTATGCAGCTCAATTTTGTCCATAGGGTGTATGTCTTTGGCAAGGACCTCTAGGTTAGTCCTAAGATAGTCAGCATTGGATTGTGGCCGGAGTGCCGTAGGCATAAAGTGACTCATTGTCAATTTGCCTTCACTTACATCAAAAGCAGACATAAGTCTCTGCTGATTGGAAGGGGCCATGTTTAGCAAGTGATTGTACAGTTGTACTTTGATAGGGTCACTCCTCCTCTTAATGTCTATAAATTGCTGCTTGATGCTTACTTGTCCTTCTTTCTGCTGGCTGGAGGAGCTGACCTCCCCTCCCATGGTCCTGTCCTGTTCCTGCTGGAAGGAACTTGCTGAGGCTTCTCTGCTGGGTGGGCCCATGCCCAATGCCTCTCTTATTGCTATATCCTCCTCTGGAAAATCATTGAGTCTCTGCCTTTTCTCTCCCTGGTCTATAGAGGATGTCAGGGGAGTCTCTCTGTCCCTTTTTCTAAAGACAAATGTATCCTCCTTTTGATGGGTTTGGAGGACCGAGGCATCAAAGGTGGTGTCCTGTCTTGTAGGTGCCGTTCTTTCAGTGGTCTGAGGAGTCTCCACTGTTTTCTTTTGCTGGGCAGACTGCTCCTGCCCTTGTTTTTCTTGATGTTGTTGATCTTGCTGTTCTGATTCTTCTTGCTGCCCTTGCTGCAGCCCTTCTGCTTGCTGCTGTTGGTTTTGTTGTTGTTGCTGCTGCTCCTGCTCTGCCTCCATCTCCTTTTCTTTGCCCTTCTCTGGTATCTTTCCAGCAACTCTTGTAGTTTGCTGTGGGGTAGTTGAAGAGGACGCTGCTACTCCAATTTGTGTGCCTGGTAGTGAGGGGACCTGTGAATAAAACTCAAGGTCAGCCATCTTCTTTTGGTTGTTTAGAGCTCTTTGATTAAGCTCTTCTTGTGTAACATCTTCTTCCAGAGTGCCTCTCTTCCATTTGCTTTGGTTGGCATGTTTTTCTATGTGAGGAAGGTTGCAATGATCATAGGCAGATAGTTTGTATTTCAGCCTTCTCATGGTTATGAAGTTGTTAGGGTCATAAGGTTTCCATAGGAAGCTGTATTTGAGACCCAACCCCCCAAGTATTCTATCTGCTTCCTTCCACCCTTCATCCCTTTCATTATAGAGGAAATGGCCAAGTTGACTTTTGACCTTTAGCTGTGCCTTTTTACCTCTGCCTGAGAAGTGGAACATATCCACAAAGCCAAACTGCCTGAAGTATTCCAAGGCAAATAGCCTCATAGGCACAAATCTGGGTAGTCTAAATGGGGGCAACTCACACCCATATATTCTAATGACGGTGTGGTGTTGGTAGAAATACCAATCCCCAATACTGTATGCTTTTGATAGCTGAAGGAGTCTTTTCATCTCATCTGTCAATCTGGGAGGAGGTGAACCCAACAGTAGAGTCAAGGCTGGATGGATGAAAAGATCAATAAATTCGCAGTAGGTGTATGGAGAATAGCTTACTATGTGAAAAACGGATGTCCAATACACTACTGATCTCAGACTGCCCTGTGCATCTTGTCTCTTCTTTGGGAAGGAGAACTTATCATGCTGGAAGTATAGGAGCAGATGATATAGGTAAGAGGTGTATCTAAATACCCTTTCTCTTGACAAATTCATCAATTGGTCATGCATCTTGTCTGATATATATGTGGCATAATCATAGTAGATTGGCTTCTTTCCTGGGGAAAACATAAGCATCATTTGTATAACTGTTTCATCCACATGTTCTATTGAATCATATCCCAGGATGGGACTGATCATGTCAACCAGGTCTAGGCCCAATTGGTTGAGGTAAACACAGTTGATAGGAGGAATTTGTAGAGTGTCAGCCTTGATGAACAGCTGGTTGATCTTAGTAATTTGGGCCTCTGTGGTTCTGGCTCCCTGTACTATTAAATCAGCTAATGACAGAGGGACCAACTTTTGATCTGTGTTGAACTGCAACATCTCCTTGATGGCTTCAGGGGTAATGAGGAACATAATTGAGCCTGAAGAGTCCAGCACTGCCCTCTGGGATGCATCATAGTGGTCAGCAACTAAGTAGACAAGCTCAGGGCATTGATTAACCTGAGGAAGCTTGAATATCGGGAGAAATGAATCCCAAATTCCCAGGATGTCTGTCCCCCTCTCATGTTTGATCTTTATTTCATTGAGGATTTGTAAATGGAACCTGCTTCTGCTCAACATCTCCTCTGATATCTTGTAGTCCAAGTCTGCTAATGCTCTGGTGTCCAATGTTCTATTAGGGACATTCAGGGGAGCCACATTGAGGGCTATAGGAGCTACAGGGGGGTCCATGACTCTTCTTTAGGATTTCTGCTTGCTCAAGGACTGTGTTACTATGCAGAGTAACACCAACAAGGTTTCTTTGCAGAGAATGATGGTTTTGTAAGTGAAAGGTGGAAGTAAGCCTGCAGCAGTTGAAATACTGCCTCTGTGTGATTAGGTGGGTGGCAGAAATGTTCAGAGGATACTCTTTTGTGGTGTATTTATCTCCTGCAGGTGACGGGTTCACGATTGCGCGAACCGGTGACAGTTTTTCTTTCGAATTACCGACAATTGGTTCGACAGAGGCTCAGTGATGGCTCTGGTTCAGTTTAAATGTCAATTTCGGTGGCATTTAACGATGAATTTGGAGTCTTAAGGTCTGTTACTCATTGACATGTGAAATGCAGCGAAAATGGAGTTTCAGAGCTCAAATGAGGAATACCTGTAAATTTGGACCGGTCAGAGCTTGTTGGCGCTGAAGAAATGGACGTTCTGGTGGTCAGGAAACACTTTTCCGCGGCCGGTGCAGGTTTAGACGTAGTTTTGCATGCAGAATAAAACGATGACGAACGCACAAAAATGACAAAAAACACGAATTTTTGGCTAAAATAGACCTTTTGGTGCTTTTGGCGCGAATCCGTGCTGACGTCAGCATGACGTCATTGGTGGGGTCAAGGTCGGATGACGTCATGCTGACGTCATCGGGTGACGTGGCGGGGTCTGGTTGGTCCACAGGGGCAGTGAGATGGCAGGACAGGTGGACCAATGGCAGGGCAAGGGAATGACGAGACAGCGTACCTGGGTGCCGGAGCGCTGACATGTTGCTGACGCGGCGAGGTCGTAAGCGAGCGGGATGGGAAACCGACAGTGGTTTCGTATCGCACCACTTCTTGTACGGGGGCGGTATCTGTCAGTTGTACCTCCGACTCATTGTGATGAGGGCGCGTGGCAGCGGAGTGACGTACTCAAAATACGGACGTCGGGAGATAAGTTTCGGGCAACGGATGAGCTCCGACGTCATGGTGACCGTTAGATCTGCAGAGGTTAATCGGACGGTGGTCGAATGACTGACGTGACAGGGGGATAGTACACATAAATGTCAGACGTCGGAAGGACTCCGACGCGTTCAGGGCCGTCGGATCTGGAGGGCCTGATCTAACGGTCATCGGGGAGGTGACATGGGCAGTGTATACGGAATCGGGCGGAGGCATAAAAACATGCTTTGAACGAATTTCCAATGTATTTCAAAAAAAAACAATTTACATGCGCTAACCTTGGTTATAGAGCGGAAGGTGGGTTTTTCATGTTTTTTGCTCTTTGAAGCGGGTGAAGGTGGGAATTTAGGCTTTTTAGGGGTTTTTTATGTGCAAAAGGGGTTAAAAATAGAGGATTTAGCTCATGAAGGGAAGGGGTATTTGGCATAGGTTCATCAACATGACCTGGTGTCATCTGATCCCTGACTCGAGACTTTATTGGCTATAATGCCAAGGGGGTGGGTATTTATAAGATTTTGGGGTTTATACACCTTGGTGTTAGTAATATTAGGGAAAAAGTGATATAAGGGATTTATATAATAGGGTCAGTGTTAGCATGGAGTAGAGGGTAAGTTGAGGGGGAAACCATTAAGTTTATGTGAAATAAACTTGGTTTTAAGAGTAGATCAAAATGAAAAGATCTTTAGACAAGAAATGTGGCTTCTAGAGATTAAGAACCACCATGAAACCTTAGTCTTTTCCATGAATCTAAGCTGATGGGGGAATGTTAGAAATGAAATTGGAGGGGAATGAGGGAAATTAGTCATGCTTCCTGCTGTAACTTTTGCTTTGATGCCCACCATCACCATTCTTGCCATGATAGGGATAACCTTTCTGCAACCCCAACTACCTACCCAGCTACTTACCTAGCATTTTTATTTCTTCTTGGAGGGTGCATTTGGACTTGCAGACCCTTACCTGCCTTTTCTTTTCTTTGGCTTTTTTCTTTTGCTTTTTCTATCTAGCTCTACCCTTATCTCTTCCAAGGTCCCAGATTAAGCTGTTGGGAACCTTTTCTTCTCTACCTAAACTAGTTGTCTGCCAAGATTAAGCTGTTTGGACAGACTTCTTTCTCTAGTCTATAGCAGAAAATTGAACACATGGCATGATCCAGATTAAACTGTTGGATCATCCATCAAAATTGAAATAAGGTCATCAACATTGAAACACTTTACACACCTTCTTGTTCTCCAAGAAATATGGGATCTTTGTGATATCAAAGCAGAGCATATTTGGACTTTCTCTTGCCAATCATGAAATATGAAACCTATTGGTATAGGTATCCAACAGTGGCTCCACATGGGGATGGTTTTTCTTTTGAAAGACCAAGAACAACAGGTCAGATTGCCTTGCTCTTTGACTGCCCATACCAATCTTGAAATTTGCTGTTTTGATGTGTCAAAATTGTGTGCTTTTTCCTTGGAAGACCTCTGATTCTATTTGCCTTTGCTGGTTGGTGAATAACTTGGAAAACTGTATTTTACAATCTAAAACAGAAAATAATATGTACATCTGCATATATACAATGAATCCTTGGGTTGCACTCATGGGAATAAGTCAAAATAGTGCTTCAGCATCCTGCCATTGACAGGACCTTCATCCAAGTCAGTTTCAGTCAGACTTTTAAGGAAGTAGGTGTTGTTACCTTGGACTGCTTGGACAGCAAATGGTCCTCTCCATAAAGAATCAAATTTTCCATGTTTTCCTTTCTCTTCTCTTCTTGCATCCCACTTTAGGACTTTGTCTCCCACATTGAAATCTTCTGCTTTGGTTCTTCTATCAAAGGCCTTTTTTAATTTTTCTTGTAATATCTGCACTCTGCTGAAAACTTGTTCTCTAGTTTGCTGTAAACAGATTATCTGATTGATCCTCCTTTGCATATCATTTGGCTCTGCTTGACTCTCTTGCAGAAGCTTCATAACAGGCACTCCTAGTGATGAAGGAAATTTGGCTTCTAATCCATAGACTAACTCATATGGGCTGGTCCCAATTGATCTTTTTGTTGTTAGTCTATCTGCCCATAAAGCATTGACTAGTTTCTTATGCCAGTTCTTTTTGTTCTCTTCCAGCACCTTCTTTATGATATTTATTAAACTTTTGTTTGATGATTCAGCAAGGCCATTTCCTTGGGGATAGTATGCAGTAGAGTGGCCCAGAGTAATATGAAATTTATGGCAGAAGTTCACCATCTTCTTGGATCTGAAAGCAGCAGCATTGTCTGTTATTATTTTGTCTGGACAGCCAAATCTAGCCAGTATATTGTTTTCCAAAAACTGAATGATTACTGAATCATTTGCTTGTCTGCATGGGGCAGCTTCAATCCACTTGGTGAAGTAGTCTGTTGCTGTTAAAATCCATCTGTGTTGGCCTGAAGATGAGGGATGAATTTCCCCAATGAAATCCAAGCCCCATTGTTGGAAAGGTCTCTCTGTTGCAATGGGCCTTAAGGGAAGTGGCAGCAACTGTCTTTTGCCCTCAAACACTTGGCATTTGTGGCATGAGGTTGTGAATTTCTTAACATCAGAGAACATGGTGGGCCAGTAATAACCAGCCCTCAATATCTTGTCCACAGTGGACTTCCAGTACAAATGTCCACCACAGTCTCCTGCATGGAAGTCTTGCATGATATTGTTAGTTTCATTCTCCATTAGACAGTGCAGCAATATACCTTCATGGTTTTTCCAAAGTAAATTTCCATCCATCACACAAAATTTAGATGTTTTCATTTTTAGGAACCTACACTTAGTTCTGGACAGTCCTGGGGGAGCACACAGGTTTTGTAACACATAACAGATATCAGAGTACCAAGGAGATTGTTCAAAGGCTACATTGATCTTTGGAGTCGCCAGCTCTGTTTCACTGTCCAGTTGATTGATATCTAGGGCTTGGAAATTTGCTTCTGTCATTAATTTGGCCAAGCCTTGCCCTTTTATTAGCTTTGTAGGTTTTATTTCAATGTCAAATTCTAGTATGTTTGCAATCCATTTTCCTCTTCTGCCCTCTAAGTTTTCTTGGGTGAGAATGTCTTTGACAATAGGACTTGGTACATAAGCCACCACATGGGAATAAAGGATGTAAATCCTAAAGTCTTTAATAGCTTTGATCAAAGCATAGGCTTGTTTCTCCATAATTTGATACTTTAGAGGGGCATCTCTAAGAGCTCTGCTGAAGAAGGCAATAGGCTTCTCATTCCCTTGATCATCTTTCTGTAATAAAACAGCAGCAATAGTATGCTGGGAGGCAAAAGAGAAGATGATAAAGTCTCTGTCAAACTGAGGATTGGTTAACACTGGGGTTTGAGTCAAGGCCAATTTTATACTTTCAAAGGCTTGTTTCGCTTCAACAGTCCATTTTACTTTCGAATCCTTTTTCAACATGTTGTTTAATAATCTGATTAGTTCTGCTAAATTCGGGATAAACCTTCTTAAAAAGTTAATTTTTCCTAAGAATCCCTGCAACTCCTTGACATTCCTTGGATGTGGCATTTGTAGGATAGCTTGTATCCTATCTGGATCAATTCTTATGCCATCTTTTGAAATAATGTGCCCTAAGAGTTTCCCTTCTTCCAAGCCAAATAGTGACTTCTTGGGGTTTAAGGAAATACCATATTTCCTGCATGTTATGAAAATCTGTCTCAAATGTTTCAGGTGTTCTTGGTCAGATTTTGAAAAGGGTGTAAGATCATCTAAGTAAATGACCAAGAAGTCATGAATCTCTTTTGCAAAAGCAATGTCCATTGCTCTTTGAAACGTTGCCCCTGCATTTTTCAATCCAAAGGGCATTTTTACATACTTGAAAGTTCCCCATGGGGTTGTAAATGCAGTTTTGTCTTGATCATCAGGGTGTACCAAGATTTGATTAAAGCCTGAGAATCCATCAAGCAATGATATCCTTGAAGCCCCCACCACTCTTTGGAGAATGTGATCCATTTTTGGTAAAGGATAGTTATCTTTGAGTGATACTTGATTTAAATTCCTTAAGTCTACACAAAGTCTAATCTCACCAGTCTTTTTTCTTGTAGGGACTAAATTTGAAATCCACTCAGAGAACCTGATTGGTGCTATGATACCAGCCTTGAACATTTTATGCAATTCTTTTTCAATGGAAGGAAGGAGTACAGGATTGATCCTTCTCAATTTTTGTTTGAATGGTTTTTGATTAGGTTTGAGGGGAATGGTATGCTGGATGACAGAAGTATCATAGGACTTTAGATCCTCATAACCCCATGCAAAAACATCTTGAAACTCTTTAAAGAGGTCAATGTATTTGGGTTTTTGATCGGGGGCAAAGAAGCAGATAGCTTTATTATTTTAGGCTTGTCAATAGTACCAATGTTGCATTCTTCAACTGCTGCATCTTTGGCTTCCTGGGGACGTCATTTGAATCAAAAATGTCCTCTAGTGGGGTAAGGCCTACTGGAAGGAAATTGTCTTTGAGTTGTATGATTTCAGCTTCAGCGCTGTTCACCTCTTCACAGTCAATTTGGTGAATTTGCTGAATGTTTTCATTGTTGAAAATGGTTGGATTCAGTAATTGTTTTGTTGTTCTAGGTGATATTGGCTGAGCCGACTGTTGGAACTGTATTTGTGATTGACTTGCTGACTCAAGTATTTGTGATTGACTTGCTGACTCAAGTATTTGTGATTGACTTGCTGACTCAATGTCAATATTTAATCCTGTGAACTCTTGTTGTAAGGTTAAAAAATTGTTTATTTGCATGTCATTCTCAAATACTTGCCATTCTTTGACATTGTTTGGGATGGAAGGTCTGTATCTGACCTCGGCTGTGAAACAGTTGTTGGGTTCTAGTGGGAATTTGAAGGTGCTGGCAAATGTTGCCAAACTGTGTGCGTGGAGATTGTGGCCCCTTGAAATTTTTGTGATAAAGAACTCCGAGAAAGTCTCCAATATTTCAATTACAGCAGACCTGTAGGACCTCAATCTTTTGTCATTGGTGACAAAACTCCCTTTCACTTGTTGAATCACTAGATCAGAATCTCCCATGATGGAGAGCCTAGGAGCTTGTAATGATTTTGCTAGCTTGAGACCTAGTAACAGAGCTTCATATTCTGCCATGTTATTAGTGCATCTAAAATTTAATCTATAAGCCCTGCCTTCTGCATGGTCTTTCCCTTTGTTATGTATCCAAACTCCAGCTCCTGCCCCTAACTTGTTAACTGAGCCATCAAATTCTAGGACCCACAGGATATCTTGCTGAAAAGGAGGTTTAACAATCTGTTCATGGGATGGCAATGTAAGCAGGAGTTGGGGTTTCTTTTCCAGCTTGTTTTCTAGGACAGTTTCATCACTTGTTTGACAATCTTTGACAACTAGAGGAGGGATGATGTCTATTGTTGGACTGATTGATGTTTTGTGGGTGCTACTTGCTTGATTAATGTTTTGTTCTTGCAAGAATTTGTTAGTCCCAATATCATTGTTTGAGAGGCTTGCGCTGTCATTGAAGAGAATGAAGGAGTCTATGTCTGAATGGACAGCATATATTGGGAAATTTTGAGGCTTTTCTTCACTGCTGACCATGTACTTCATGAGTGTTTCCCTGTAAAGTCTTTTTGGTTGCCCAAAGACAGAGATGGTGGCATATGACATATCTAATTGCAAGGAGCCTTGGAGTTTGGCTCCCCATGATCTTGATAACAGCATCCCATATTTAGGTGGGATATCAGCGACTACAACATCCATTAGAATGGTTTTGTTGGGATATTGAACCAGAGACACACATAAATCTTTTATTAGGCCTAAACATTTGACTTGGCTAGAATCAAAGGAAAACAGGTCTTTGTATGGTCTTGTTATATCCAAGTTCAATCTTTCCATGACTGCTTTTGGCATAAGGTTGTGAGAGGCGCCTGAGTCGAACATTGCATTATGCAGTATTTTATCATGAACATGCAGGCTGACATAAAAAGGTAATATCCCTGTGACTACTGTTTTTCCATCTACCTCTGGGCCAAACAGTAATTCCGGAGTGTCATCTAGCACATTTACATCATCTTTGCTATTAGTGAGTTGAAGGGATTTCTTGATCTGTTGCTTGTAGATGTCATGCTTGGCTAGCTCTGAGAGGGGAATTGCTATTTTTAGCTTACCAATCTCTGTGCCTAGGTCAAAAGGTTTGTCAGCTTGGGCTTTGGAGTCACGGATAGCAGACCTTTCTTTGATCATTAAATCTTCTTGTTGGATTTCATCTTGACTTCGAGACCTGCCCTTTTCACTCATGTTTTGAGGGGTAGTATTTAAATCAGGGTGAGAGGACGAAGTTGCCATGGGCTGTTGTAGTGGTGACAGTAGTTCAGTAACCTCTTCAACCACTACTTCTTTTGTAGGCAAGTTTGTTTTGTCATTAGGTTCTGTGACTGTGGTTTCTTTAGACTGCTGTTTATCTTTTATCTTTTCAGGCTGATTTACATTCACAGTCCTACTCCTTAGTTTGTACTGTTTATGGACTTCATAGACAACAGTATCATATCCTTGTTTAAAATCAAAAGATTCTCCTGACTTGGTTTGGAATGTTTTGATTTCATCCTCCTCATGGTCCTCTTGTGTTAAGAAAACATGGCTTTTACCATCCAGACCCATTAAGTTAATCTCCGGATCTTGGTTAAGCTCATTAGATGTGGAAGTTTCCGCATAATTTTCTTGAAAAGGGGGTCTAATGTCTTGGTCAGCACTTGTCTTTCCTATGTTTGGGTTCTGAGTTCTCCTAAAATTCGGATTTCTAGGAGGGTTGCTTTGTGATGCTTCCCATGATGACTTTCTTTCAACTGATTCCACTCTTTCACCCAATCTCTTCATGCTATTTAGTATTGCATCTAACTTCTGATCAAAGCCCGAGGGTTCTTCTTTGAAGGTAGTCCTTTTCTCCAACTTTGCCCTGTTTCTTTTGGCAATTAGGTTAGCCTCTACTGTGACAGCAACTCTTTGAGCTTCTGCAAGGGTTGGAGGATCTCTTTCTTTCAACTGATAGGCCATATCAGGGTCAAAACCGTCAGGGAATTTATAAAGGGCTAAATCAGGAGGGGGCCTTAGGTTCTGTGGGATAGCATTATATACATTGTTAAACCTAGCACAATATTCCAAAACTGTTTCTTGGGGACCTCTCTTGATAGTGTCATATTCACCAAGTACGTGGAGAGGATCTTTCTTCTTCTCCCATCTCTCAGTAAAAGCTTCGTAAAGCTGATCAGGTGTTGTAATGGAGTTTGCATTGAGGGATCTGAACCAAGTTCTAACATCCCCAGTTAAACTTTGAACAAAAATTCTCATTCTGACAGTGTCATCATCTATTTCATAGGTCTCAAAGTGGTCTTGCATCTTCTTGGCATGCTGGATAGCTGTTAGAGAGCCATTTGAGTCAAAATATGAGATTTTACTTTGATAATCTTGAGGTAAAGCTGCAGCATTAGCTGGTATCTGCAGAGGTGCATACCTGTTAGCCATGTTTATGGGATTTATAGGGTTGACAGGAATAAATGGGACAACAGGAATTACTTGTATAACAGGGTTATATGCAGTGGATGAAGGCGAAAGAGGAGGACTTTGAGATGTTGATAGTGAACTAGGGGAACTAGGGGTGGACCGGAAAAGAACTTTGCAAGGAGTGGGAATGAGGCTAGGGTGATCTGAACTTATACTTGAATCAGCAGGCTTCTCCTGCTTTTGCTGTCTCCTAATGTTTTTTGGAATGGTATTTGGATTATCAACAATGATGGGTTGATTAGGGTCAGGGTTTGCCCTAGTGTGCCTTGGGTTTCTCTTGGGAGCCAGCTTCTAATTATTCTTTAGAACTTGTGTAGGAAGTTTATATATGCAAGGACTGGATGAAAATTTTGGAATGGCTATATATGTTTCAAAGCTAGGATGAAGATTCCCTAACTAGCTCTTCCCTAAAGCTGTCCCTGTGTTGCAGAAACAGTTCTAAGGCCTCTTGGCTGGTTTCAGGCTTGATGGTAGCTTTGGAAGATAGATAGTAATTGAAAAATTTTAAGAAGTCCCCAGCGGAGTCGCCAATTATGTTAACACCCAGGTTGTTCCCTATGACTCCCAAGGGAATACGGCCGGGGTAACCACTAACCAATCTTTGGGTTACAGTTCCTAGCCCAACTGCAACCAGAGAGGGCTCTCTCTTTATGATTTATCTTTGTTATAGTTGTGTTTTAGGCTAGCTATGATGCTTAGGTTTTGTTTATGTTTTGGTTGAAGGATCTCTTTCAGGTCTTATGATGTAATACTTTGATGGTGAGTTTCCATTGGGCAATGGAGTCTAGATGCTGTGAGATGATCTTATATGTTGAGTGTGTTCTAACTGCAAGGCCTATTGTGTATTTAACAGACAAGTTTAAACTTGAGTGATGATATATGTCAACCAGCAGAAATCTGTTGGGAATTTTCTGTTATGTTGGTGAAATGAAAGTGAACGCAGAGCACAGGAGCAAAGTATGAATTCCTGTGACAGTGGTCAATGTGAAAGATGTATTCTGAAAGTGCAGCAGCTTAAGAATCACACTTTATATAGATTACACCTGAAGAAAACATTTATAAACAACACAGACTGAACTCAGGGTGCTCAGTGAGCAAATCCTGGGAGTTATTCTTTTTCTCTGTTGCTTAATATTGGAAATCAGATAGCGTATATGGATTTATAACAAAACAAACTAAACATGGAGAAAGTTACAGAGACTTATTGCATGGTAAGATACGCAGGGATCCAGCAGTCATGAACAGGCACAGAACATCTTCAACACATCAAGCATCCACGAAATTCCATTGCTTCCTTTATTAACTTTCAGAAAATGATTACAGCATAAGAGACTCTTCAGGAGAAATTCACAACAACCCTTGCTATCTCATGCGAAGGGGATTTTATAGAAATATGTATACAAAATATCTCAGGTATTGAGTCATCTGAGAGAGAGAAATATCTTCAGTAGTGTTCAGAAAGTAGGCAAGAAGTTATTACAATGTTAAATGCAGCGTAAATGCCCTTTATGTCTGTCAGAGGATTGTTTTGACTTTTAAGAGTCACTGAGTCGGTTGCATTACTCTGTGTTAATTCTGGAGATACGCATTTACTTTTGGCTGCGCAGTGCGTTCTCGGGTTTGCCAGCTGTGGTTCTCTTTTTCTGCTTTGTTGGCCTCTACATCCGCTGAGTTGGCTCAGCTTTGATTTTATGATGCCTGCTGACTTTGTTGACTGTTCTTTTATCATAATTTGTAGAAAAAACAGAAGTTGGTGAATAACTTACTGTTTTTACAAAATTCTCTGGATTGCATCTGTCCACCATTCCTGTGTAGGGAGCTGATGCCTGAGGATGGCCTCCATTGTCTCTTCAGCTTCTGTATATTTGAAAAAATTTGGGGCTACATCAAACAAGTGATTAATTTCATTCATTACAAAAAGTAGATTTTCTATCTTACTATAGAAAATCTGTCCTGTAATAGGCCCTGTGTCTTCTGAAGTGCTGGCCTTCTCATTGACTTGTGCTGAGGCAAAAACATTTACTCTTTTAGCATACTGTTCATGGGTGAATAATTTCCCTCCGCTGTTCAGTAAGCTAGGGAGTCCTCTATTCTGCAATACCTGGAATCTCTCCATGAACCTGTTTACCTCTGTTTGCATATCCTGGGTTCTTCTGTCCAATGTCTGTACCAGATTTCTAAGAGTAAGAACCCTCTTGATCATTTGAATAGTCTCAGTTCTATTTGCAATTCCCATGGTGGCCAACTGAGAACTTGTTTTGTGATTGAGCACATTGATCATTCTTGTAGCAATTTCAGGCATATTTCCCAATAAGGCCCTTGATGTTCGGATTTCCCTCTGTGCCTTTGGGATGAGCTCTAGTTGCTCATGGATTGTCTCGATGTATGGCCATTGGTTGTTGATGGATTGACCAATATTGGACCATATCATTGCTCTGATCTCAGCTATGATTTTATCTAGCTTGAGCTCATTCTCAAGCTCCTTGATCTTGTCTTTAAGGGCTTTGATTTCCTTGGCCTTTTCTCCCACTTCTCTTTTTGTCTTATCATGCCTTTCATTTACCTTGGCCAGCTTTTCCTTAGTTTCATTCAGCTCTGTCATCTGGGCTTCCAAAACTTGTATTTCATTCTTTAGCTTCTGCATGTCTAGGCTCTGATCTGTGCTGATGGGTGCTGCTGAAGTAGATGTGGCTGTTTGTTCAGCCTGCTGAGGTGGAGGCACAGTAGTAGGAACAGTCTCATCAAGATTGATGACTTGTGGAGAGGGCTGAGATGTCTGCCCTTCTTGTGCTTGTTTTGATGATGCTTGTAGAGGTGCTTGTGCAGCTTCATATTGCCCCAATTTTTCTTGTGCCTTCACAAGCTCTTTGTAAATGGAAATTAGCAGGGCAGTAGAATCCTGCTCATACCTTTGCTTTGCTACCTCATCAGTCTGTGGATGGATAGTGGCTGGAATTTTGATCTTCTTTCTCAGTGCAGCCATGTCAGCATCTCTAAGTTTCAGGATCTCTTGTATCCCTTTGATGTCATTGGGATTGTGCCCAATTTCTACAATGATTTCCTCCAGGGTTCTTATCCTGTTGTCTTTGGCCTGAGAAGAGGCCCTCTCCAGTTCTAGCTGGGAAGCTGTGGCATTCAGACTGCTTGTTAATTTGTAATTCTCCAAAGTTTGTCGGCCAATGAAGCATACACCATTTCGCCAGTTTGCTTATGCAGCTCAATTTTGTCCATAGGGTGTATGTCTTTGGCAAGGACCTCTAGGTTAGTCCTAAGATAGTCAGCAGTGGATTGTGGCCGGAGTGCCGTAGGCATAAAGTGACTCATTGTCAATTTGCCTTCACTTACATCAAAAGCAGACATAAGTCTCTGCTGATTGGAAGGAGCCATGTTTAGCAAGTGATTGTACAGTTGTACTTTGATAGGGTCACTCCTCCTCTTAATGTCTATAAATTGCTGCTTGATGCTTACTTGTCCTTCTTTCTGCTGGCTGGAGGAGCTGACCTCCCCTCCCATGGTCCTGTCCTGTTCCTGCTGGAAGGAACTTGCTGAGGCTTCTCTGCTGGGTGGGCCCATGCCCAATGCCTCTCTTATTGCTATATCCTCCTCTGGAAAATCATTGAGTCTCTGCCTTTTCTCTCCCTGGTCTATAGAGGATGTCAGGGGAGTCTCTCTGTCCCTTTTTCTAAAGACAAATGTATCCTCCTTTTGAGGGGTTTGGAGGACCGAGGCATCAAAGGTGGTGTCTTGTCTTGTAGGTGCCGTTCTTTCAGTGGTCTGAGGAGTCTCCACTGTTTTCTTTTGCTGGGCAGACTGCTCCTGCCCTTGTTCTTCTTGATGTTGTTGATCTTGCTGTTCTGATTCTTCTTGCTGCCCTTGCTGCAGCCCTTCTGCTTGCTGCTGTTGGTTTTGTTGCTGTTGCTGCTGCTTTTGCTCTGCCTCCATCTCCTTTTCTTTGCCCTTCTCTGGTATCTTTCCAGCAACTCTTGTAGTTTGCTGTGGGGTAGTTGAAGAGGACGCTGCTGCTCCAATTTGTGTGCCTGGCAGTGAGGGGACCTGTGAATAAAACTCAAGGTCAGCCATCTTCTTTTGGTTGTTTAGAGCTCTTTGATTAAGCTCTTCTTGAGTGACATTTTCTTCTAAAGTTCCTCTTTTCCATTTGCTTTGGTTGGCATGTTTTTCTATGTGAGGGAGGCTGCAATGATCATAGGCAGATAGTTTGTATTTCAGCCTTCTCATGGTTATGAAGTTGTTAGGGTCATAAGGTTTCCATAGGAAGCTGTATTTGAGACCCAACCCCCCAAGTATTCTATCTGCTTCTTTCCACCCTTCATCCCTTTCATTATAGAGGAAATGGCCAAGTTGACTTTTGACCTTTAGCTGTGCCTTTTTACCTCTGCCTGAGAAATGGAACATATCCACAAAGCCAAACTGTCTGAAGTATTCTAAAGCAAATAGCCTCATAGGCACATATCTGGGTAATCTAAATGGAGGCACCTCACACCCATACATTCTAATGACGGTGTGGTGTTGGTAGAAGTACCAATCCCCAATACTGTATGCTTTTGATAGCTGAAGGAGTCTTTTCATCTCATCTGTCAATCTGGGAGGAGGTGAACCCAACAGTAGAGTCAAGGCTGGATGGATGAAAAGATCAATAAATTCGCAGTAGGTGTATGGAGAATAGCTTACTATGTGAAAAACGGATGTCCAATACACTACTGATCTCAGATTGCCCTGTGCATCTTGTCTCTTCTTTGGGAAGGAGAACTTATCATGCTGGAAGTATAGGAGCAGATGATATAGGTAAGAGGTGTATCTAAATACCCTTTCTCTTGACAAATTCATCAATTGATCATGCATCTTGTCTGATATGTATGTGGCATAATCATAGTGGATTGGCTTCTTTCCTGGGGAAAACATAAGCATCATTTGTATAACTGTTTCATCCACATGTTCTATTGAATCATATCCCAGGATGGGACTGATCATGTCAACCAGGTCTAGGCCCAATTGGTTGAGGTAAACACAGTTGATAGGAGGAATTTGTAGAGTGTCAGCCTTGATGAACAGCTGGTTGATCTTAGTAATTTGGGCCTCTGTGGTTCTGGCTCCCTGTACTATTAAATCAGCTAATGACAGAGGGACCAACTTTTGATCTGTGTTGAACTGCAGCATCTCCTTGATGGCTTCAGGGGTAATGAGGAACAGAATTGAGCCTGAAGAGTCCAGCACTGCCCTCTGGGATGCATCATAGTGGTCAGCAACTAAGTAGACAAACTCAGGGCATTGATTAACCTGAGGAAGCTTGAATATTGGGAGAAATGAATCCCAAATTCCCAGGATGTCTGTCCCCCTCTCATGTTTGATCTTTATTTCATTTAGGATTTGCAAATGGAACCTGCTTCTGCTCAACATCTCCTCTGATATCTTGTAGTCCAAGTCTGCTAATGCTCTGGTGTCCAATGTTCTATTAGGGACATTCAGGGGAGCCACATTGAGGGCTATAGGAGCTACAGGGGGGTCCATGACTCTTCTTTAGGATTTCTGCTTGCTCAAGGACTGTGTTACTATGCAGAGTAACACCAACAAGGTTTCTTTGCAGAGAATGATGGTTTTGTAAGTGAAAGGTGGAAGTAAGGCTGCAGCAGTTGAAATACTGCCTCTGTGTGATTAGGTGGGTGGCGGAAATGTTCAGAGGATACTCTTTTGTGGTGTATTTATCTCCTGCAGGTGACGGGTTCACGATTGCGCGAACCAGTGACAGTTTTTCTTTCGAATTACCGACAATTGGTTCGACAGAGGCTCAGTGATGGCTCTGGTTCAGTTTAAATGTCAATTCGGTGGCATTTAACGATGAATTTGGAGTCTTAAGGTCTGTTACTCATTGACATGCGAAATGCAGCGAAAATGGAGTTTCAGAGCTCAAATGAGGAATACCTGTAAATTTGGACCGGTCAGAGCTTGTTGGCGCTGAAGAAATGGACGTTCTGGTGGTCAGGAAACACTTTTCCGCGGCCGGTGCAGGTTTAGACGTAGTTTTGCATGCAGAATAAAACGACGACGAACGCACAAAAATGGCAAAAAACACGAATTTTTGGCTAAAATAGACCTTTTGGTGCTTTTGGCGCGAATCCGTGCTGACGTCAGCATGACGTCATTGGTGGGGTCAAGGTCGGATGACGTCATGCTGACGTCATCGGGTGACGTGGCGGGGTCTGGTTGGTCCACAGGGGCAGTGAGATGGCAGGACAGGTGGACCAATGGCAGGGCAAGGGAATGACGAGACAGCGTACCTGGGTGACGGAGCGCTGACATGTTGCTGACGCGGCGAGGACGTAAGCGAGCGGGATGGGAAACCGGAAACCGACAGTGGTTTCGTATCGCACCACTTCCTGTACGGGGGCGGTATCTGTCAGTTGTACCTCCGACGCATTGTGATGAGGGCGCGTGGCAGCGGAGTGACGTACTCAAAATACGGACGTCGGGAGATAAGTTTCGGGCAACGGATGAGCTCCGACGTCATGGTGACCGTTAGATCTGCAGAGGTTAATCGGACGGTGGTCGGATGACTGACGTGACAGGGGGATAGTACACATAACTGTCGGACGTCGGAAGGACTCCGACGCGATCAGGGCCGTCGGATCTGGAGGGCCTGATCTAACGGTCATCGGGGAGGTGACATGGGCAGTGTATACGGAATCGGGCGGAGGCATAAAAACATGTTTTGAACGAATTTCCAATGTATTTCAAAAAAAAACAATTTACATGCGCTAACCTTGGTTATAGAGCGGAAGTGGGTTTTTCATGTTTTTTGCTCTTTGAAGCGGGTGAAGGTGGGAATTTAGGCTTTTTAGGGGTTTTTTATGTGCAAAAGGGGTTAAAAATAGAGGAATTAGCTCATGAAGGGGAAGGGGTAGTTGGCATAGGTTCATCAACATGACCTGGTGTCATTTGATCCCTGACTCGAGACTTTATTGGCTATAATGCCAAGGGGGTGGGTATTTATAAGATTTTGGGGTTTATACACCTTGGTGTTAGTAATATTAGGGAAAAAGGTGATATAAGGGATTTATATAATAGGGTTAGTGTTAGCATGGAGTAGAGGGTAAGTGGAGGGGAAACCATTAAGTTTATGTGAAACAAACTTGGTTTTAAGAGTAGATCAAAATGAAAAGATCTTTAGACAAGAAATGTGGCTTCTAAAGATTAAGAACCACCATGAAACCTTAGTCTTTTCCATGAATCTAAGCTGATGGGGGAATGTTAGAAATGAAATTGGAGGGGAATGAGGGAAATTAGTCATGCTTCCTGCTGTAACTTTTGCTTTGATGCCCACCATCACCATTCTTGCAATGATAGGGATAACCTTTCTGCAACCCCAACTACCTACCCAGCTACTTACCTAGCATTTTTATTTCTTCTTGGAGGGTGCATTTGGACTTGCAGACCCTTACTTGCCTTTTCTTTTCTTTGGCTTTTTTCTTTTGCTTTTTCTATCTACCTCTACCCTTATCTCTTCCAAGGTCCCAGATTAAGCTGTTGGGAACCTTTTCTTCTCTACCTAAACTAGTTGTCTGCCAAGATTAAGCTGTTTGGACAGACTTCTTTCTCTAGTCTATAGCAGAAAATTGAACACATGGCATGATCCAGATTAAACTGTTGGATCATCCATCAAAATTGAAATAAGGTCATCAACATTGAAACACTTTACACACCTTCTTGTTCTCTAGGAAATATGGGATCTTTGTGATATCAAAGCAGAGCATATTTGGACTTTCTCTTGCCAATCATGAAATATGAAACCTATTGGTATAGGTATCCAACAGTGGCTCCACATGGGGATGGTTTTTCTTTTGAAAGACCAAGAACAGCAGGTCAGATTGCCTTGCTCTTTGACTGCCCATACCAATCTTGAAATTTGCTGTTTTGATGTGTCAAAATTGTGTGCTTCTTTCTTGGAAGACCTCTGATTCTATTTGCCTTATGCTGGTTGGTGAATCACTTAGAAAACTGTATTTTACAATCTGAAACAGAAAATAATATGTACATCTGCATATATACAAGGGAACCTTGGGTTGCACTCATGGGAATAAGTCAAAATAGTGCTTTAGCATCCTGCCATTGACAGGACCTTCATCCAAGTCAGTTTCAGTCAGACCTTTAAGGAAGTAAGTGTTGTTACCTTGTACTGCTTGGACAGCAAATGGTCCTCTCCATAAAGAATCAAATTTTCCATGTTTTCCTTTCTCTTCTCTTCTTGCATCCCACTTTAAGACTTTGTCTCCCACATTGAAATCTTCTGCTTTGGTTCTTCTATCAAAGGCCTTTTTTAATTTTTCTTGTAATATCTGCACTCTGCTGAAAACTTGTTCTCTAGTTTGCTGTAAACAGATTATCTGATTGATCCTCCTTTGCATATCATTTGGCTCTGCTTGACTCTCTTGCAGAAGCTTCATAACAGGCACTCCTAGTGATGAAGGAAATTTGGCTTCTAATCCATAGACTAACTCATATGGGCTGGTCCCAATTGATCTTTTTGTTGTTAGTCTATCTGCCCATAAAGCATTGACTAGTTTCTTATGCCAGTTCTTTTTGTTCTCTTCCAGCACCTTCTTTATGATATTTATTAAACTTTTGTTTGATGATTCAGCAAGGCCATTTCCTTGGGGATAGTATGCAGTAGAGTGGCCCAGAGTAATATGAAATTTATGGCAGAAGTTCACCATCTTCTTGGATCTGAAAGCAGCAGCATTGTCTGTTATTATTTTGTCTGGACAGCCAAATCTAGCCAGTATATTGTTTTCCAAAAACTGAATGATTACTGAATCATTTGCTTGTCTGCATGGGGCAGCTTCAATCCACTTGGTGAAGTAGTCTGTTGCTGTTAAAATCCATCTGTGTTGGCCTGAAGATGAGGGATGAATTTCCCCAATGAAATCCAAGCCCCATTGTTGGAAAGGTCTCTCTGTTGCAATGGGCCTTAAGGGAAGTGGCAGCAACTGTCTTTTGCCCTCAAACAGTTGGCATTTGTGGCATGAGGTTGTGAATTTTTAACATCAGAGAACATGGTGGGCCAGTAATAACCAGCCCTCAGTATCTTGTCCACAGTGGACTTCCAGTACAAATGTCCACCACAGTCTCCTGCATGGAAGTCTTGCATGATATTGTTAGTTTCATTCTCCATTAGACAGTGCAGCAATATACCTTCATGGTTTTTCCAAAGTAAATTTCCATCCATCACACAAAATCTAGATGTTTTCATTTTTAGGAACCTACACTTAGTTCTGGACAGTCCTGGGGGAGCACACAGGTTTTGTAACACATAACAGATATCAGAGTACCAAGGAGATTGTTCAAAGGCTACATTGATCTTTGGAGTCGCCAGCTCTGTTTCACTGTCCAGTTGATTGATATCTAGGGCTTGGAAATTTGCTTCTGTCATTAATTTGGCCAAGCCTTGCCCTTTTATTAGCTTTGTAGGTTTTATTTCAATGTCAAATTCTAGTATGTTTGCAATCCATTTTCCTCTTCTGCCCTCTAAGTTTTCTTGGGTGAGAATGTCTTTGACAATAGGACTTGGTACATAAGCCACAACATGGGAGTAAAGGATGTAAATCCTAAAGTCTTTAATAGCTTTGATCAAAGCATAGGCTTGTTTCTCCATAATTTGATACTTTAGAGGGGCATCTCTAAGAGCTCTGCTGAAGAAGGCAATAGGCTTCTCATTCCCTTGGTCATCTTTCTGTAATAAAACAGCAGCAATAGTATGCTGGGAGGCAAAAGAGAAAATGATAAAGTCTCTGTCAAACTGAGGATTGGTTAACACTGGGGTTTGAGTCAAGGCCAATTTTATACTTTCAAAGGCTTGTTTTGCTTCAACAGTCCATTTTACTTTGAATCCTTTTTAACATGTTGTTTAATAATCTGATTAGTTCTGCTAAATTCGGGATAAACCTTCTTAAAAAGTTAATTTTTCCTAAGAATCCCTGCAACTCCTTGACATTCCTTGGGTGAGGCATTTGTAGGATAGCTTGTATCCTATCTGGATCAATTCTTATGCCATCTTTTGAAATAATGTGCCCTAAGAGTTTCCCTTCTTCCAAGCCAAATAATGACTTCTTGGGGTTTAAGGAAATACCATATTTCCTGCATGTTATGAAAATCTGTCTCAAATGTTTCAGGTGTTCTTGGTCAGATTTTGAAAAGGGTGTAAGATCATCTAAGTAAATGACCAAGAAGTCATGAATCTCTTTTGCAAAAGCAATGTCCATTGCTCTTTGAAACGTTGCCCCTGCATTTTTCAATCCAAAGGGCATTTTTACATACTTGAAAGTTCCCCATGGGGTTGTAAATGCAGTTTTGTCTTGATCATCAGGGTGTACCAAGATTTGATTAAAGCCTGAGAATCCATCAAGCAATGATATCCTTGAAGCCCCCACCACTCTTTGGAGAATGTGATCCATTTTGGGTAAAGGATAGTTATCTTTGAGTGATACTTGATTTAGATTCCTTAAGTCTACACAAAGTCTAATCTCACCAGTCTTTTTTCTTGTAGGGACTAAATTTGAAATCCACTCAGAGAACCTGATTGGTGCTATGATACCAGCCTTGAACATTTTATGCAATTCTTTTTCAATGGAAGGAAGGAGTACAGGATTGATCCTTCTCAATTTCTGTTTGAATGGTTTTTGATTAGGCTTGAGGGGAATGGTATGCTGGATGACAGAAGTATCATAGGACTTTAGATCCTCATAACCCCATGCAAAAACATCTTGAAACTCTTTAAAGAGGTCAATGTATTTGGGTTTTTGATCAGGGGGCAAAGAAGCAGATAGCTTTATTATTTTAGGCTTGTCAATAGTACCAATGTTGCATTCTTCAACTGCTGCATCTTTGGCTTCCTGGGGACGTCATTTGAATCAAAAATGTCCTCTAGTGGGGTAAGGCCTACTGGAAGGAAATTGTCTTTGAGTTGTATGATTTCAGCTTCAGCGCTGCTCACCTCTTCACAGTCAATTTGGTGAATTTGCTGAATGTTTTCATTGTTGAAAATGGTTGGACTCAGTAATTGTTTTGCTGTTCTAGGTGATATTGGCTGAGCAGACTGTTGGAACTGTATTTGTGATTGACTTGCTGACTCAAGTATTTGTGATTGACTTGCTGACTCAAGTATTTGTGATTGACTTGCTGACTCAATGTCAATATTTAATCCTGTGAACTCTTGTTGTAAGGTTAAAAAATTGTTTATTTGCATGTCATTCTCAAATACTTGCCATTCTTTGACATTGTTTGGAATGGAAGGTCTGTATCTGACCTCGGCTGTGAAACAGTTATTGGGTTCTAGTGGGAATTTGAAGGTGCTGGCAAATGTTGCCAAACTGTGTGCGTGGAGATTGTGGCCCCTTGAAATTTTTGTGATAAAGAACTCAGAGAAAGTCTCCAATATTTCAATTACAGCAGACCTGTAGGACCTCAATCTTTTGTCATTGGTGACAAAACTTCCTTTCACTTGTTGAATCACTAGATCAGAATCTCCCATGATGGAGAGCCTAGGAGCTTGTAATGATTTTGCTAGTTTGAGACCTAGTAACAGAGCTTCATATTCTGCCATGTTATTAGTGCATCTAAAATTTAATCTATAAGCCCTGCCTTCTGCATGGTCTTTCCCTTTGTTATGTATCCAAACTCCAGCTCCTGCCCCTAACTTGTTAACTGAGCCATCAAATTCTAGGACCCACAGGATATCTTGCTGAACAGGAGATTTAAAATTCTGTTCATGGGATGGTAATGTAAGCAGGAGTTGGGGTTTCTTTTCCAGCTTGTTTTCTAGGACAGTTTCATCACTTGTTTGACAATCTTTGACAACTAGAGGAGGGATGATGTCTATTGTTGGACTGATTGATGTTTTGTGGGTGCTACTTGCTTGATTAATGTTTTGTTCTTGCAAGAATTTGTTAGTCCCAATATCATTGTTTGAGAGGCTTGCGCTGTCATTGAAGAGAATGAAGGAGTCTATGTCTGAATGGACAGCATATATTGGGAAATTTTGAGGCTTTTCTTCACTGCTGACCATGTACTTCATGAGTGTTTCCCTGTAAAGTCTTTTTGGTTGCCCAAAGACAGAGATGGTGGCATATGACATATCTAATTGCAAGGAGCCTTGGAGTTTGGCTCCCCATGATCTTGATAACAGCATCCCATATTTAGGTGGGATATCAGCGACTACAACATCCATTAGAATGGTTTTGTTGGGATATTGAACCAGAGACACACATAAATCTTTTATTAGGCCTAAACATTTGACTTGGCTAGAATCAAAGGAAAACAGGTCTTTGTATGGTCTTGTTATATCCAAGTTCAATCTTTCCATGACTGCTTTTGGCATAAGGTTGTGAGAGGCGCCTGAGTCGAACATTGCATTATGCAGTATTTTATCATGAACATGCAGGCTGACATAAAAAGGTAATATCCCTGTGACTACTGTTTTTCCATCTACCTCTGGGCCAAACAGTAATTCCGGAGTGTCATCTAGCACATTTACATCATCTTTGCTATTAGTGAGTTGAAGGGATTTCTTGATCTGTTGCTTGTAGATGTCATGCTTGGCTAGCTCTGAGAGGGGAATTGCTATTTTTAGCTTACCAATCTCTGTGCCTAGGTCAAAAGGTTTGTCAGCTTGGGCTTTGGAGTCACGGATAGCAGACCTTTCTTTGATCATTAAATCTTCTTGTTGGATTTCATCTTGACTTCGAGACCTGCCCTTTTCACTCATGTTTTGAGGGGTAGTATTTAAATCAGGGTGAGAGGACGAAGTTGCCATGGGCTGTTGTAGTGGTGACAGTAGTTCAGTAACCTCTTCAACCACTACTTCTTTTGTAGGCAAGTTTGTTTTGTCATTAGGTTCTGTGACTGTGGTTTCTTTAGACTGCTGTTTATCTTTTATCTTTTCAGGCTGATTTACATTCACAGTCCTACTCCTTAGTTTGTACTGTTTATGGACTTCATAGACAGCAGTATCATATCCTTGTTTAAAATCAAAAGATTCTCCTGACTTGGTTTGGAATGTTTTGATTTCATCCTCCTCATGGTCCTCTTGTGTTAAGAAAACATGGCTTTTACCATCCAGACCCATTAAGTTAATCTCCGGATCTTGGTTAAGCTCATTAGATGTGGAAGTTTCCGCATAATTTTCTTGAAAAGGGGGTCTAATGTCTTGGTCAGCACTTGTCTTTCCTATGTTTGGGTTCTGAGTTCTCCTAAAATTCGGATTTCTAGGAGGGTTGCTTTGTGATGCTTCCCATGATGACTTTCTTTCAACTGATTCCACTCTTTCACCCAATCTCTTCATGCTATTTAGTATTGCATCTAACTTCTGATCAAAGCCCGAGGGTTCTTCTTTGAAGGTAGTCCTTTTCTCCAACTTTGCCCTGTTTCTTTTGGCAATTAGGTTAGCCTCTACTGTGACAGCAACCCTTTGAGCTTCTGCAAGGGTTGGAGGATCTCTTTCTTTCAACTGATAGGCCATATCAGGGTCAAAACCGTCAGGGAATTTATATAGGGCTAAATCAGGAGGGGGCCTTAAGTTCTGTGGGATAGCATTATATACATTGTTAAACCTAGCACAATATTCCAAAACTGTTTCTTGGGGACCTCTCTTAATAGTGTCATATTCACCAAGTACGTGGAGAGGATCTTTCTTCTTCTCCCATCTCTCAGTAAAAGCTTCGTAAAGCTGATCAGGTGTTGTAATGGAGTTTGCATTGAGGGATCTGAACCAAGTTCTAACATCCCCAGTTAAACTTTGAACAAAAATTCTCATTCTGACAGTGTCATCATCTATTTCATAGGTCTCAAAGTGGTCTTGCATCTTCTTGGCATGCTGGATAGCTGTTAGAGAGCCATTTGAGTCAAAATATGAGATTTTACTTTGATAATCTTGAGGTAAAGCTGCAGCATTAGCTGGTATCTGCAGAGGTGCATACCTGTTAGCCATGTTTATGGGATTTATAGGGTTGACAGGAATAAATGGGACAACAGGGATTACTGGTGTAACAGGGTTATATGCAGTGGATGAAGGCGAAAGAGGAGGACTTTGAGATGTTGATAGTGAACTAGGGGAACTAGGGGTGGACCGGAAAAGAACTTTGCAAGGAGTGGGAATGAGGCTAGGTTGATCTGAACTTATATTTGAATCAGCAGGCTTCTCCTGCTTTTGCTGTCTCCTAATGTTTTTTGGAATGGTATTTGGATTATCAACAATGATGGGTTGATTAGGGTCAGGGTTTGCCCTAGTGTGCCTTGGGTTTCTCTTGGGAGCCAGCTTCTAATTATTCTTTAGAACTTGTATAGGAAGTTTTATATATGCAAGGACTGGATGAAAATTTTGGAATGGCTATATATGTTTCAAAGCTAGGATGAAGATTCCCTAACTAGCTCTTCCCTAAAGCTGTCCCTGTGTTACAGAAACAGTTCTAAGGCCTCTTGGCTGGTTTCAGGCTTGATGGTAGCTTTGGAAGATAGATAGTAATTGAAAAATTTTAAGAAGTCCCCAGTGGAGTCGCCAATTATGTTAACACCCAGGTTGTTCCCTATGACTCCCAAGGGAATACGGCCGGGGTAACCACTAACCAATCTTTGGGTTACAGTTCCTAGCCTAACTGCAACCAGAGAGGGCTCTCTCTTTATGATTTATCTTTGTTATAGTTGTGTTTTAGGCTAGCTATGATGCTTAGGTTTTGTTTATGTTTTGGTTGAAGGATCTCTTTCAGGTCTTATGATGTAATACTTTGATGGTGAGTTTCCATTGGGCAATGGAGTCTAGATGCTGTGAGATGATCTTATATGTTGAGTAGTGTTCTAACTGCAAGGCCTATTGTGTATTTAACAGACAAGTTTAAACTTGAGTGATGATATATGTCAACCAGCAGAAATCTGTTGAGAATTTTCTGTTATGTTGGTGAAATGAAAGTGAACGCAGAGCACAGGAGCAAAGTATGAATTCCTGTGACAGTGGTCAATGTGAAAGATGTATTCTGAAAGTGCAGCAGCTTAAGAATCACACTTTATATAGATTACACCTGAAGAAAACATTTATAAACAACACAGACTGAACTCAGGGTGCTCAGTGAGCAAATCCTGGGAGTTATTCTTTTTCTCTGTTGCTTAATATTGGAAATCAGATAGCGTATATGGATTTATAACAAAACAAACTAAACATGGAGAAAGTTACAGAGACTTATTGCATGGTAAGATACGCAGGGATCCAGCAGTCATGAACAGGCACAGAACATCTTCAACACATCAAGCATCCACGAAATTCCATTGCTTCCTTTATTAACTTTCAGAAAACAATTACAGCATAAGAGACTCTTCAGGAGAAATTCACAACAACCCTTGCTATCTCATGCGAAGGGGATTTTATAGAAATATGTATACAAAATATCTCAGGTATTGAGTCATCTGAGAGAGAGAAAATATCTTCAGTAGTGTTCAGAAAGTAGGCAAGAAGTTATTACAATGTTAAATGCAGCGTAAATGCCCTTTATGTCTGTCAGAGGATTGTTTTGACTTTTAAGAGTCACTGAGTCGGTTGCATTACTCTGTGTTAATTCTGGAGATACGCATTTACTTTTGGCTGCGCAGTGTGTTCTCGGGTTTGCCAGCTGTGGTTCTCTTTTTCTGCTTTGTTGGCCTCTACATCCGCTGAGTTGGCTCAGCTTTGATTTGTGATGCCTGCTGACTTTGTTGACTGTTCTTTTCATCATAATTTGTAGAAAAAACAGAAGTTGGTGAATGACTTACTGTTTACAAAATTCTCTGGATTGCATCTGTCCACCATTCCTGTGTAGGGAGCTGATGCCTGAGGATGGCCTCCATTGTCTCTTCAGCTTCTGTATATTTGAAAAAATTTGGGGCTACATCAAACAAGTGATTAATTTCATTCATTACAAAAAGTAGATTTTCTATCTTACTATAGAAAATCTGTCCTGTAATAGGCCCTGTGTCTTCTGAAGTGCTGGCCTTCTCATTGACTTGTGCTGAGGCAAAAACATTTACTCTTTTAGCATACTGTTCATGGGTGAATAATTTCCCTCCGCTGTTCAGTAAGCTAGGGAGTCCTCTATTCTGCAATACCTGGAATCTCTCCATGAACTGTTTACCTCTGTTTGCATATCCTGGGTTCTTCTGTCCAATGTCTGTACCAGATTTCTAAGAGTAAGAACCCTCTTGATCATTTGAATAGTCTCAGTTCTATTTGCAATTCCCATGGTGGCCAACTGAGAACTTGTTTTGTGATTGAGCACATTGATCATTCTTGTAGCAATTTCAGGCATATTTCCCAATAAGGCCCTTGATGTTCGGATTTCCCTCTGTGCCTTTGGGATGAGCTCTAGTTGCTCATGGATTGTCTCGATGTATGGCCATTGGTTGTTGATGGATTGACCAATATTGGACCATATCATTGCTCTGATCTCAGCTATGATTTTATCTAGCTTGAGCTCATTCTCAAGCTCCTTGATCTTGTCTTTAAGAGCTTTGATTTCCTTGGCCTTTTCTCCCACTTCTCTTTTTGTCTTATCATGCCTTTCATTTACCTTGGCCAGCTTTTCCTTAGTTTCATTCAGCTCTGTCATCTGGGCTTCCAAAACTTGTATTTCATTCTTTAGCTTCTGCATGTCTAGGCTCTGATCTGTGCTGATGGGTGCTGCTGAAGTAGATGTGGCTGTTTGTTCAGTCTGCTGAGGTGGAGGCACAGTAGTAGGAACAGTCTCATCAAGATTGATGACTTGTGGAGAGGGCTGAGATGTCTGCCCTTCTTGTGCTTGTTTTGATGATGCTTGTAGAGGTGCTTGTGCAGCTTCATATTGCCCCAATTTTTCTTGTGCCTTCACAAGCTCTTTGTAAATGGAAATTAGCAGGGCAGTAGAATCCTGCTCATACCTTTGCTTTGCTACCTCATCAGTCTGTGGATGGATAGTGGCTGGAATTTTGATCTTCTTTCTCAGTGCAGCCATGTCAGCATCTCTAAGTTTCAGGATCTCTTGTATCCCTTTGATGTCATTGGGATTGTGCCCAATTTCTACAATGATTTCCTCCAGGGTTCTTATCCTGTTGTCTTTGGCCTGAGAAGAGGCCCTCTCCAGTTCTAGCTGGGAAGCTGTGGCATTCAGACTGCTTGTTAATTTGTAATTCTCCAAAGTCTTGTCGGCCAATGAAGCATACACCATTTCGCCAGTTTGCTTATGCAGCTCAATTTTGTCCATAGGGTGTATGTCTTTGGCAAGGACCTCTAGGTTAGTCCTAAGATAGTCAGCAGTGGATTGTGGCCGGAGTGCCGTAGGCATAAAGTGACTCATTGTCAATTTGCCTTCACTTACATCAAAAGCAGACATAAGTCTCTGCTGATTGGAAGGAGCCATGTTTAGCAAGTGATTGTACAGTTGTACTTTGATAGGGTCACTCCTCCTCTTAATGTCTATAAATTGCTGCTTGATGCTTACTTGTCCTTCTTTCTGCTGGCTGGAGGAGCTGACCTCCCCTCCCATGGTCCTGTCCTGTTCCTGCTGGAAGGAACTTGCTGAGGCTTCTCTGCTGGGTGGGCCCATGCCCAATGCCTCTCTTATTGCTATATCCTCCTCTGGAAAATCATTGAGTCTCTGCCTTTTCTCTCCCTGGTCTATAGAGGATGTCAGGGGAGTCTCTCTGTCCCTTTTTCTAAAGACAAATGTATCCTCCTTTTGAGGGGTTTGGAGGACCGAGGCATCAAAGGTGGTGTCTTGTCTTGTAGGTGCCGTTCTTTCAGTGGTCTGAGGAGTCTCCACTGTTTTCTTTTGCTGGGCAGACTGCTCCTGCCCTTGTTCTTCTTGATGTTGTTGATCTTGCTGTTCTGATTCTTCTTGCTGCCCTTGCTGCAGCCCTTCTGCTTGCTGCTGTTGGTTTTGTTGCTGTTGCTGCTGCTCCTGCTCTGCCTCCATCTCCTTTTCTTTGCCCTTCTCTGGTATCTTTCCAGCAACTCTTGTAGTTTGCTGTGGGGTGGTTGAAGAGGACGCTGCTGCTCCAATTTGTGTGCCTGGCAGTGAGGGGACCTGTGAATAAAACTCAAGGTCAGCCATCTTCTTTTGGTTGTTTAGAGCTCTTTGATTAAGCTCTTCTTGTGTAACAGCTTCTTCCAGAGTGCCTCTCTTCCATTTGCTTTGGTTGGCATGTTTTTCTATGTGAGGAAGGCTGCAATGATCATAGGCAGATAGTTTGTATTTCAGCCTTCTCATGGTTATGAAGTTGTTAGGGTCATAAGGTTTCCATAGGAAGCTGTATTTGAGACCCAACCCCCCAAGTATTCTATCTGCTTCCTTCCACCCTTCATCCCTTTCATTATAGAGGAAATGGCCAAGTTGACTTTTGACCTTTAGCTGTGCCTTTTTACCTCTGCCTGAGAAGTGGAACATATCCACAAAGCCAAACTGCCTGAAGTATTCTAAGGCAAATAGCCTCATAGGCACAAATCTGGGTAGTCTAAATGGGGGCAACTCACACCCATATATTCTAATGACGGTGTGGTGTTGGTAGAAATACCAATCCCCAATACTGTATGCTTTTGATAGCTGAAGGAGTCTTTTCATCTCATCTGTCAATCTGGGAGGAGGTGAACCCAACAGTAGAGTCAAGGCTGGATGGATGAAAAGATCAATAAATTCGCAGTAGGTGTATGGAGAATAGCTTACTATGTGAAAAACGGATGTCCAATACACTACTGATCTCAGACTGCCCTGTGCATCTTGTCTCTTCTTTGGGAAGGAGAACTTATCATGCTGGAAGTATAGGAGCAGATGATATAGGTAAGAGGTGTATCTAAATACCCTTTCTCTTGACAAATTCATCAATTGGTCATGCATCTTGTCTGATATGTATGTGGCATAATCATAGTAGATTGGCTTCTTTCCTGGGGAAAACATAAGCATCATTTGTATAACTGTTTCATCCACATGTTCTACTGAATCATATCCCAGGATGGGACTGATCATGTCAACAAGGTCTAGGCCCAATTGGTTGAGGTAAACACAGTTGATGGGAGGAGTTTGTAGAGTGTCAGCTTTGATGAACAGCTGGTTGATCTTTGTAATTTGGGCCTCTGTCGTTCTGGCTCCCTGTACTATTAAATCAGCTAATGACAGAGGGACCAACTTTTGATCTGTGTTGAACTGCAACATCTCCTTGATGGCTTCAGGGGTAATGAGGAACAGAATTGAGCCTGAAGAGTCCAGCACTGCCCTCTGGGATGCATCATAGTGGTCAGCAACTAAGTAGACAAGCTCAGGGCATTGATTAACCTGAGGAAGCTTGAATATTGGGAGAAATGAATCCCAAATTCCCAGGATGTCTGTCCCCCTCTCATGTTTGATCTTTATTTCATTGAGGATTTGTAAATGGAACCTGCTTTTGCTCAACATTTCCTCTGATATCTTGTAGTCCAAGTCTGCTAATGCTCTGGTGTCCAATGTTCTATTAGGGACATTCAGGGGAGCCACATTGAGGGCTATAGGAGCTACAGGGGGGTCCATGACTCTTCTTTAGGATTTCTGCTTGCTCAAGGACTGTGTTACTATGCAGAGTAACACCAACAAGGTTTCTTTGCAGAGAATGATGGTTTTGTAAGTGAAAGGTGGAAGTAAGCTGCAGCAGTTGAAATACTGCCTCTGAGTGATTAGGTGGGTGGCAGAAATGTTCAGAGGATGCTCTTTTGTGGTGGATTTATTTCCTGCAGGTGACGGGTTCACGATTGCGCGAACCAGCGACAGTTTTTCTTTCGAATTACCTACATTGGTTCGACAGAAGCGTAGTGATGGCTCTGGTTCAGTTTAAATGTCAATTCGGTGGCATTTAACGGTGAATTTGGAGTCTTAAGGTCTGTTACTCATTGACATGCGAAATGCAGCGAAAATGGAGTTTCAGAGCTCAAATGAGGAATACCTGTAAATTTGGACCGGTCAGAGCTTGTTGGCGCTGAAGAAATGGACGTTCTGGTGGTCAGGAAACACTTTTCCGCGGCCGGTGCAGGTTTAGACGTAGTTTTGCATGCAGAATAAAACGACGACGAACGCACAAAAATGGCAAAAAACACGAATTTTTGGCTAAAATAGACCTTTTGGTGCTTTTGGCGCGAATCCGTGCTGACGTCAGCATGACGTCATTGGTGGGGTCAAGGTCGGATGACGTCATGCTGACGTCATCGGGTGACGTGGCGGGGTCTGGTTGGTCCACAGGGGCAGTGAGATGGCAGGACAGGTGGACCAATGGCAGGGCAAGGGAATGACGAGACAGCGTACCTGGGTGACGGAGCGCTGACATGTTGCTGACGCGGCGAGGACGTAAGCGAGCGGGATGGGAAACCGGAAACCGACAGTGGTTTCGTATCGCACCACTTCCTGTACGGGGGCGGTATCTGTCAGTTGTACCTCCGACTCATTGTGATGAGGGCGCGTGGCAGCGGAGTGACGTACTCAAAATACGGACGTCGGGAGATAAGTTTCGGGCAACGGATGAGCTCCGACGTCATGGTGACCGTTAGATCTGCAGAGGTTAATCGGACGGTGGTCGGATGACTGACGTGACAGGGGGATAGTACACATAAATGTCGGACGTCGGAAGGACTCCGACGCGTTCAGGGCCGTCGGATCTGGAGGGCCTGATCTAACGGTCATCGGGGAGGTGACATGGGCAGTGTATACGGAATCGGGCGGAGGCATAAAAACATGTTTTGAACGAATTTCCAATGTATTTCAAAAAAAAAAATTTACATGCGCTAACCTTGGTTATAGAGCGGAAGGTGGGTTTTTCATGTTTTTTGCTCTTTGAAGCGGGTGAAGGTGGGAATTTAGGCTTTTTAGGGGTTTTTTATGTGCAAAAGGGGTTAAAAATAGAGGAATTAGCTCATGAAGGGGAAGGGGTATTTGGCATAGGTTCATCAACATGACCTGGTGTCATTTGATCCCTGACTCGAGACTTTATTGGCTATAATGCCAAGGGGGTGGGTATTTATAAGATTTTGGGGTTTATACACCTTGGTGTTAGTAATATTAGGGAAAAAGTGATATAAGGGATTTATATAATAGGGTTAGTGTTAGCATGGAGTAGAGGGTAAGTGGAGGGGGAAACCATTAAGTTTATGTGAAATAAACTTGGTTTTAAGAGTAGATCAAAATGAAAAGATCTTTAGACAAGAAATGTGGCTTCTAAAGATTAAGAACCACCATGAAACCTTAGTCTTTTCCATGAATCTAAGCTGATGGGGGAATGTTAGAAATGAAATTGGAGGGGAATGAGGGAAATTAGTCATGCTTCCTGCTGTAACTTTTGCTTTGATGCCCACCATCACCATTCTTGCAATGATAGGGATAACCTTTCTGCAACCCCAACTACCTACCCAGCTACTTACCTAGCATTTTTATTTCTTCTTGGAGGGTGCATTTGGACTTGCAGACCCTTACTTGCCTTTTCTTTTCTTTGGCTTTTTTCTTTTGCTTTTTCTATCTACCTCTACCCTTATCTCTTCCAAGGTCCCAGATTAAGCTGTTGGGAACCTTTTCTTCTCTACCTAAACTAGTTGTCTGCCAAGATTAAGCTGTTTGGACAGACTTCTTTCTCTAGTCTATAGCAGAAAATTGAACACATGGCATGATCCAGATTAAACTGTTGGATCATCCATCAAAATTGAAATAAGGTCATCAACATTGAAACACTTTACACACCTTCTTGTTCTCCAAGAAATATGGGATCTTTGTGATATCAAAGCAGAGCATATTTGGACTTTCTCTTGCCAATCATGAAATATGAAACCTATTGGTATAGGTATCCAACAGTGGCTCCACATGGGGATGGTTTTTCTTTTGAAAGACCAAGAACAACAGGTCAGATTGCCTTGCTCTTTGACTGCCCATACCAATCTTGAAATTTGCTGTTTTGATGTGTCAAAATTGTGTGCTTTTTCCTTGGAAGACCTCTGATTCTATTTGCCTTTGCTGGTTGGTGAATAACTTGGAAAACTGTATTTTACAATCTAAAACAGAAAATAATATGTACATCTGCATATATACAATGAATCCTTGGGTTGCACTCATGGGAATAAGTCAAAATAGTGCTTCAGCATCCTGCCATTGACAGGACCTTCATCCAAGTCAGTTTCAGTCAGACTTTTAAGGAAGTAGGTGTTGTTACCTTGGACTGCTTGGACAGCAAATGGTCCTCTCCATAAAGAATCAAATTTTCCATGTTTTCCTTTCTCTTCTCTTCTTGCATCCCACTTTAAGACTTTGTCCCCAACATTGAAATCTTCTGCTTTGGTTCTTCTATCAAAGGCCTTTTTTAATTTTTCTTGTAATATCTGCACTCTGCTGAAAACTTGTTCTCTAGTTTGCTGTAAACAGATTATCTGATTGATCCTCCTTTGCATATCATTTGGCTCTGCTTGACTCTCTTGCAGAAGCTTCATAACAGGCACTCCTAGTGATGAAGGAAATTTGGCTTCTAATCCATAGACTAACTCATATGGGCTGGTCCCAATTGATCTTTTTGTTGTTAGTCTATCTGCCCATAAAGCATTGACTAGTTTCTTATGCCAGTTCTTTTTGTTCTCTTCCAGCACCTTCTTTATGATATTTATTAAACTTTTGTTTGATGATTCAGCAAGGCCATTTCCTTGGGGATAGTATGCAGTAGAGTGGCCCAGAGTAATATGAAATTTATGGCAGAAGTTCACCATCTTCTTGGATCTGAAAGCAGCAGCATTGTCTGTTATTATTTTGTCTGGACAGCCAAATCTAGCCAGTATATTGTTTTCCAAAAACTGAATGATTACTGAATCATTTGCTTGTCTGCATGGGGCAGCTTCAATCCACTTGGTGAAGTAGTCTGTTGCAGTTAGAATCCATCTGTGTTGGCCTGAAGATGAGGGATGAATTTCCCCAATGAAATCCAAGCCCCATTGTTGGAAAGGTCTCTCTTTTGCAATGGGTCTTAAGGGAAGTGGCAGCAACTGTCTTTTGCCCTCAAACAGTTGGCATTTGTGGCATGAGGTTGTGAACTTTTTAACATCAGAGAACATGGTGGGCCAGTAATAACCAGCCCTCAGTATCTTGTCCACAGTGGACTTCCAGTACAAATGTCCACCACAGTCTCCTGCATGGAAGTCTTGCATGATATTGTTAGTTTCATTCTCCATTAGACAGTGCAGCAATATACCTTCATGGTTTTTCCATAGTAAATTTCCATCCATCACACAAAATTTAGATGTTTTCATTTTTAGGAACCTACACTTCGTTCTGGACAGTCCTGGGGGAGCACACAGGTTTTGTAACACATAACAGATATCAGAGTACCAAGGAGATTGTTCAAAGGCTACATTGATCTTTGGAGTCGCCAGCTCTGTTTCACTGTCCAGTTGATTGATATCTAGGGCTTGGAAATTTGCTTCCGTCATTAATTTGGCCAAGCCTTGCCCTTTTATTAGCTTTGTAGGTTTTATTTCAATGTCAAATTCTAGTATGTTTGCAATCCATTTTCCTCTTCTGCCCTCTAAGTTTTCTTGCGTGAGAATGTCTTTGACAATAGGACTTGGTACATAAGCCACCACATGGGAGTACAGGATGTAAATCCTAAAGTCTTTAATAGCTTTGATCAAAGCATAGGCTTGTTTCTCCATAATTTGATACTTTAGAGGGGCATCTCTAAGAGCTCTGCTGAAGAAGGCAATAGGCTTCTCATTCCCTTGATCATCCTTCTGTAATAAAACAGCAGCAATAGTATGTTGGGAGGCAAAAGAGAAGATGATAAAGTCTCTGTCAAACTGAGGATTGGTTAACACTGGGGTTTGAGTCAAGGCCAATTTTATACTTTCAAAGGCTTGTTTCGCTTCAACAGTCCATTTTACTTTCGAATCCTTTTTCAACATGTTGTTCAGTAATCTGATTAGTTCTGCTAAATTCGGGATAAACCTTCTCAAAAAGTTAATTTTTCCTAAGAATCCCTGCAACTCCTTGACATTCCTTGGATGTGGCATTTGTAGGATAGCTTGTATCCTATCTGGATCAATTCTTATGCCATCCTTTGAAATAATGTGCCCCAAGAGTTTCCCTTCTTCCAAGCCAAATAGTGACTTCTTGGGGTTTAAGGAAATACCATATTTCCTGCATGTTATGAAAATCTGTCTCAAATGTTTCAGGTGTTCTTGGTCAGATTTTGAAAAGGGTGTAAGATCATCTAAGTAAATGACCAAGAAGTCATGAATCTCTTTTGTAAAAGCAATGTCCATTGCTCTTTGAAACGTTGCCCCTGCATTTTTCAATCCAAAGGGCATTTTTACATACTTGAAAGTTCCCCATGGGGTTGTAAATGCAGTTTTGTCTTGATCATCAGGGTGTACCAAAATTTGATTAAAGCCTGAGAATCCATCAAGCAATGATATCCTTGAAGCCCCCACCACTCTTTGGAGAATGTGATCCATTTTTGGTAAAGGATAGTTATCTTTGAGTGATACTTGATTTAAATTCCTTAAGTCTACACAAAGTCTAATCTCACCAGTCTTTTTTCTTGTAGGGACTAAATTTGAAATCCACTCAGAGAACCTGATTGGTGCTATGATACCATCCTTGAACATTTTATGCAATTCTTTCTCAATGGAAGGAAGGAGTACAGGATTGATCCTTCTCAATTTCTGTTTGAATGGTTTTTTATTAGGTTTGAGGGGAATGGTATGCTGGATGACAGAAGTATCATAGGACTTTAGATCCTCATAACCCCATGCAAAAACATCTTGAAACTCTTTGAAGAGGTCAATGTATTTGGGTTTTTGATCGGGGGGCAAAGAAGCAGATAGCTTTATTATTTTAGGCTTGTCAATAGTACCAATGTTGCATTCTTCAACTGCTGCATCTTTGGCTTCCTGGGGACGTCATTTGAATCAAAAATGTCCTCTAGTGGGGTAAGGCCTACTGGAAGGAAATTGTCTTTGAGTTGTATGATTTCTGCTTTAGCGCTGTTTACCTCTTTACAGTCGATTTGGTGGATTTGCTGAATGTTTTCATTGTTGAAAATGGTTGGATTCAGTAATTGTTTTGTTGTTCTAGGTGATATTGGCTGAGCCGACTGTTGGAACTGTATTTGTGATTGACTTGCTGACTCAAGTATTTGTGATTGACTTGCTGACTCAAGTATTTGTGATTGACTTGCTGACTCAATGTCAATATTTAATCCTGTGAACTCTTGTTGTAAGGTTAAAAAATTGTTTATTTGCATGTCATTCTCAAATACTTGCCATTCTTTGACATTGTTTGGGATGGAAGGTCTGTATCTGACCTCGGCTGTGAAACAGTTGTTGGGTTCTAGTGGGAATTTGAAGGTGCTGGCAAATGTTGCTAAACTGTGTGCGTGGAGATTGTGGCCCCTTGAAATTTTTGTGATAAAGAACTCAGAGAACGTCTCCAATATTTCAATTACAGCAGACCTGTAGGACCTCAATCTTTTGTCATTGGTGACAAAACTGCCTTTCACTTGTTGAATCACTAGATCAGAATCTCCCATGATGGAGAGCCTAGGAGCTTGTAATGATTTTGCTAGCTTGAGACCTAGTAACAGAGCTTCATATTCTGCCATGTTATTAGTGCATCTAAAATTTAATCTATAAGCCCTGCCTTCTGCATGGTCTTTCCCTTTGTTATGTATCCAAACTCCAGCTCCTGCCCCTAACTTGTTAACTGAGCCATCAAATTCTAGGACCCACAGGATATCTTGTTGAAAAGGAGGTTTAACAATCTGTTCATGGGATGGCAATGTAAGCAGGAGTTGGGGTTTCTTTTCCAGCTTGTTTTCTAGGACAGTTTCATCACTTGTTTGACAATCTTTGACAACTAGAGGAGGGATGATGTCTATTGTTGGACTGATTGATGTTTTGTGGGTGCTACTTGCTTGATTAATGTTTTGTTCTTGCAAGAATTTGTTAGTCCCAATATCATTGTTTGAGAGGCTTGCGCTGTCATTGAAGAGAATGAAGGAGTCTATGTCTGAATGGACAGCATATATTGGGAAATTTTGAGGCTTTTCTTCACTGCTGACCATGTACTTCATGAGTGTTTCCCTGTAAAGTCTTTTTGGTTGCCCAAAGACAGAGATGGTGGCATATGACATATCTAATTGCAAGGAGCCTTGGAGTTTGGCTCCCCATGATCTTGATAACAGCATCCCATATTTAGGTGGGATATCAGCGACTACAACATCCATTAGAATGGTTTTGTTGGGATATTGAACCAGAGACACACATAAATCTTTTATTAGGCCTAAACATTTGACTTGGCTAGAATCAAAGGAAAACAGGTCTTTGTATGGTCTTGTTATATCCAAGTTCAATCTTTCCATGACTGCTTTTGGCATAAGGTTGTGAGAGGCGCCTGAGTCGAACATAGCATTATGCAGTATTTTATCATGAACATGCAGGCTGACATAAAAAGGTAATATCCCTGTGACTACTGTTTTTCCATCTACCTCTGGGCCAAACAGTAATTCCGGAGTGTCATCTAGCACATTTACATCATCTTTGCTATTAGTGAGTTGAAGGGATTTCTTGATCTGTTGCTTGTAGATGTCATGCTTGGCTAGCTCTGAGAGGGGAATTGCTATTTTTAGCTTACCAATCTCTGTGCCTAGGTCAAAAGGTTTGTCAGCTTGGGCTTTGGAGTCACGGATAGCAGACCTTTCTTTGATCATTAAATCTTCTTGTTGGATTTCGTCTTGACTTCGAGACCTGCCCTTTTCACTCATGTTTTGAGGGGTAGTATTTAAATCAGGGTGAGAGGACGAAGTTGCCATGGGCTGTTGTAGTGGTGACAGTAGTTCAGTAACCTCTTCAACCACTACTTCTTTTGTAGGCAAGTTTGTTTTGTCATTAGGTTCTGTGACTGTGGTTTCTTTAGACTGCTGTTTATCTTTTATCTTTTCAGGCTGATTTACATTCACAGTCCTACTCCTTAGTTTGTACTGTTTATGGACTTCATAGACAACAGTATCATATCCTTGTTTAAAATCAAAAGATTCTCCTGACTTGGTTTGGAATGTTTTGATTTCCTCCTCCTCATGGTCCTCTTGTGTTAAGAAAACATGGCTTTTACCATCCAGACCCATTAAGTTAATCTCCGGATCTTGGTTAAGCTCATTAGATGTGGAAGTTTCTGCATAATTTTCTTGAAAAGGGGTTCTAATGTCTTGGTCAGCAATTGTCTTTCCTATGTTTGGGTTCTGAGTTCTCCTAAAATTCGGATTTCTAGGAGGGTTGCTTTGTGATGCTTCCCATGATGACTTTCTTTCAACTGATTCCACTCTTTCACCCAATCTCTTCATGCTATTTAGTATTGCATCTAACTTCTGATCAAAGCCCGAGGGTTCTTCTTTGAAGGTAGTCCTTTTCTCCAACTTTGCCCTGTTTCTTTTGGCAATTAGGTTAGCCTCTACTGTGACAGCAACTCTTTAAGCTTCTGCAAGGGTTGGAGGATCTCTTTCTTTCAATTGATAGGCCATATCAGGGTCAAAACCGTCAGGGAATTTATAAAGGGCTAAATCAGGAGGGGGCCTTAGGTTCTGTGGGATAGCATTATATACATTGTTAAACCTAGCACAATATTCCAAAACTGTTTCTTGGGGACCTCTCTTGATAGCGTCATATTCACCAAGTACGTGGAGAGGATCTTTCTTCTTCTCCCTTCTCTCAGTAAAAGCTTCGTAAAGCTGATCAGGTGTTGTAATGGAGTTTGCATTGAGGGATCTGAACCAAGTTCTAACATCCCCAGTTAAACTTTGAACAAAAATTCTCATTCTGACAGTGTCATCATCTATTTCATAGGTCTCAAAGTGGTCTTGCATCTTCTTGGCATGCTGGATAGCTGTTAGAGAGCCATTTGAGTCAAAATATGAGATTTTACTTTGATAATCTTGGGGTAAAGCTGCAGCATTAGCTGGTATCTGCAGAGGTGCATACCTGTTAGCCATGTTTATGGGATTTATAGGGTTGACAGGAATAAATGGGACAACAGGGATTACTGGTATAACAGGGTTATATGCAGTGGATGAAGGCGAAAGAGGAGGACTTTGAGATGTTGATAGTGAACTAGGGGAACTAGGGGTGGACCGGAAAAGAACTTTGCAAGGAGTGGGAATGAGGCTAGGGTGATCTGAACTTATACTTGGATCAGCAGGCTTCTCCTGCTTTTGCTGTCTCCTAATGTTTTTTGGAATGGTATTTGGATTATCAACAATGATGGGTTGATTAGGGTCAGGGTTTGCCCTAGTGTGCCTTGGGTTTCTCTTGGGAGCCAGCTTCTACTTATTCTTTAGAACTTGTGTAGGAAGTTTATATATGCAAGGACTGGATGAAAATTTTGGAATGGCTATATATGTTTCAAAGCTAGGATGAAGATTCCCTAACTAGCTCTTCCCTAAAGCTGCCCCTGTGTTGCAGGAACAGTTCTAAGGCCTCTTGGCTGGTTTCAGGCTTGATGGTAGCTTTGGAAGATAGATAGTAATTGAAAAATTTTAAGAAGTCCCCAGCGGAGTCGCCAATTATGTTAACACCCAGGTTGTTCCCTATGACTCCCAAGGGAATACGGCCGGGGTAACCACTAACCAATCTTTGGGTTACAGTTCCTAGCCTAACTGCAACCAGAGAGGGCTCTCTCTTTATGATTTGTCTTTGTTATAGTTGTGTTTTAGGCTAGTTATGATGCTTAGGTTTTGTTTATGTTTTGCTTGAAGGATCTCTTTCAGGTCCTATGATGTAATACTTTGATGGTGAGTTTCTATTGGGCAATGGAGTCTAGATGCTGTCAGATGATCTTATATGTTGAGTTGTGTTGTAACTGCAAGGCCTATTGTGTATTTAACAGACAAGTTTAAACTTGAGTGATGATATATGTCAACCAGCAGAAATCTGTTGGGAATTTTCTGTTATGTTGGTGAAAAGAAAGTGAACGCAGAGCACAGGAGCAAAGTATGAATTCCTGTGACAGTGGTCAATGTGAAAGATGTATTCTGAAAGTGCAGCAGCTTAAGAATCACACTTTATATAGATTACACCTGAAGAAAACATTTATAAACAACACAGACTGAACTCAGGGTGCTCAGTGAGCAAATCCTGGGAGTTATTCTTTTTCTCTGTTGCTTAATATTGGAAATCAGATAGCATATATGGATTTATAACAAAACAAACTAAACATGGAGAAAGTTACAGAGACTTATTGCATGGTAAGATACGCAGGGATCCAGTAGTCATGAACAGGCACAGAACATCTTCAACACACCAAGCATCCACGAAATTCCATTGCTTCCTTTATTAACTTTCAGAAAATGATTACAGCATAAGAGACCCTTCAAGAGAAATTCACAACAACCCTTGCTATCTCATGCGAAGGGGATTTTATAGAAATATGTATACAAAATATCTCAGGTCTTGAGTCATCTGAGAGAGAAAAAATATCTTCAGTGGCATTCAGAAAGTAGGCAAGGAGTTATTACAATGTTAAATGCAGCGTAAATGCCCTTTATGTCTGTCAGAGGATTGTTTTGACTTTTAAGAGTCACTGAGTCGGTTGCTTTACTCTGTGTTAATTCTGGAGATACGCATTTACTTTTGGCTGCGCAGTGTGTTTTCGGGTTTGCCAGCTGTGGTTCTCTTTTTATGCTTTGTTGGCCTCTACATCCGCTGAGTTGGCTCAGCTCTGATCTGTGATGCCTGCTGACTCCGTTGACTGCTCTTTTATCATAATTTGTAGAAAAAACAGAAGTTGGTGAATAACTTACTGTTTTTACAAGATTCTCTGGATTGCATCTGTCCACCATTCCTGTGTAGGGAGCTGATGCCTGAGGATGGCCTCCATTGTCTCTTCAGCTTCTGTATATTTGAAAAAATTTGGGGCTACATCAAACAAGTGATTAATTTCATTCATTACAAAAAGTAGATTTTCTATCTTACTATAGAAAATCTGTCCTGTAATAGGCCCTGTGTCTTCTGAAGTGCTGGCCTTTTCATTGACTTGTGCTGAGGCAAAAACATTTACTCTTTTAGCATATTGTTCATGGGTGAATAATTTCCCTCCGTTGTTCAGTAAGCTAGGGAGTCCTCTATTCTGCAATACCTGGAATCTCTCCATGAACGTGTTTACCTCTGTTTGCATATCTTGGGTTCTTCTGTCCAATGTCTGTACCAGATTTCTAAGAGTAAGAACCCTCTTGATCATTTGAATAGTCTCAGTTCTATTCGCAATTCCCATGGTGGCCAACTGAGAACTTGTTTTGTGATTGAGCACATTCATCATTCTTGTAGCAATTTCAGGCATATTTCCCAATAAGGCCCTTGATGTTCGGATTTCCCTCTGTGCCTTTGGGATGAGCTCTAGTTGCTCATGGATTGTCTCGATGTATGGCCATTGGTTGTTGATGGATTGACCAATATTGGACCATATCATTGCTTTGATCTCAGCTATGATTTTATCTAGCTTGAGCTCATTCTCAAGCTCCTTGATCTTGTCTTTAAGAGCTTTGATTTCCTTGGCCTTTTCTCCCACTTCTCTTTTTGTCTTGTCATGCCTTTCATTTACCTTGGCCAGCTTTTCCTTAGTTTCATTCAGCTCTGTCATCTGGGCTTCCAAAACTTGTATTTCATTCTTTAGCTTCTGCATGTCCAGGCTCTGATCTGTGCTGATGGGTGCTGCTGAAGTAGATGTGGCTGTTTGTTCAGTCTGCTGATGTGGAGGCGCAGTAGTAGGAACAGTCTCATCAAGATTGATGACTTGTGGAGAGGGCTGAGATGTCTTCCCTTCTTGTGCTTGTTTTGATGATGCTTGTAGAGGTGCTTGTGCAGCTTCATATTGCCCCAACTTTTCTTGTGCCTTCACAAGCTCTTTGTAAATGGAAATTAGCAGGGCAGTAGAATCCTGCTCATACCTTTGCTTTGCTACCTCATCAGTCTGTGGATGGATAGTGGCTGGAATTTTGATCTTCTTTCTCAGTGCAGCCATGTCAACATCTCTAAGTTTCAGGATCTCTTGTATCCCTTTGATGTCATTGGGATTGTGCCCAATTTCTACAATGATTTCCTCCAGGGTTCTTATCCTGTTGTCTTTGGCCTGAGAAGAGGCCCTCTCCAGTTCTAGCTGGGAAGCTGTGGCATTCAGACTGCTTGTTAATTTGTAATTCTCCAAAGTTTTGTCGGCCAATGAAGCATACACCATTTCGCCAGTTTGCTTATGCAGCTCAATTTTGTCCATAGGGTGTATGTCTTTGGCAAGGACCTCTAGGTTAGTCCTAAGATAGTCAGCAGTGGATTGTGGCCGGAGTGCCGTAGGCATAAAGTGACTCATTGTCAATTTGCCTTCACTTACATCAAAAGCAGACGTAAGTCTCTGCTGATTGGAAGGAGCCATGTTTAGCAAGTGATTGTACAGTTGTACTTTGATAGGGTCACTCCTCCTCTTAATGTCTATAAATTGCTGCTTGATGCTTACTTGTCCTTCTTTCTGCTGGCTGGAGGAGCTGACCTCCCCTCCCATGGTCCTGTCCTGTTCCTGCTGGAAGGAACTTGCTGAGGCTTCTCTGCTGGGTGGGCCCATGCCCAATGCCTCTCTTATTGCTATATCCTCCTCTGGAAAATCATTGAGTCTCTGCCTTTTCTCTCCCTGGTCTATAGAGGATGTCAGGGGAGTCTCTCTGTCCCTTTTTCTAAAGACAAATGTATCCTCCTTTTGAGGGGTTTGGAGGACCGAGGCATCAAAGGTGGTGTCCTGTCTTGTAGGTGTCGTTCTTTCAGTGGTCTGAGGAGTCTCCACTGTTTTCTTTTGCTGGGCAGACTGCTCCTGCCCTTGTTTTTCTTGATGTTGTTGATCTTGCTGTTCTGATTCTTCTTGCTGCCCTTGCTGCAGCCCTTCTGCTTGCTGCTGTTGGTTTTGTTGTTGTTGCTGCTGCTCCTGCTCTGCCTCCATCTCCTTTTCTTTGCCCTTCTCTGGTATCTTTCCAGCAACTCTTGTAGTTCGCTGTGGGGTAGTTGAAGAGGACGCTGCTGCTCCAATTTGTGTGCCTGGTAGTGAGGGGACCTGTGAATAAAACTCAAGGTCAGCCATCTTCTTTTGGTTGTTTAGAGCTCTTTGATTAAGCTCTTCTTGTGTAACAGCTTCTTCCAGAGTGCCTCTCTTCCATTTGCTTTGGTTGGCATGTTTTTCTATGTGAGGAAGGCTGCAATGATCATAGGCAGATAGTTTGTATTTCAGCCTTCTCATGGTTATGAAGTTGTTAGGGTCATAAGGTTTCCATAGGAAGCTGTATTTGAGACCCAACCCCCCAAGTATTCTATCTGCTTCCTTCCACCCTTCATCCCTTTCATTATAGAGGAAATGGCCAAGTTGACTTTTGACCTTTAGTTGTACCTTTTTACCTCTGCCTGAGAAGTGAAACATATCCACAAAGCCAAACTGCTTGAAGTATTCCAAGGCAAATAGCCTCATAGGCACAAATCTGGGTAGTCTAAATGGGGGCAACTCACACCCATATATTCTAATGATGGTGTGGTGTTGGTAGAAATACCAATCCCCAATACTGTATGCTTTTGATAGCTGAAGGAGTCTTTTCATCTCATCTGTCAATCTGGGAGGAGGTGAACCCAACAGTAGAGTCAAGGCTGGATGGATGAAAAGATCAATAAATTCGCAGTAGGTGTATGGAGAATAGCTTACTATGTGAAAAACGGATGTCCAATACACTACTGATCTCAGACTGCCCTGTGCATCTTGTCTCTTCTTTGGGAAGGAGAACTTATCATGCTGGAAGTATAGGAGCAGATGATATAGGTAAGAGGTGTATCTAAATACCCTTTCTCTTGACAAATTCATCAATTGGTCATGCATCTTGTCTGATATATATGTGGCATAATCATAGTAGATTGGCTTCTTTCCTGGGGAAAACATAAGCATCATTTGTATAACTGTTTCATCCACATGTTCTATTGAATCATATCCCAGGATGGGACTGATCATGTCAACCAGGTCTAGGCCCAATTGGTTGAGGTAAACACAGTTGATAGGAGGAATTTGTAGAGTGTCAGCCTTGATGAACAGCTGGTTGATCTTAGTAATTTGGGCCTCTGTGGTTCTGGCTCCCTGTACTATTAAATCAGCTAATGACAGAGGGACCAACTTTTGATCTGTATTGAACTGCAACATCTCCTTGATGGCTTCAGGGGTAATGAGGAACATAATTGAGCCTGAAGAGTCCAGCACTGCCCTCTGGGATGCATCATAGTGGTCAGCAACTAAGTAGACAAGCTCAGGGCATTGATTAACCTGAGGAAGCTTGAATATCGGGAGAAATGAATCCCAAATTCCCAAGATGTCTGTCCCCCTCTCATGTTTGATCTTTATTTCATTGAGGATTTGTAAATGGAACCTGCTTCTGCTCAACATCTCCTCTGATATCTTGTAGTCCAAGTCTGCTAATGCTCTGGTGTCCAATGTTCTATTAGGGACATTCAGGGGAGCCACATTGAGGGCTATAGGAGCTACAGGGGGGTCCATGACTCTTCTTTAGGATTTCTGCTTGCTCAAGGACTGTGTTACTATGCAGAGTAACACCAACAAGGTTTCTTTGCAGAGAATGATGGTTTTGTAAGTGAAAGGTGGAAGTAAGCCTGCAGCAGTTGAAATACTGCCTCTGTGTGATTAGGTGGGTGGCAGAAATGTTCAGAGGATACTCTTTTGTGGTGTATTTATCTCCTGCAGGTGACGGGTTCACGATTGCGCGAACCGGTGACAGTTTTTCTTTCGAATTACCGACAATTGGTTCGACAGAGGCTCAGTGATGGCTCTGGTTCAGTTTAAATGTCAATTTCGGTGGCATTTAACGATGAATTTGGAGTCTTAAGGTCTGTTACTCATTGACATGCGAAATGCAGCGAAAATGGAGTTTCAGAGCTCAAATGAGGAATACCTGTAAATTTGGACCGGTCAGAGCTTGTTGGCGCTGAAGAAATGGACGTTCTGGTGGTCAAGAAACACTTTTCCGCGGCCGGTGCAGGTTTAGACGTAGTTTTGCATGCAGAATAAAACGACGACGAACGCACAAAAATGACAAAAAACACGAATTTTTGGCTAAAATAGACCTTTTGGTGCTTTTGGCGCGAATCCGTGCTGACGTCAGCATGACGTCATTGGTGGGGTCAAGGTCGGATGACGTCATGCTGACGTCATCGGGTGACGTGGCGGGGTCTGGTTGGTCCATAGGGGCAGTGAGATGGTAGGACAGGTGGACCAATGGCAGGGCAAGGGAATGACGAGACAACGTACCTGGGTGACGGAGCGCTGACATGTTGCTGACGCGGCGAGGTCGTAAGCGAGCGGGATGGGAAACCGGAAACCGACAGTGGTTTCGTATCGCACCACTTCCTGTACGGGGGCGGTATCTGTCAGTTGTACCTCCGACTCATTGTGATGAGGGCGTGTGGCAGCGGAGTGACGTACTCAAAATACGGACGTCGGGAGATAAGTTTCGGGCAACGGATGAGCTCCGACGTCATGGTGACCGTTAGATCTGCAGAGGTTAATCGGACGGTGGTCAGATGACTGACGTGACAGGGGGATAGTACACATAACTGTCGGACGTCGGAAGGACTCCGACGCGTTCAGGGCCGTCGAATCTGGAGGGCCTGATCTAACGGTCATCGGGGAGGTGACATGGGCAGTGTATACGGAATCGGGCGGAGGCATAAAAACATGCTTTGAACGAATTTCCAATGTATTTCGAAAAAAAACAATTTACATGCGCTAACCTTGGTTATAGAGCAGAAGGTGGGTTTTTCATGTTTTTTGCTCTTTGAAGCGGGTGAAGGTGGGAATTTAGGCTTTTTAGGGGTTTTTTATGTGCAAAAGGGGTTAAAAATAGAGGAGTTAGCTCATGAAGGGGAAGGGGTATTTGGCATAGGTTCATCAACATGACCTGGTGTCATCTGATCCCTGACTCAAGACTTTATTGGCTATAATGCCAAGGGGGTGGGTATTTATAAGATTTTGGGGTTTATACACCTTGGTGTTAGTAATATTAGGGAAAAAGTGATATAAGGGATTTATATAATAGGGTCAGTGTTAGCATGGAGTAGAGGGTAAGTTGAGGGGGAAACCATTAAGTTTATGTGAAATAAACTTGGTTTTAAGAGTAGATCAAAATGAAAAGATCTTTAGACAAGAAATGTGGCTTCTAGAGATTAAGAACCACCATGAAACCTTAGTCTTTTCCATGAATCTAAGCTGATGGGGGAATGTTAGAAATGAAATTGGAGGGGAATGAGGGAATTTAGTGTTGCTTCCTGCTGTAACTTTTGCTTTGATGCCCACCATCACCATTCTTGCCATGATAGGGATAACCTTTCTGCAACCCCAACTACCTACCCAGCTACTTACCTAGCATTTTTATTTCTTCTTGGAGGGTGCATTTGGACTTGCAGACCCTTACCTGCCTTTTCTTTTCTTTGGCTTTTTTCTTTTGCTTTTTCTATCTAGCTCTACCCTTATCTCTTCCAAGGTCCCAGATTAAGCTGTTGGGAACCTTTTCTTCTCTACCTAAACTAGTTGTCTGCCAAGATTAAGCTGTTTGGACAGACTTCTTTCTCTAGTCTATAGCAGAAAATTGAACACATGGCATGATCCAGATTAAACTGTTGGATCATCCATCAAAATTGAAATAAGGTCATCAACATTGAAACACTTTACACACCTTCTTGTTCTCCAAGAAATATGGGATCTTTGTGATATCAAAGCAGAGCATATTTGGACTTTCTCTTGCCAATCATGAAATATGAAACCTATTGGTATAGGTATCCAACATCTATAATAAAGATGAGTTGTATTTAAGCCAGCTCTGAGTTAAACTTCGAGGGATGAAGCTATTGGGTTAGGGCCTGACCGAAGCAGCCATAACTCCTCTTTAATGTTCTGTTATTCTAGCATAGAATTTTGTTTTGTTTATTTGTTAAGTAGTTTCATGGTTTGTTGATGCATTTTCTCAAGAAGTTTTGGTTCTGATTCATTTGGTTAAGCAACTTTCTGGTTCTATTCATTTATTTGAATAACTTCTTGTTTCTATTCATCTGTTTCAGTAGTTTCATTTTCTGTAGTTTACTGTCATTTGCGGTTTTTTAATTCAGAGGTCAAATTAGAAGAAAATATTACTATCAAGTTGTGCGTAGGTGTCTTGGCCCCATCTCCTCCCTCTGGGACCATGACTTGAGGTAGAGACCCACTAGCAACCCTAAAAATACAATTTTTGGTTCTCGCATAGGCTATGGAGTTCGTTGTTTGAATGCAGTTAGCTGTATACACTCACTGATTTTCTTTGTTATTTTTCTTTGAAACCACCTCCAGTGCGTTCTCCCTCCATCACTTCCTCACTGTCTGATCACCAACTTCCCTTCACAATCACCATCCGATTCACCATTTTCTTCAACTACCGCCTCGTGTGGAGTCCACCATTCACTTTATGAACTTTAAGTCCCCACCGTCGATCTTCCTTGCCTGATCCGACAACTATCGCTTCACCCGATCACCAACTAGCTTGGCTGATCTCCACCGTTGATAAGCCCCGCCTGATCCAATGGCTATCGCACCATATCTTGTGGATTTCTGTCCGACCGTTATCCGCCCAAGAGCACGCGAAATGGGTGGTTTCCCCGTGCTATGTGTCGCCCGGGGAGGTTAATCGCGTAAAATTTGAGAAAACCACTCACAGCATTGAGGGCGCGTGATAAACAGCTTACCGCCCTCTAATCCCATGCCAACATTTCTGCACATTCTTTTTCCCTCGATCTAATCTCCACCGCCCATCTACCAACTAGCCTCATCCATCTATCTCTTGCCTTCACCTGCGTGATAAGATCTTAGCCGTTCATCACTCCTGTCAACCTCACCCGTGCGATTAAATCTTAGCCATTCATCTCCTTTGCTCCCTTGTTCGTCCATCCCTTAACTTAAAACCTTCACGATAAGATCTTAACCGTCTATCCCATTAGCAACCCTGTTCACCCATCTGCCTACATAACCTTCCACGATCAAATCTCCACCGTTCATTACCTTTCACTCGACTGATCCAATGGTTCTTATGCATTGTTGCTCCCTCATGCCCTCCTTTCACTAATTTTAACCTCCAATCACTTTTTCCGCCTGGAACCCAACTTAGCCTAAGTTTCTTTGTTACTCCTTAGTCTAGTTTTTATGTTTTTACTTCTGCAAACATAGATAATTAGCCTTAGGTTAATGTTAAATTAGCAATTCTGCTTAGCATAGATGTTTGGTTGATTAAGTTAGGTTATGGTGCAAGTTTAGCCTTTCATTCTGTTTTCTTCATTACTGCAATAGAAGTAGCTCTCTCTTAGAATAAGGTTTTCTCTCCTTCCATCAAAGAATTAAAGTTTCTTCTGACTCTATAAATAGTGACAACAGGCAGGACCTTCACTTCTACTTGTGCATATAGCACTATCACCTTCGAGTTTGTACAAACCCCAGGTTGATAAGTAAAGATGGTAGCCCTGGGAGTTGTAGCATTATTGTTGCAATACCTAGGCTCATCACATGGGCAACACAGTGATGGGGAGCACGTGGTACTTGGATTATTGATCTGAGTTGACTCAACTCCCGGATTCAACCAAGATCTTTTGCTTTCGTGATGTGATTAGAATTGCATTTAAAAGAACATAAAGGAACATATATGCATGTTGTAAAGAAGAAGGAAACTGACAATGATTAGCAACATAAGATACAAGATGTTGATAATGGAGTTCGTCTAGGAGGGACTACGTCTCTAGACCCCGGTGTCAAGATGGTGTAGGCTGCTGCATTAAGTGATAGAAAGAGTGATGATCTACATGCATGTGTTTTCTCTATCATACAAGGGATATGCCTTCACACAGGAGTGGCTCCAAGAGATGTTCTGCTGCAGGAACTCTCATTAAAAAAAAGGACTCCTATCAGCATGACATAATTTCACGTATGTTAATAATGAGCATCCCACCAACATGGCATCAAAGGGATCTCAATTCAAACATACATGGCGACACATGAGTATCCCATCAACATGATGACAAAGGGATCTCAATCAAAACATGACAATAAGTACATCTCACATCAAGAAAAAAACAAGATCCCACATCAAACATCAAACTGGGATCTATACAACACAATGCATCTCATGGAAAGAGATAAAGAAGTACATGATCACACTGCATATACCTCACATCAAGGAGTTATCTGAAGAAGAGGATGATAAACTGTTGGATCTGGCTGCACCATCAATCTCATGGTGTCGAGTCTCATGGAAATGATTGCTCACACATTGAATGCTAACACCTACACTCCACTCTGAAAAGTGGCCGAAAAATGAAATGATCAAATGGAAAATCTGATTGCACCATTAGATTTGTGGCGTCGAATAGTGTAAAATCGACTGTCAAATTTCTGAATTCTGAGAAAGTGAAAATCTGGGGCTACATGTATCTTTTAGATTCCCCCTAGATTCCTCAAAGATTCCCTCCTCTGGGTCATCTGAAAATCTACTGCTCAGATCAAATTTCTGTCTACGCCATCAAGTTCGTGTCGCTAAGAGGTGTAGGATAGACATAAGATTTGTCCAATTTGGACACTGGAAAAATTTCACCCTCTTGAAAATTTGGCTCAATCATGGTTTCGCTTGCTCTTTTCCAGGATCATGGTTCCACCTGAAAAAATTAATTAAAAAATGTTGTCTTGATTTCCACCACATTTTTCCTCCTGGAACTGTGTCATGGTTCCATTCTCTGTTCCACACCTCCATTCTCAAATTCGCCTCTTCTGTGCAAATGAATTGAGTGTTTATGTATTAAATCTGGGTGGAGCTATCAAAGTTGAGCCACGTGGTCCAACAGTGGTGGAGGCATTTAGGAGGGCAGAAATTAGGGTTTGAATCCCCATAATGGCACATAATCATTTTGGCATGTTGTACATTTTTTTGGTAAACCGTTACAATGGATAACCGTTGCATTTTGAATGGAATACGAGCAGAGTTTTGGTACATGGGTTGGTGTAATGCCTAAGTTTTGGTTGGCTGTTAAATGGGGCCGCTGCATGGTGGTGGGATGACCCATGTGGCTGGCGCGTGTTCGATACCTGCCGGCCTCCCATATTAAATGCGATGTAAAGGTGGTTGGGGTGTGGGCTGGGTCCACTGGAGGTGGCCCGCCCACCCCATGTTAAAACAATGTTACACATATATTTGGTGGGTGGTTGGATGGTCGGCGTGGGTCATGGCCTGCCGACCTAAATTTTTAAAAATTTGATTATTGTTGCATTTTTTTTGGGAGGGTGGGAGGCGAGGGTCATGGTCCGCCACCTCAACATAATATTTTTTTTATATATTATTTTTATAATAAGGCCATCGTTTTGATTTTGTCTAATATAGGGGATATTAGACAAATTAACGATCCAACAAATTTTCCTGCTTTTGGGATCTAGGTTTCATGCCCGGTCGGTCAAATTGTAGGACACTTAAACCTGGCCCAGTGCCCAACTTTGACCAAAACTTTGACTAGCTCGTTCTCCCTCATATGAGCTCGGATTTGAGTTTCGTTTGCAATTTTCTGAGTCCTTTAGGACTTCTGCATGTTTCTAGAGCCACCTGGATCAATCCACCCCACCGAGGAGCTTTTGGTCCTCCAAAATCATGAAAATAAAATGCCACTTCTTTGTACCTTGTCTACACTTACAAATGTTTGATAAATCACGCTTCCTTCTCCTTCACCTTTGTCCTTCGGAGCCATAAGCAATGAGCCAACACCTGCAACCTCTGCAAACCTGTAGTACATTGTTTTTCAAATTACATACTTATCAACATGACCAACTAATGACCCAAGCATCCCATACTTTCCACGAGTTTATAACACATAATCGGTGGTCATGTTTACATCAAAATGGAAACAATACCCCAACTACGGAAACAAGGCCAACATATCATTGTTGCTTCAACAAGTGATGGACAACACATCATCACCGCAACACATGATTTACAAAAATAAGGCCAAACACTATTGTTTCTTTGACAAGTGATAGAAACACAACATCACTTTCACAGTTTAAAATGAAATCACAAAATAAGACCAGACATCATTGTTGCTTAACAAGTGATGGAAAGAACATCATCACTTTTACATTTTAAAATGCAACACATGATTGGAAAAAAATAAGACCATGACATTTTATCATGCCTAGAAGAACCATTTCTCACTTATCAATGTGAATGGGTCATTTCCTCGTGGCGCATTCGCTGGTCGAACAACCGTTTCATCTGGTTCATGCACTGACACTTTGTCTTTAAGGCACTGCTTTGGATGGAGCCTCCAACAAGTGGCTCTTTGATGGCCACCTCTATTGCAATGACTGCAGTACATCTTCTTCCTCTAGATCTGCTTAACATGTTTCTTTACTTGTTGTTGAGAGGGTCTTTCATGCCTCCTCCTTTTGTGTGCTGCTATTCTTTTCTGGCACTCAACAAATGTATGGTTATGTAATCCACAAAAGGTACATGTTTTTTGATGCCTTGATTTATGTCCATCATTAACAACATGATTATAGTTGAAATGAACATTCAAATATCGATACTGGTTATACCTTTCCTTGCTACCTCTGGTGTCATTATGGCAATGAGAGATTGCCTCCGCTCTTTCCTTGCAATAGGCACTGCCATGGGATGATGGGGATGTGTTCCCACCATTCTCTTTCCTCGACGATTTCAAAGATGTCTTGGAAGAATCTGACACCTTCGAGCATTCTCCTTCAATGTATCCCAAGGCTGCAAATCAAGGTCTTTGCACAACCTCCAATGGTTGAGTTATGCCTTGGTTATTAACACCAAGTTCTTCTTCCTCCTTGTACCTCATCCTGGTAAGGAGCCTCATGTTTTTCCCTGTAATTGGTATCTCAACATCTCCAACAGAAATCATACTATGTGAAGATGAAACTAAAGGGAAATCAACATCTTTTACCTTCACTGTTAAGTTGGAGAGAACTGATGAGGGCTTCTCATCATCTGTTGTTGGTGGTTCGCTTGCAGTCGTGGCACATTCCCCAACTTCCTTTCTGACATATCCAGGTCCTGTTCGACAGGGTAATTCCTCTACTTTGATGGGGTTGATAATGCCTTGGCCATTAATGCCCAAGCCTTTTCCTTCATACCCATTCTCTTCAACATTTTGGAGCCAATTCCTGTGGTATGATCTTCAAAAATAGTGAAATCATCATCAGGACACATACATGAAGATGGAGACCTACTTTTTACCTCACATGGGTCATGCTGTAGCTTTTCCAAGGCCTCGTCCTTTGCTTTCAGTTGTCGTAGCAGACTATGTTTCTCCTCTTTCTCGTCTTGTAGGAGCATCTTTAATTCAACGTTCTCATTTTGAAGATTCTGGTTGTTGTGCTTCAGTTCTTCTAGGGCCTCTTCCGTGGCTCACAACTGAAGCTGCAATTGCTCCTTTTCCTTTGTCTCTTTTTGTAGAGATTCATACATTATTTCCACCTTTTGGGAAATTCTGAGCATGGTCTCATACATCGCTTTGTCATCCTCCATCACTGCACATTCCATTGTTCACGCTCTCAATTCACATCCACGCAAAGACTGCTCTGATACCAAACTTGATCCAAGTTGACTCAACTCCCAGATTTAAACAAGATCTTTTGCTTTCGTGATGTGATTAGAATTGCATTTAAAAGAACATAAAGGAACATATATGCATGTTGTAAATAAGAAGGAACATGACAAGAATCAGCAACATAAGATACAAGACGTTGATAATGGAGATTTTCCAGGAGGGACTACGTCTCTGGGCCCTAGTGTCAAGATGGTGTAGGCCACTGCATTAAGTGCTAGAAAGAGTAATGATGTACATGCATGTGTTTTCTCTATCATGTAAGGGATATGTCCTCATGCAGGAGTGGCTCCAAGAGATGTTCTGCTGCAGGAACTCTCATTAAAAAAAAGGAATCCTGTCAGCATGACATAATTTTACGTATGTTAATAATCAGCATCCTGCCAACATGGCATCAAAGGGATCTCAATTCAAACATACATGGTGACACATGAGTATCTCGTCAACATGACGACAAATGGATCTCAATCAAAACATGACAATAAGTACATCTCACATCAAGAACAAAACAAGATCCCACATCAAGCATCAAACCGGGATCTATACAACACAATGCATCTCATGTTAAGAGATAAATAAGTACATGGTCACACTACATATATCTCACATCAAGGAGTTATCTGAAGAAGAGGATGATAAACTGCTGGATCTGGCTGCACCATCAATCTCGTGGTGTTGAGTCTCATGGAAATGACTGCTCGCACATTGAATGCTAACACCTGCACTCCACTTTGAAAAGTGGCCGAAAAATCAAATGATCAAATGGAAAATCCAATTGCACCATCAGATTTGTGGCATCGAATAGTGTAAAATCGACTGTCAAATTTCTGAATTCTTAGAAAGTGAAAATCTGGGGCTATGGGAATCTTTTAGATTCCCCCTAGATTCCTCAAAGATTCCCTCCTCCGGATCATCTGAAAATATGCTGCTCAGATCAAAGTTTTGTCTGTGCCATCAGGTTCGTGTCGCTGAGAGGTGTAGGATAGACATAAGATTTGTCCAATTTGGACACTGGCAAAATTTCACCCTCCTGAAAATTTGGCTCAATCATGGTTTCGCCTGCTCTTTTCCAGGATCATGGTTCAACCTACAAAAATTAATAAAAAATTGTTGTCTCAATTTTTGTGCCGCATTCTACCTCCTGGAGATGCATCATGGTTCCATTCTCTGTTCCACACCTCCATTCTCAAACCCGCCTCCTCTGTGCAAATGAATTGAGGGTTTATGTATTAAATCTAGGGGGAGCTATCAAAGTTGAGCCACATGGTCCAATAGTGGCGAAGGCATTTAGGAGGGAAAAAATCAGGGTTTGAATCCCCGTAATGGCACATAATCATTTTGGTGTGTTGTACATTTTTTTGGTAAACCATTACAATGGATAACCGTTGCATTTTGAATGGAATACATGTGGAGTTTTGGTACACGGGTTGGTGTAATGCTTAAGTTTGGGTTGGTCATTAAATGGGGCTGCCGCATGGTGGCGGACCGGCCCACGTGGCTGGCGTGGGTTAGATACCTGTTGGCCTCCCATATTAAATGTGATGTAATGGTGGTTGGGGTGTGGATCGGGTCCACCGGAGGTGGTCTGCCCACCCCATGTTAAAACAATGTTACGCATATATTTGGTGGGTGGTTGCATGGTTAGCGGGGGTCATGGCCCGTCGACCTAAATTTTAAAAAATTTAATTATTAGTTGAATTGAGACTTCTGTTATCCATAATATCTGAAAGAATAACTTCGGCGAAAATCACATGTAGACAGGGATTTGATTATTGTTGCGTTTTTTTTGGGAGGACGGATGGCGGGGGTCATGGCCCGCCAGCTCAAATTTTTTTTTTTAATATTATTTTTATAATAACGTCATTGTTTTGATTTTGTCTAATATAAGGGATATTAGACAAATTAACGAACCAACAAATTTTCCCGCTTTCAGGAGCTAGGTTTCATGCCTCGGGGTCAGTCAAATTGTAGGACACTTAAACTTGGCCCACTGCCCAACTTTGACCAAAACTTTGAATGGCCCATTCTCCTTCATATGAGCTCGGATTTGAGTTTCGTTCGCACCATTGGAATCAGGGTGACGAGCACTTGAATCTGGTTCTGTTTTGGGAGCAATATAACCACTTTATTTTTTCCCCTTTCTGAGTCCTCTGGGACTTCTGCATGTGTCTGGAGCCACCTAAACCAATTCTAGTGCCTCGTTCCGCATGATAGGGTGTAGATAGTTTTTAAGTGATAGTTCCTTCAAATTTGTTGATGCAAAGGAGATCACCTAAGATGTACACTGGCTACAAGGATTTAATGACTGAGCTTGTAGAAATTGAGCCATACTCTTTCAAGGAAGCAATAGAGCAACTTGTAATGGTTGAGGAATACGAATCCATTGTAAAGAACATTGTTTGGGAAGTGGTCCCAAGATTGGCAGATAAATTAGTTGTGGGTTCGAGATGGATCTTCAAAGTGAATCATGTAGTAGATGGAAGAATAAAGAAGTATAAGGACAGATTTGTGGCTAAAGGATTCTCTCAAGTTGAGGGAATCGACTATGAGGAAACCTTTTCTCCTGGAGCAAGGTATTCATCCATTAGCTCAATTCTTGTACTGGCTATGTAGATGGGGTGGAAGATCCACTAGATGGATGTCAAAACAACATTCCTCAATGGGGTTATTGAGGAGGAGGTGTACATTGAGCAACCAAAAGGTTTTGAGACATTTTATTGGGAGTCTCATGTGTGTAGACTCAGTGAGCATTGTACGGTCTCAAACAAGCACCCCGTTCTTCGTACACCAGGATCAACAGTTATCTCACCGGTTTGGGCTTCACCAAAAGTGAAGCGGATGTGAACCTATATCATACATTGGTAGAAGGTAAATTTCTTATTATTGTCTTATATGTTGGTGATTTTATTTTAACTGGTGATGAGAAACTGATCAGATCTTGCAAGAAGGACCTTGCAAGGGAATTTGAAATAAAGGACATGGGTCTCATGTGCTACTTCCTCGGGTTGGAAGTATGGCAAGGCGATGGGAAATTGTTTGTGTCTCAAGGAAAGTATGAAAATGAGATACTACAGATATTCCACATGGAGAGTTGAAAACCCATGGAGACACCTCTAGTGACCAACTCGAGGAAGGAGGATGCCACTTCAATTGAAGAGGTGGATGCTTCCATTTATCAGAAGCTAGTGGGTTCATTGATGTATCTTGTGAACACGTGACCAAATATGTGCTATGAAGTCAACCATCTGAGCCAAGCTATGGTTAGGCCAACCAAATTATATTGGAAGGAAACTAAGCATGTTTTACGGTACCTCAGAAGCACTACTCAGTATGGATTATAGTATAAATGGACAGAGAGAGTGAAACTTTGTGGATTCATAGATGCAAATTGAGTAGGAAGTCCATTTGACCAAAAGAGTACATTAGGTGGAATTTTCTATGTTGGGTCCACAGCAGTCTCCTGGTACAGCAGGAAGCAAATATCTATGGCGCTCACCTCAGCAAAAGTAGAATACATGGCTGCAGGTCAAGCAACATGTTAGGTGATTTGGATATCTGTGGCGCTCACCTCAACAAAAGTAGAATACATGGCTGCAGGTCAAGCAACATGTAAGGTGATTTGGATGAGAAAGATACTTGTGGGAATATTTGGTTAGATGATGGATCGAACTGTGATCTATTGTGATAATCAGAGTTGCATCAAGCTCTTCGAGAATTTGATATTTCATGGTCGATCCAAGCATATAGATATCCAATATCACCATTTACAGGACTATGTGCAAAGGCAGATAATGTTGCTATAATACATTCTAACAGAGGAAAAATATGCTAACATTTTGACAAAGGCCTTGTCAAGAGGGAAGTTCAAGTTCCACAGGTGCAAGATAAGGGTGCTTGATAATCCCTTTCTTGCTGAGAGGGAGAATTGAAAAATGCAGCAAGAAAGTCTCAATTTGATTTTTCCTTGATCGAATTGAGAAAATTTGAATTTCCACTTTAGTATACAACTTGGATGCAGTTAACTAATGTGACATGGATCTTGTCACTCAGTTATCTCAGTAAATTTGAGTTACAGGAGTTGGAGTTCAGTTAAACAAGTGTGATTGCTAATTTGTAGCAATCAAGGTTGGATATTTCAATTTGTTTTCAGTTAAACTAGCTCTAACTGTTGGAGGAACTAGTGGAAGGTTAGTTGTGGAGTGAGACTTCAGTCTAACTCAATGATCATCCAGTTAACTAATCAATCAACACAAAATAGCTAGTGCATGCAAAGAATTTGAGTTCCCCAACTATGGTGGAGATTCTAAGGCAGTGTAACATCAGTTGTAGACTAGCCTTGAGTGTGTAGATCTTGGATGTAGTCAAATGATCAACCTTGGGAATTGTGCAATCATTTTGGACAAATTTCCTAAATAATAGGGGCCTAATTTCCTCAGGAATTGCACAAGGAAATAGGGGCTCAAGCAGAGGCAGAAATTGACTAAGTCTGGGTCACAACTTCTTAGTGAGCAAAGATATAGGTTATTTACATGCAGGGTCTTCTCCGTCTAAGCAAGCAATTGTAATACATCTCTATTCATTGGATTAATGCAAGTAAGAAAAGAGGTTTTTAGCAAATTGATTTCCGCTGGGAAAATATTGTGTGCATGTGTGTTATTTCTCTTTGCATGTTTGTGATCGATGTTCTAAATTATGAATTTAATTCCGTAGAGTAGTGGAGTAGGATTGTGTCTAATGATTTAGATTAAAATTTCATGAGTAGTTACAATTCTACACCATAATTTCTATATTATGGAAATCAAAGTGGTTTGAAAATTCTCACCCTAAGAAAAAATAATGGAGGAGAATACAAGTCAAATGATTTTTTTAGTTATTGCATGAAGAATAGAATACAATGAGAGTTTACCAATTCATACTCTCCTCAACAAAATGGTGTTGCAGAAAGAAAAAACAGGACCATAGATGAAATGGCTAAGAGCATGTTAAAAACTAAGTCTCTTGGAAATGAGTTTTGGATTGAAGCATACACACAACAATATACACTCTTAACCAATGTCCTACAAAGGAAATGTTGAATTTGACTCCAGAAGAAGCATGGTGAGGATATAAACCAAGTGTTTCACATATGAAAGATTTTGGTTGTACTACATATGCACATGTTTGTAAGGAAAAGAGGAAGAAATTGGATGATAATAGTGTGAAGTGTATATTTATTGGCTACAATATTGAAACAAGAAGTTATAGGCTATTTGATCATGAAGAAAGAAGGGCGATAATAAGTAGAGATGTTGTGTTTGATGAGGAGGGAATCTACCAGCTAGAACATGTACAGTTTGAATAGAAGAAAGATACAGTGAATATTGATGATGAATCAAATTCTAAGTCATTAAAGATGGATGAAGTTCATAAGAAGCCTAAGTGGCTTGAAATGATACATTTATAAAGCAACATGTTGGATATAAATTTTGAAAGAAGGATTACTATATCCCAAAGTTCTCTAATAAACTATGCACTTATGGCATAGGTAATGAAAATGGATGAACCACATAATTATGTAGAAGAATCAAGAAATAAGGAATTGAATGAAGATATGGAAGAAAAATTGAATCCCTTGGTGACAAATGATGCATGGGACTTAGTCAATTTACTAAAGGGAAAATATATAATTGGCACTACGTGGATTTATAAAACCAAGTATAAATATGATGGCACAATTGATAAGTATAAGACTCGTTTAGTTGCAAAGGGATATCCACATAAAGAAGACATTGATTACACTGAGACTCTCCTGTGGAAAAATTGGATACAATCAAGATGGTTCTTGCATCAGTTACATAATATAAATGTGTTGTGTGTGGAGCATGATTGTTCAGAGGTCTTTGTTTCAGCCGGATGTATACCCCAGGAAGTTTGTACACCCCTCCACACGGGGGGGTGCGGGGGGACTTGTCCCCCCCCCCCCACAGGGGGTCTATGGGGGCCAATCCCCCCCGACTAGGGGGCCCAGGGGCAGCGCCCCCGAAGCTAAAAATAGATGTAAAATTGCGTTGTAAAAGTATAGTAATTTCTAGTCAATCTGGGTCGTTCATTAGGCGGATGATTTGACGGTAGAACTTATGTTTAGTTTAGGGTTTTTTTCCCTAGAAGGAAACCCCTCTCTTTGTATGATGGAATTGTATTGAGTCTGTGTAATATATGTGTATTCTCCGAGCGAGAAGCAAAGAGGTGAGACTGTGAGAGAAAATAGAGGATATTACAATGGATCTGCTGTAGGTTGTGTCTCTTCATTTTGCTGGGTAATAGAAAGGAAGGACTGGTTGTTCGGGGTGGATGTAGCCCAAATAGGGTTGGATGCATGGATGAAAGGAAATCAACTTCAGGGTATTCTTTTGGTGTGGGTTCAACAACGGTTGCTTGGAGTACTAACAAGCAACCCACAATTTCACTCTCCATAGTAGAAGCAAAGTATAAAGCGGAAACAACAACAACAGATGAAGTAGTTTAGTTGAGAAGAATTTTAGAGGATATACATGAGCAACAAGAGTAATCCATTCAATTGATATGTAATAATCAAAGTGCTATTCAAATGACCAAGAATCTAGTTTTTCATAAGAATACCAAGCATGTAGATATTCAATATCATTTTGTTCAGGATTTGGTTCAACATGGAGTGATCGAGATTGAGTACTATAGAACATATGAACATGTCGTTGATATATTCACCAAATAATTATCTAAGGAAAAGTTATTCATGACCACTAGTGTATAACTTATTCATGACCAAGTCAGACACGTATACTTAATCTATCAACAACCACTAGTGTATAACTTATTCATGACCAAGAACCACTAGTGTATAACTTATTCATGACCAAGTCAGAGGTGTATACTTAATCGATCAACAAATTCACGGGTGTGTAACTTATTCAATGAGAAAAGTTAGAGGCGTATACTTATTCGATCAACAAAGTCACTTGTATATACTTATTCAATGCCCATATTCAAGTGTGACTTCTCTATTCAACCTTAGTGTTGCTTTGAGAAAATATTACTCTATTTCAAAAGCTAAAGTTAGAAGCTTTAAATAGGGAATTTAGATAAGTAGAACATGTCACCAACATTGAGATATGGATGAAAATTAAGGAAAAATACCTTTGTTGGAGACAAACGTATGATAAAATAATAAACCTTTAATAAACATACAGAAGGTTGTGAGTTCAAATCTGGTGATGTCATTGTATCCCAATATTTTATGTGAATAAAATATAGAACAAAACACACACATGGTTCCAATCATGTCACTTTGATCGATAGTCAAACGAAAGTCTTCAATTGGGTGCCAAAAACATCACTTTGATTGAAGGTCAATTGAGAAGGGGTTATGTGGTCCGAGTAAGAAAAATCCATCTATCAATCGTCTTATGCAAAGTTAAGTGTTTGGGGTTCTGAACATTTTTCCATGTAGAGTCTACATTTGTTTGGATGGACGCGTGCTTATTCCATGTAGAGTCTAAGTTTGTTTTGATGAAAGCTTGCTTAAACCTAAAGAGTTTTGCCGAATGCTTCAAATTGGAGAATAATTATAAAATTAAAAATTTTGGTTTACTATTACACAATTTTACTTAAATGTTTTGATATCCTAAAATCTAAACTCTAAATTTTAGTTACACTTTAGGAAATAATGATCGAGGTTGAATTTTATAGTTAAATATGGGAGGCTCTACCATAAAGTGCATGAAACTAGCAAATAATAGATAGATTAAACAGACAAGGCAAGGGAATGCTCCCTCTTAGAGGAGGAGACAATTAATGATCCGTAAACTGTCGTGGATATTCCACTCGACATTTTGTCACAACAAATATGATATTACTATATTAAAAATATGAGATTCTACACTATTATAGTTTTATTAAACTTTAATATATGTAGATTTAACTGTAATTAGTGCATGCATGCTAATGAAAATTATGAAGAAAAGTAGATAACAACAAAATAAGCACACACAATATATGATCTCTAGGAAACCCTTTTCAGGAGAAAACCTAGTTGGAAGGTGAGGTGGCTTCGCTCTCTTTCTCTGTCTAGAAATATGGTTGCATGTACAAAGAAGTAATGCTTGTGGCCCATGGGCTGCTAAAGTGCACAGTTCTTCTCTGTGTTCTCTACCTCCTATATCTCCTGACTATATTTTCTCAACTATGGAACAAAATTCTCTTGAAAGAATGGAATGTCTCTTCCTCCTAGTGACTTGGTTATAACATAGCTCGATAGCCTACTAGTGGTTAATTTTGACTACATCAACTCTTAAGTAGAGCTACAATATAGACACTTCTAGAGTCTTTTATATATAAATCTCGTGGCTTGACCCTTTTCCACGAATAATGGGGGTTGACACGACATCCTCCCGAACTATAGGTGTGAAAACAGGAAGGTTAACTTCTTAGTGACATAAATTTTGCATACAGACTTTGATTGACACGTTTCTTGTGTTGTTGGAAAAATCTTTGAATGTAAAATAACATGAAATGTTGTTGTGCTAAAGAGATAAAGTTTTACCCCCAAAAGATGTCCTTTTATGCTTCAAAATGCTCCTAGAAGGTTTCAGAGCCCATTTTGCCAACCTGGGTCCCACCGGTAAAAACGGTCCAATGAGCTTATTCCTCCACTTTCTTCCACTCCAAATGCATCGAGATGGATTCCAAAAAACATAATGATCCAATCCAGATCAAGTAAACATTATAACCCAGTTATTTCACCACACTGAGATGTGCCACCTATTTCACTTGAATTTCTTTCTTCTCTTCTAAAAGGAATTTTATATTATCACAATTCCCATATTTACAATAATAACAACCTGGAAGTTCAAAATTAGCACAGAAATGAACTTAAGGAGAAAATGATTAACTAAATTAGATTTATTTTTCTAGAAGAGCGTCCCTCTTTCCACTTCTAGAAGAAGATCACTCTACTCGAGTTCCACCTCTGATGTTGTTCCCATTCCTCTTGCTCTGACTCTGGACTATATCGAAGGAATTGACGATGATGTCTTCCTGAATACTAAAAATGTCTTCTTCAATCCTAATAGCACCCTACCAAAAATGCCTTCTTCAATCCTAATAGTAGCGTAATTATGCTCATCCGTTGTTAAAATCTAACAGGTGAAGTCTTGTTCGTATATTTGTATGCCCCTTTCTAATATCTCTGAGTAGATTTAGATATCTGTCAACTACATATTCTTATCAAGAAGCAATCTTGCTCCACTTAGAAACTATTAACGATGCTTGCATTGGAGTGAGTCACGAGATGATCTTCCCAAATCTTATATTCCTTCGGTATACCTTTGCGCCTTTAGGGGAATTGCTAGTTACAATAAACTTACAATAAACAAGGTTCTTAAACATAGATATTCACCCTCATTTTGCCATGGATATTATTAACTTAACTTAATAGGCTTTGTTACAATACCATGGGCTTATCAATACCACTTTCCCAAAAACCATAACTCATTTCAAAATCAAAATATTTTATCTTAATTTTATTTTATAACAAATTTTTAAATTAACTCTAAAACAAAAAAGTATGGAGAGATATTGTAGTGGTGTAAATATTTATAAAATAACCAATTTAAATCCATCTTAATTCTAAATCTACCAAACACCGAGAAATATCAAAATTTCTATGTCCAAATATTTTTAAAATGAAAAAAGATTTAATCTCTCTTAACTCTTGATAAATCCAAAATTAAAATAAATTTAAATTAATATTAAAACCACGCAATTTAAAATAATTTATATCAAAGAAAATATGCAAAATCAAAATAGAATTTCCCCACTTTTTCTCTTGCACATGACGTTTTCACTGGTTTTACCGTCCGAATGAATTTATATCAACTGAACAAAACTCAGACGATTGATAGAATTGGAATTTTATATGAATTACTTTGGCCACTTTCTTCACTCCATTTCCCCCACTGAGTCAAGTCAATACACCGTCATTTTCCCTTTCCCTAAATTTTCTCTTTTCTTTACAATTTTCCAACTCAAATAACTTCAATTTTGTTGCCTTTCCCATCAGTCAATTTATCTTTTTGTATTTTGTCTTTTCCCTCAATTTACGGTTCCATACTCTGTTTACCCTCAAGTCATGTCAATAAATTTATTTTTCTTACCCTCTTCTATTCTTTGTTCCACGTCTATTCTTTAATGGAAATTTCTATTAAATTTCCATTGATATCTTGAATATTTCCATTGTCAAAGTCGAATGGCTCATTTTCCAGTTTCCCACTTTCTTTTTTCCCAAAATCAAATCAATCAATACATCCATTTCCTTTGCGTGTCTACACGGTTAAATTTCTATCAATATCTGGAAGATTTTTAGGTCTCCATTCTCCTTTTTCCGAGTCAAGATCCTTTGCGTGTCTACATGGTTGAATTTCTATCAATATCTGGAAGATTTTTCAGTCTCCATTCTCCTTTTTATGAGTCAAGATCAATAGGCCCATTTTTCTCTGATTTGTCAATACATCACCATTTTCTCTTTTCTCTAAATTTTCTCATTTCCTTATAGTTTTCACACACGGGCCTTTAAATGACAACTGTTGTTGTGATTATAAATACATGGTGAATAACAACAACACTCACAGCCTTTGGCTTTGAAAGAAGTTGGAGAGAGAGAAATGGATCATAAATCTATTGTTCTGCTCATCACCATGTTTGTGTGCTTTGTTCATTACCATACTCATACAGAGTATTGAGTATGAGCAGTGTTGGGAGAATTGATTTTTGACTAGGCAAATGACATCCAAATTCAAAAATTCAAGTTGTTCTGGAAAGTAGACATGCATAGATTTCCAACAAGCTATTGTGGGCCCAATCTGGACATCGAGAAGTCCTCCAAAAGTGTAGCTGAAGTTGAAGGGCGTGCCTGGCATTGGCGCTGCGTGCCTAGCACTCGTGCTGCGTGTTTGACAAATTGTCCAGTTTTTCACTGTTTTGTCCCAGTTTTCACTTTCACCTTGGAAAATCATGATTTTATCCTTGTAATTGATTAGTTGAATGTAATTATGATGCTTCTAGAGCTTACTAGGGTAGATTCATCAGGTAAAACAAGTTCATGTGGTGTAATGTATCAGTTTGTTTGGGTTAGGGATGAGTCACTTTGACCACCCTATTTTCTTGTTTACAATTCATATCTTGTTAGAAACAAATCCTCCTCTCATGGATTCAACCCCTTGAGCTTAGGATGATTTGTTTGGGTTATATATGATGCTTTTCCTCAGTCATTGTATAGGTTGGACTCAGTGGGATGCTTATGCTTTGATAAAATATCATTTTGTATCAGTTACAACAGGAGATTAATGAAAAGTTGCAGCTATTTCTTTGGGATCCATGTGGTATGATGCTTAGTTCAGTTTTTCTTTTGTATTCATGTGTTAGAATGTATTGTTAACTCCACTTCATCATTTCATACTCTTATGTGAATGTATACAAGTCTGAGAGGCAGAATCCATAACTTTTATGCTCTGTTTTGGGTAGACATTTCACAGTCTATGTTTTCTTCAGTTTAGAAAGAATCCATGTTGCTTACATGCTCTTTCTAGCTCCTCACTTGTATTGAATCACCTCACCCATCAAACCCTAGAGTGTTGAGTCTTGTGCCTACCTTTCCCCATCCAACACCATGAAATTTTGACCTAATTTCCTTGCCCTAACTGTTTGGCTCCTCCTAATCTAGCAAAACCCTCCAAAATCAAACCAAAACCCTGTGCTACTATACCTAGCCTAATATCAGTTTCTTGATCTAGTCATTTTGGCTGAGATCCTTATGGAGAGAGCCCTCTCCTGGCCTAGTAGGGCTAGCTACTTGGCTAAGCGTGGTTTGTGGTTACCCTGGAATTTCCTTCCTTCAGCCTGAGGCTCAATCTAGGTGATAACACAAGTGTTGCATGTAATCATATGATCAAACTTGGGAATTGCGTAATTATTTTGGGGGAAATTTGTAAATAATCGAGACATAATTTCCTGAGGAATTGCGCAAGGAAATAGCGGTGAAAGTAGAGGCATAAATTGACTATGTCTGGATCAAATATTCTCAGTGAGCAGAGAGATAGGTTATTCACTTACAAGTTGTGCTTAGTCTGAGCAAGAAATTGTAATACATCTCTATTCATCCTATTACTACAAGCGAGAAAAGGGGTTTTTAGCAAATTTCCTTCCCCTGGGAAAATATTGTGTGCGTGTGTGGTATTTATCTTTGCATGTTTGTGATTGATGTTCTAAATTGTGTTTTGTAGAGCAATAGAGTAGGATTGTTTCTTGTGATTTAGATTAAAATTTCATGAGTAGTTACAATTATACACCATAATTTCTACATGGTATTAGAGTAGGATTCACATTAAAATAGAAATTTTGAAGTTGTTTCTCAGGAGGTTCGAATTTGTAGTTCAATGTAGCAGGATCTCTCCAGAGTTGGGACGATGACCTTCAGTGGGATGAGACTAGAGCATGCCTTGGAAGGCAACTCTAATTTCATTGCATGGAGGCAATTCTTGATGACAATAGCTTTCTAGAATACATCAAGAAAGATGTTCCAAAACTAGCAGAATCTAATGCACATAACCTAGCCCAATGGAAGAAAGATGTAGCCAAGATGAGCAAAATGATCTTGGAGGGAGAATGAGATCACATTTTCTCAAATATCCATGGGAAATAAACTCTATTCACAATGTGGAAATCAGTGACATAATTGATCGAGAATATTAGTGACCATAGGAGGTTGACATTCAAGGATAAACTTTGAAATATCAAGATGCAGAAGAATGACACTATCCCATAGTATCTTAGCATATTTACACAAGTTTGTGATGAACTTGGTGGGGTTGGTCTTAATGATGCAAAGGATGACTTGGTAAGCCTAGCTCTTCTAGGCCTTCCCAAAAGTTGTCATAGCTACAAGGGCTTGGTGAACGGGAAGGAGAAATTATAGAATTGGGAACACTTATGGTATTATTTGGTACAAGAGGAGATAAGGTGGAATACAAGAGATGGAACCTCATCCAAGAGCGAGGATGAAGAAAAATTTTCATTGGATGGAAACGGAAAGAAGGGAAAAGGGAATAAATCTCAAACCAAACCAGAATCCAGCCATGGGGGCAAGAAGAAAGACTTGTCCAAAATAAAATTCTTCAATTGTCATGAATTTGGGCACTATGCCACTAAGTGTCCATACAAAAATTCAAGCAATAAGACCTTAGGAGGAGCAATAGGTTAAGCCTTGGCTTCAAAGTTCGAGCTTGACTTCACCCTTATCACATGCATGGGTAGCACAGTGATGGGGAGTGTGTGGTACTTGGATTCTAGTGCCTCGTTCCACATGGCAGGGTGTAGAGAGTTTTTAAGTGACCTAGAGGAGAAATATCTCCATATTCATATTGAGATGGGGAACGATGAAAGGTACAGTGTGACCGAAATTGGTACAATCACATTTTAGAGGGAGTCAGGATCCCCTCTCAAACTCAAGGATGTCATGTTTGTTCTAGGCCTAAAGAAGAATCTCATATTTGTAGAAGTTTTGGAAGACCATGTTTATGATGTGATCTTCAGCAAAGGGAAAGCATTCCTAAGACACATAGCCACTGGATAGGTGAACCAGATCAAGGTTCATGTGAAGAACCTATACAAGTTGGATGTGGAATATTGTGTTGCATTAATTAGTAAGGCAAAGAAAGTGCAGAGTTGCGATGTCAGTGAACTTTGGCATAGAAGACTTAGACATTTGCATCATGACACCTTGAAGATTATGAAACAAATAACCACGGGCCTTCCTAAAGGAGCCCTTGAGCAACATGATGTATGCAAGGGATGTACCTTGGGGAAGTATGTGAAATCCACATTCCGTGATCGAGAAAGAAAAGCACATGCAGTCTTGGAAAGTGTCCACTTTGTTGTCTGTGGACCTTTCTCAACCACCTCCAATGCTAGACATAAGTACCATGTTATATTTGTTGATGATTTCTCAAGGAAGTGTTGGATCTTCTTCACATGGAAGAAAGAAGAGACATTCTCAACGTTCATAGAATTCAGGGCATTGGTTTAGAAAGAAACCAACAAGAAGGTGAAGGTTCTCAGGAGTGAAAATGGAGGTGAGTATGTATCGAATGACTTCAAGGATGTTTGTGTGAAAGAGGGCATTCAAAGAGAGTTGACAACACCCCACAACCTGCATCAAAATGGGGTGGTTGAGAGAAAAAACCACAACATTGTTGGAGCTGTGAGAGCTATGCTACATGACCAAGGCCTACAACTGCATTAGTGGCCATAGGCATGTAGCACAACAATCTACTTGCAAAACTAGATTCCTCATTGGATTCTTGGTATGATCACACCAGAGGAAGCTTTCTCAGGGATAAAGCTAGATGTGTCAAACTTCAAGATTTTTGGAGTTGTTGTTTACTCCCATGTCTCCAAATATTCAAGGAAGAATCTTGAACCAACAACAGAGTTCAAAGTATTTTTGGGTTACACATAAAATCCTCACAGCTACCATGTGTATTTGTCATCCCTCAAAATTATAGTTGTGTGAAGGGATGTAAAGTTTGATGACGAGAAAGAAATATGGTACTTTCTTGAAGGGAGCTTCAGATCCCACCAGAAGAGGAGCTTTTAACTCCAAAGGAGGAGCCTTAGGAAGTTGTGGAGTAGCCACAAAGTGAGGAGCAAAGTGGAGACACCCACTCAAGCAGAACCATCCATAGAAGGTAGAAAAATAACCAAGGAAGTTGATAGACTTGTGCAGGATGCAAGGGAGAATGTGAGAGTTCCTTCAAATTTGCTGATGCAAAGGAGATCACTTGAGATGTACACTGGCTACATGGCTCTAATGACCGAGGTTGTAGAAATTGAGCCATCCTCTTTCAAGGAAGAAATAAAGCAACCTGTATGGGTTAATGTAATGGTCGAGGAATATGAATCCATTGTAAAGAACAGTGTTTGGGAAGTGGTCCCAAGAATGGCAGATAAATCAGTTGTGGGTTCGAGATGGATCTTCAAAGTAAATCATGTTGTAGATGGAAGAATATAGAAGTATAAGGCAAAATTTGTGGCCAAAGGATTCTCTCAAGTTGAGGGAATAAACAATGAGGAAACCTTTTCTCCTGGAGCAAGGTATTCATCCATTAGATCAATTATTGTACTGGCTACGTAGATGGGGTGGAAGATCCACTAGATGGATGTAAAAAAAGAATTCCTCAATGGGGTTATTGAGGAGGAGGTGTACATTAAGAAACCAGAAGGTTTTGAGACATTTGATTGAGAGTCTCATGTGTGCAGACTCAAGCGAGCATTCTACGGTCTCAAACAAAAACCTCGTGTTTGGTACACCAATATCGACAGTTATCTCACTGGTTTGGACTTCACCAAAAGTGAAGCAAATGTGAACCTATATCATACCTTGGTAGAAGGTAAATTGCTTATTATTGTCTTATATGTTGATGATTTGATTTTAACTGGTGATGAAAAACTGATTAGATCTTGCAAGGAAGACCTTGCAAGGGAATTTGAAATAAAGGACATGGGTCTCATGCGCTACTTCCTCGGGTTGGAAGTATGGCAGGGCGATGGGGAACTGTTTGTGTCTCAAGGAAAGTATGAAAATGAGATACTACAAATATTCCACATGTAGAGTTGCAAATCCATGGAGACACCTCTAGCGACCCACTCGAGGAAGGAGGATGCCACTTCAATTGAAGAGGTGGATGCTACCATTTATCAGAAGCTAGTGGGTTCACTGATGTATCTTGTGAACACATGACCAGATATGTGCTATGTAGTCAATCAGCTGAGCCAAGCTATGGTTAGGCCAACCAAATTATATTGGAAGGCAACTAAGCATGTTTTACGGTACCTCAGAGGCACTACTCAGTATGGATTATAGTATAAACAGACAGAGGGAGTGAAACTTTGTGGCTTCACAGATGTAGATTGGGTAGGGATTCCATCTGACCAAAAGAGTACATTAGGTGGAATTTTCAGTGTTGGGTCTGCAGAAGTCTCCTAGTACAACAAGAAGAAAATATTTGTGGCACTCAGCTCAACAGAATTAGAATACATGGTTGTAGCTCAAGCAACATGTTAAGTGATTTGGATGAGAAAGATACTTGTGGGACTGTTTCGTTAGATGATGGATCCAACTGTGATATATTATGATAATCAGAGTTACATCAAGCTCTCTGAGAATCCAATATTTCATGGTCGTTCCAAGCATATAGATATCCAATATCACCATATATGGGACTGTGTGCAAAGGAAGATAATGTTGCTACAATACATTCCAACAGAGGAAAAAGATGCTAACATTTCGACAAAGGCCTTGTCAAGAGGGAAGCTCGAGTTCCATAGGTGCAGGATAGGGGTAGTTGATAATCCCTTTCTTGCTGAGAGGGAGTATTGAAAAATGCAGCAAGAAAGTCTCAATTTGATTTTTCCTTGATCAAATTGAGAAAATTCGAAATTCCACTTTAGTAGACAACTTGGATGCAGTTAAATGATGTGACATGGCTCTTGTCACTCAGTTATCTCAGTAAATTTGAGTTACAGGAGTTGGAGTTTAGTTAAACATGTGTGATTGTTAATTTGTAGCAATCAAGGTCAGATATTTCAATTTGTTTTCAGTTAAACTAGTTCTAACTATTGAAGGAACTAGTTAAAGGTCAGTTGTGCAGTGAGACTTCATTCTAACTCAGTGATCATCCAGTTAACTAATCAAGTAATGCAAAATAACCAGTGCATGCAAAGAATTTGTGTTCCCCAACTTTCGTGGAGATTATAAGGCAGTGTAACATCAGTTGTAGAATAGTCTTAAGTGTGCAGGTGTTGCATGCAGTCAAATGATCAACCTTGGGAATTGTGAAATCATTTTGGAGGAAATTCCTAAATAATAGAGGCCTAATTTCTTGAGGAATTACACAAGGAAATAGGGGCTCAAGCAGAGGCAGAAATTGACTAATTCTGGGTCACAACTTCTTAGTGAGTAAAGAGATAGGTTATTTACATGCAGGTTCTCCTCAGTCTGAGCAAGAAATTGTAATACATCTCTATTCATTAGATTAATGCAAGTAAGAAAAGGGGTTTTTAGCAGATTTCTTTCCCATGCGAAAATATTGTGTGCATGTGCGTTATTTCTCTTTGCATGTTTGTGATCGATGTTCTAATTAGTGAATTTAATTCTGTAAAGAAGTGAAGTAGGATTGTGTCTTGTGATTTAGATTAAAATTTCATGAGTAGTTACAATTCTACGCCATAATTTCTATATTAGTTGGAAATCAAAGTGATTTGAAAATTCTCACCCTAAGAACAAATAATGGAGGAGAATACAAGTCAAATGATTTTTTTAGTTATTGCATGAAGAATGGAATACAACGAGAGTTTACCAATTCATACTCTCAATAAAATGGTGTTGCAGAAAGAAAAAACAGGACCATAGTTAAAATGGCTAAGATCATGTTAGAAACTAAGTCTCTTGGAAATGAGTTTTGGGTTGAAGAAATACACACAACAATATGCACTCTTAGCAAGTGTCCTACAAAGGTAGTGTTGAATTTGACTCTAGAAGAAGCATGGTCAGGATATAAACCAAGTGTTGCACATATGAAATATTTTGGTTGTACTACATATGCACATGTTTATAAGGAAAAGAGGAAGAAATTGAATGATAATAGTTTGAAGTGTATATTTATTGGCTACAATATTGAAACAAGAAGTTATAGGCTATTTGACCACAAAGAAAGGAGGGTGGTAATAAGTAGAAAGGTTGTGTTTGATGAGCAGGGAATCTACTAGCCAAAACATGTACAATTTGAATAGAAGAAAGATACAGTGAATACTGTTGATGAATCAAATTCTAAGTCATTGAAGATGGATGAAGTTCAGAAGAAGCCTAAGTGGCTTGAAATGATACATTTAGAAAGCAGTATGTTGGATAGAAATTTTGAAAGAAGGATTACTAGATCCCAAAGTTCTCTAATAAATTATGCACTTATGGCATAGGTAATGAACATGGATGAACCACATAATTATGCAGAAGAATCAAGAAATAAGGAATGGAATGAAGCTATGGAAGAAAAATTGAATGCCTTAGTGACAAATGATGCATGGGACTTAGTAAATTTACTAAAGGTAAAATATTTAATTGGCACTACGTGGGTTTATAAAACCATGTATAAATATGATGGCACAATTGATAAGTATAAGAGTCATTTAGTTGCAAAGTGATATGCACATAAAGAAGACATTGATTACATTGAGACTCTCCTGTGGAAAAATTGGATACAATCAGGATGGTTCTTGCATTAGTTTCATAACATAAATGGCCAATCTTTCAGATGGATGTTAAATAAACTTTTCTAAATGGTTATGTGGATGAAGAAATTTATGTGGAGTAGCCCAAGGGCTTTGAAGTGCCAGGAAAAGAAGATTATGTTTATAAGTCAAAGAAGGACTTATACCAAGGGCATGGTATTCTTGAATTGATAAGTATTTTTAGGATCATGGCTTAGTTAAAAGTTTATCTGATCCCAATCTCTATATATTTCACTCAAGACTAGATATTTTGATAGTTATCTTATATGTTCATAATTTGAACTACATAGAGAACAATGATGAATTATGTTGAAAATGCAACAAGATGATGGAGCTTAGTGGAAAGGAGTCGCCTTCACTAAGTGGGCCGCAGGCTATTTTTGGTGCAAAGTCTATTTTTAGACTATGTCTATTTTTAGACATATGGATCATGGTCTATGAGTTGCAGGATGCTATTTATGGATGATTGGTCATGTTGGTAAAAATAGATGGACTTCTATTTTTAGACATATGGGCGGATTCTATTTTTAGACTGCCAGGCTAAAATAGAATATTCGAATATTATTAGATCATAATAATATTTGGACTATAAACATTATCTTATCCTCTTGGAGCACTTCAGTTTGAGCTACCAATGTGGCACATGAAACTGTCAGAAGGAAAGACGCTTTTCTTATGGGTCAGTTGAGCTATTTCATGATGGACTTCAGTTAGAACTCAAGAGATTGAGTTTGGTGGAGTTGATTGAGGAGTTGATGGAGTTGTGTTCAGTTTGACTTAGTTGAACTAGTTGTATTTAGTCTAACTACAGAATACAATAGTGATGAGTGATGTGAATTAATTGTTAATTAATTCACTAATTATTAACTCATAAATCAACTAAAGAATACATCAGTTAACTCAGTGCATGGACAGTTCAGTGGAGACAAGTGTTAGAGGTGAGTGAAAGGGAAGGAAAGCTGTCAGTTGTGACTATAGTTGTGCATGAGATTTGCACAATCAATGGATTGAGTATTGCCAATGAGGATTGTGTGGTTCAGCCAAGGGAAATACGAGTTTGGATCAGCCATTCTCATTCATTCTCATGCAGGATTGCACAGTGGAGGCAGGCAAGCAGCGGAGGAGATTTGAACCTATGATTGATTCAGATCTGAGCTAGTTTGTGTGTAACAGGTGGAGATAGTACTGAGTACTTGTGAGGAGTATTGTACTATGTATTGTTACACGTTCTCAATCATTATAATATACAGGTAGTTGGGGGTTTTCAGCTGTATGCTTTCCCCGGGTACATACTGTGTTAATGTGCGCATGTGATTGATGTTTCATTGTTTTTAATTCCACAAAATTGATGATCAACGTAGAGGAGGTTATGTATTATGCATGCATTCCGCAATAGTGTATAATCAGGATAATCTCTGTGAATAAGTGTCATATTATTCAAAATTTCTACATGGTATCAGAGCAGAGTTGATCATCAGATCTATTATTCAGAAAGTGTTTACATTTTATTTCTTTAGGCAGAGTCTGTAATCGGGCCAGGTAGCCTCTGGATTCATCCTTCTTTTGGAAGGTGAGATATCCGGTAAAAGCCCATACAGTCAATCTCTGTACGAGAAATACTTTGTTCTCATGAATTTTAGATCAGAAGCGGTTGAGTTTTGAGCTGGTGGAATTCAAATTTGCAGCAGTGTTTTCTTGGTGTCAAAGTTGAAATGTCTTTCAACGGATTGCGATTGGAGTATGCCCTTGAAGGCAACTCTAATTATATTGCATGGAAAGAAAGGATGGAGGCGGTGTTAGATGACAATGGGCTGAAGGAGTTCATAGAGGCTGAGGTCCCAAAGCCTACTGATGCTGCGCACGTTGAGGTTTGGCAAAAGAAGACAACAAAGTGTCCAAGGATTCTGTTGGAGGGCGTGAAGGATCACATTGTGTCCAGCCTGCATGGAAAGGCTTCTCCATACTTGATGTGGAAAGCGTTGACAGATCTATTCCAAAGAAAGAGCGATCAGAGGAAGTTGGCGCTCAAGGATAAACTCAAAAACATTAAGTGTGAGAAAGGAGACAGTATGCTCAAGTATCTCACGAAGTTCACTAAGTGAAGGGATGAGCTAGGAAGTGTGGGGGTGACTGTCGATGATGAGGACTTGGTGAGCTTGGCTCTACTTGGTCTTTCGAAGAGTTGGCATTCCTATTAGGACTCTGTCAATGGTCGGGAGAAATTGCCGGGATGGGAGAGACTTTGGTCAGATCTTGTGCAAGAGGAGATCAGGTGGAATACCCGGGACGGATCTTCATCAAAGGCATATGATGAAAAAAATTGCGCTTTGGCTGCCAAAGCAAAGAAGGGGAAGGAGAAGGGTTCTCTTTCCGAATCCAGTTCTTCCAATGATGGGAAGAAGGTTGACAAGTCGAAGGTGAGATGATTTCGTTGTCATGAGTTGGGCCATTATGCTACTAATTGCCCAAAGAAGAAATCCAAGAAGGGATCGGGGGAAGGATATGAAGGTGAGGCACTTGCCTCACAGTTTGAGTTGGATTTTACACTCTTCGCATGCATGGTTTCATCCATGGTGGGAAGTGGTTGGTTTCTTGACAGTGGAGCTTCTTTCCATGTGACCGGTGATAAGAGTTTGTTCAGTACTTTGGAGGAGAAAGATCTCCAGATACTCATAGCGATGGGTAATGATGAGAAGTATAGTGTCTCAGGTGTAGGCACGGTTATTTTTCAGAGGGAGCATGGAGCTCACCTTACCTTGACCGATGTCAAGTATGTACCAGGACTGAAGAGAAACTTGGTGTCGATCGCGATGCTGGAAGACAGAGGCTGTGATGTAGTCTTCAGTAAGGGAAAGGTTTTCCTTAGACACATCATCACTAGATAGGTGAAGCAGATTGGTTCACGGGTCAAGAACCTGTATGCTCTTGAGGTTCAAGATGCATGCAAAGCCTTGAGTAGCGAGGCAACTGATGGAGACTTGGTTGTTGAGAGGGAGCATATATTACCTCTCAACATGCAGAGCCAGAAGAAGTCTCAGACGATTGTGGAGGAGCCACGATTGGTGCAGCAGCTTCAGGAGGTTGTGGAGCAGCCACAACAAGGGAAGCTGAGAGGAGATCAAGTAGAGACATCTACTCATGCAGAGACCTCCAGTAGGGGGAAACTTTGAGCCAGGTGGGCTGAGGGATCACATGCAGCCATACCTCCAGGTAGGAGGTGGGGTGATATAGAGTGGTCGTCCCAAGGAGGAGGGGCAGGATCCTTAAGGTACCCAACCTCTTGGATGAGACCTTGCTACGGGAGCCCCAATGTGGAGTAACAGGAACTGACTGATTGGGTAGAGACAGATGCGGATGGATCGACAGAGAAAGCGACAATGTAGGGAATCCCAGGACAGTGCATAGCTAGCAGGCTGCAGCAATGCGAGAGGCACAAGTGTTTTGCACAGTGCTAGGTGGCACAGAGAAGTGTGCAATGGTGCGAGATGCATGGAGATGTTGCAGTAGCGCAGATGTCAGAGAGGGAGCACTTATCAGCAGCAGGTAGAGCTTCAGCATCAGAGTATGTTCCTAGCCCAACAGAGTGGTCAGTTGGGAGTGTTTTTGTTCCAAGTGTTGTTGGAGCAAGTGGATCGGGCAAATGTGTTGCATGCAGAACATTCCAGAGTTGCAGGATAGGGGTTGCAGATAATCCATATCTTGTTGAGAGGGAGTGTTGAAAATGCAACAAGATGATGGAGCTTAGTGGAAAGTAGTCGCCTTCACTAAGTGGGCCGCAGGCTATTTTTGGTGCAAAGTCTATTTTTAGACTATGTCTATTTTTAGACATATGGATCATGGTCATGTTGGTAAAAATATATGGACTTCTATTTTTAGACATATGGGCGGATTCTATTTTTAGACTGCCAGGCTAAAAATAGAACAGTCGAATATTATTAGCTCATAATAATATTTGGACTATAAACATTATCTTATCCTCTTGGAGCACTTCAGTTTGAGCTACGGATGTGGCACATGCAGCTGTCAGAAGGAAATATGCTTTTCTTAAGTTGAGCTATTGCATGATGGACTTCAATTAGAACTCAAGAGATTGAGTTTGGTGGAGTTGATGGAGTTGTGTTCAGTTTGACTTAGTTGAACTAGTTGTATTTAGTCTAACTACAGAATACACTACTGTTGAGTGATGTGAATTAATTGTTAATTAATTCACTAATTATTAACTCATAAATCAACTAAAGAATACATCAGTTAACTAAGTGCATGGACAGTTCAGTGGAGACAAGTGTTAGAGGTGAGCGAAAGGGCAAGACAACTGTCAGTTGTGACTATAGTTGTGCATGAGATTTGCACAATCAATGGCTTAAGTATTGCCAATGAGGATTGCGTGGTTTAGGCAATGGAAATACAAGTTTGGATTAGCCATTCTCATTCATTCTCATGCAGGATTGCGCAGTGGAGGCAGGCAAGCAGCAGAGGAGATTTGAACCTGTGATTGATTCAGATCTGAGCTAGTTTGTGTGTAATAGGTGGAGATAGTACTGAGTACTTGTGAGGAGTATTGTACTATGTATTGTTACATGTTCTCAATCATTATAATATACAGATAGTTGGGGGTTTTTAGCTGTATGCTATCCCCGGGTACATACTGTGTTAATGTGCACATGTGATTGATGTTTCATTGTTTTTAATTCCGCAAAATTGATGATCAACGTAGAGGAGGTTATGTATTATGCATGTATTCCGCAATAGTGTATAATCAGGATAATCTCTGTGAATAAGTGTCATATTATTCAAAATTTCTACAAATTATTTCAAAATTTTAAGTCACATATTATTGATGGGTTTGAGATGACAGGTCTTGGTGAGTTGCATTATTTCTTGGGTATTGAATTTTGGTAGAAGGAGGATGGTATTTTCACAAGCTAAGTATATTTGGGACATTTCGAAGAGGTTTAGAATGTTGTGGTGCAAGCTAGCAGTAACTCCTTTGGAAGTTGGGTTGAAGTTATATGGACACGATGAATCTAGTTCAATTGATGTTACTTTGTATCGTCAATTGGTTGGAAGTTTGATCTACTTAACTACAACTCAACCAAATATTTATTTTGCAGTTAGTATGGTATTAATATTTATGGCAGAACCCAATGAATTGCATTGGAAAGTAGCAAAGAGGATTTCAAGATATTTGCATGGAACAATTGGATATGGTTTGGTATATAGATCTATAGAAGATTTCAAGTTGATTGGTTATACTGATTCAGATAGGGCTGGATGCATGGATGACATGAAATCAACTTCAGGGTATTCTTTTAGTATGGGTTCAACAACAATTGCTTGGAGTACTAACAAGCAACCCACAATTTTTCTCTCCACAACAGAAGCAGAGTATAAAGCGGAAACAACAACAACATGTGAAGCAATTTAGTTGAGAATAATTTTAGAGGATCTACATGAGCAACAAGAGTAATCCATTCAGTTGATATGTAATAATCAAAGTGCTATTCAAATCACCAAGAATCTAGTTTTTCATAAGAATACCAAGCATGTAGATATTCAATATCATTTTGTTTGGGATTTAGTTCAACATGGAGAGATCGAGATTGAGTATTATAGAACAGATGAACATGTCGTCGATATATTCACCAAATAACTATATAAGGAAAAGTTATTCATGACCACTAGTGTGTAACTAGTGTATAACTTATTCATGACCAAGTTAGAGGCGTATACTTAATTGATCAACGTATTCATGGGTGTGTAACTTATTCAATGAGCAAAGTCAGAGGTGTATACTTATTCGATCAACAAAGTCACTGGTATATACTTATTCAATGCCCATATTCAAGCGTGACTTCTCTATTCAATCTTAGTGTTTCTTTGAGAAAATATTACTCTATTGCAAAAGCTAAAGTTGGAAGCTTTAAATAGGGAATTTAGATAAGTAGAACGTGTCACCAACATTGAGATACTAATGAAAATTAAGGAAAAATACCTTGGTTGGAGACAAACTTATGATAAAATAATAAACCTTTAATAAACATACAAAAGGTTGTGAGTTCGGATTTGATGATGACACTGTATCCCAATATTTTATATGAATAAAATATCGACCACAACACAACACATGGTTCCAATCACGTCACTTTGATCGATAGTCAAACGAAGGTCTTCAATTGGGTTCCAAACACATCACTTTGATCGATGGTCAATTGAGAAGGGGTTATGTGGTCCGAGTACAAAAAGTCCATCTATCGGTCGTCTTATGTGAAGAACAATGTAAACTTTGAAACGAGAACTGATACAATTATCCGTTTCGTTGAGGTAGCAAAAGAGTCAACTGATTTTGAAAAGTGGTGATGCAGAATACATATATTTTTTTTTCGGAGCATATTTTTTACACTTTAAATTTTCTTGTGTATCAAATATAAATATTTGTTTTTAAATGTATGCAGCATCAACCCCTTTTTTTCTAGGGCTTGTTTTTGACACTTTATATTTTCTAATGTATTAATTGTGGATATTTTTTTTAAATGTTACATCTTTTTTACACTTTAAATTTTTTTATGTCCAATTGTTTTTTAAATGTTGATTACTTAAACAATTTTCTAATTATCTTATTTCATTTTTTTTAATGTTAATTACTTAAAAACACAAATATAAAAAATTATATAAAAAACATAAAAAATTTAAAAAAAAATCAAAATACAATATTTAAAAAAAATAAAAATAAAATTAAAACAGATTATTTAAAAATAAATAAAAAATTAATAAACCTTCAATAATTAAAAAAACAAAATTAAAAGCAAACAATTTTTTTTCTTTTATTTAAAAAAAATTTAAAAACATAAAAAAAACATTTAAAAAAAAATGGTAATAAACCTAAAAAATTCAGTGAAGTTCAGCCATCAACGTTAGCTCTTTTTTCCCGGTCAATTCGAGATGCCCATTTTCCCCTTTTATTCCCAAATATATAAAACTAAACTTTTATATGAATTACAGAAAGTTTCCACTAACTTTATTTTATTGCCACTTTCTTCACTCGGTTGCCCCCACTGAGTCAAGTCAATACAATTTCCCTTTCCATGAATTTTCTATTTGCTTTACAATTTTTCAACTCAAATGATTTCACTAATTTTATTTGAATTACAGAAAGTTCCATTAACTTTATTGCCACTTTCTTCACTCCGTTTATGAATTACAGAAAGTTCCATTAACTTTATTGCCACTTTCTTCACTCCGTTGCCCCACTGAGTCAAGTCATTACAATTTTCCAACTCAAATCATTTCATTTTTGTTGGCTTTCCCATCCGTCAATTTATCTTTTTGCATTTTGTCTTTTCCTCAATTTGCGGTCCCATACTCTGTTTAACCTCAAGTGAAGTCAATAAATTTATTTTTCTCTGCTTTGTCTTTTTGTACAAAATTTCAATGAAGTTCGCATGATTTTCCCGTACAACAATTTAATTGAACAGAAGCTCATCAACATGATGTGTATGATGGAAATCTTTCTTTTTTGGCTTTCCCATCCGTCAATTTATCCTTTTGCATTTTGTCTTTACCCTCAATTTGCGGTTCCATTGGTCAATTTATCTTGGATTTTTATGTGAACTACAGAAAGTTCCATTAATTTTATTGCCACTTTCTTCACTCCGTTGCCCCCACAGAGTCAAGTCAATAAAATTTGTTCAGCCATCAACGTTAACTCGTTTTTCCGGATCAAGTCGATACGCCCATTTGCCCCCCTTTTCTTCCCAAATAGGTAGAATTGGATTTTTATATGAATTACAGAAAGTTCCCACTAACTTTATTGCCACTTTCTTCACTGAGTCAAGTCAATACAATTTTCCAACTCAAATCATTTCATTTTTGTTGGTTTTCCCATCCGTCAATTTATCTTTTTGTATTTTGTCATTTCCCTCAATTTGCAGTTCCATCCTCTGTTTACCCTCCAATTTTGTCAAGTCAATAAATTTACTTTTCTTACCCTTTTCTATTCTTTGTAAAGCAAAATTCCATTAAATCCACAATTAACATAAATTTAAATTAATATTAACTCCCAATAAATCCACCGTTAAAATAAATTTAGATTAATATGAAGAAAAATATACAACCGCAAATTTTAAAATACTTTATATCAAGTTACACAGAAAATATGCAAAATCAAAATAGGATTTCCCCACTTTTTCTCTTGCACGTCATGTTTAACTGGTTTTACCGTATTAAAGAATTTACTCAAACGATTGAATTTCTTTGTTACGCAATCAACGTGAACTCTCTTTTCCCGGTCAAGTCGAGCCGTCCATTTCCCCCCTTTTTTTCCCGCCACTTTATTCACTCAGTTGCCCCCACAGAGTCAAGTCTACAATTTCTTGGCTTTATCTTTTCCCTCAATTTGCGGTTCCATACTCTCTTTACCCTCCCTTACGTCAAGTCAGTAAATTTATATTTCTTTAATGGAAAATTCTATTAAATTTCCAACGATATCTGGAATATTTTCCCGTGTCAAAGTCGAATGGCCCATTTTCCAGTGTCCCACTTTCTTTTTTTCCACAATCAAATCAATCAATACTCTGTTTTTCTTTGCGTATCCATTCTCCACATCTATTCTTTAATGGAAATTTCTATTAAATTTCCATTGATATCTGGAAGATTTTTATGTCTCCATTCTCCTTTTTCCGAGTCAAGATCCTTGCGTGTCCACACGGTTAAATTTCAATCAATATCTGGAACATTTTTTGGTCTCCATTCTCCTTTTTCCGAGTCATGATCAATAGGCCCATTTCTCCATTGCTTCTGTGAGCATGTAGAATTGCATTTATGTGCATCACACAAAATTCCAATTCCAATTAACATTTTCCAATTCCAATTGACTACACAGCCATTTTCTCTTTTCTCATTGCATCTGCAGTGATTATAAATAGATGGTGATTCACAACAACACTCACAGCCTTTGGCTTTGAAAGAAGTTGGAGAGAGATAGAAATGGATCATAAATCTATTGTTCTGCTCATCACCATGTTTGTGTGCTTTCTTCATTACCATACTCATACTCAAGCTCATATGACGGGGGAACCCTCTTCCCCCATGGCCGATCAGTATGGCCATAAAAGGGACGTGGAGGCGCTTCTGAGCTTCAAAAGGGGCATATCAGATCCACATGGATCGCTCTCCAACTGGACGGCCCATAACTCACATAACGTCTGCCGCTGGAACGGAATTTCGTGCACACCAAACACGAAACGAGTAGTTGCAATTTCACTCCCTGCCTGCGGATTGAATGGTACGCTATCCCCGTCTATTGGCAATCTCTCTCTTTTGCGGTCTTTGGTTCTTTGGCTGAATGATTTCAGTGGAAGAATTCCACCGTCTATTGGCAACCTCTCTCTGTTGCGGACTTTAGATCTTTTCGGGAATCATTTCAGTGGAAGAATTCCACCGTCTATTGGCAACCTCTCTCTGTTGCGGACTTTAGATCTTTCCGGGAATCATTTCAGTGGAAGAATTCCACCGTCTATTGGCAACCTCTCTCTGTTGCGGACTTTAGATCTTTCCGGGAATCATTTCAGTGGAAGAATTCCACCCGAAGTTGGGCAGCTAAAAGCGCTAGGAATACTTCACCTCTCTAATAATGCCCTTGACGGCTCTATTCCAAAAGAATTGTGTAATTGTACACGTCTTCAAACGTTGGATATTGGATACAACGATCTGAGGGGTCCAATCCCACCAGAACTCGGTCTGCTGGTCCAGTTGGACACTCTCTGGTTGGGTGGCATAAATCTGAATGGAAGCATCCCAACTTTTCTGGGCAACTGCACTTCACTTACAGAACTGGATATTAGCAGCAACAATTTGAGTGGTCCAATCCCATGGGAATTCGGTCGCCTGGTCAGGTTGGAAACACTCGACTTCTCCTACAATAGTATAAGTGGAAGCATTCCAGCTTCGATTAGCAATTGCACTTCACTCCAAGAGTTATCAGGTACTGGAAACAAATTGAGTGGTCCAATCCCTTCAGGAATCGGTTTCATACCTTTCATATCTCGTCTTGATTTATCCGACAACTCACTAAGTGGCAACCTCCCTCTCACGCTATTCAATTGTTCTGCGCTATATGGCTTGTACCTACAGAATAATGACCTTATAGGCACCATTCCGAGTATTCCCGACGCCAATATGTCATTGCAGTATCTTTCTTTATCAAACAACCATTTAAGTGGCAACATCCCTCCCATGCTATTCAATTGTTCTCCGCTATATTCCTTGGCCCTAGACAATAATGACCTTATAGGCACCATTCCGAGTATTCCCCACGCCAATATGTCATTGCGGTTTCTTTTCTTATCAAACAACCATTTAATTGGACCTCTTCCACCTAGCATAGGCCAACTAAATGCTTTAATTTCTTTAGACATATATAATAATAATCTTTCTGCTATTATACCTAATAGTTTTAGGGGTTTAGTTTCCCTTCAATATTTAGATTTGTCAAAGAATAATTTTCAAGGATCAATTCTTAAAATTATTGGCAAATTTATCCACTTATCATATTTTTCTGCTCATACTAATAATTTCTCTGGGACTCTTCCAATATCTTTGTCTAACTGCACTCAGCTTGAGTTATTGGAATTGAGGAGAAATAATTTGATAGGAAAACTTCCTTCTTACTTCACCTTTTTTGTTGACTTGAAATTTTTAAACTTTGGGTACAATAATTTCCATGGTGACATTCCTGAATGGGTAACAAATTTCACCCAATTGTCTATCTTGGATTTATCCAATAATAATTTCACTGGAAGAATGCCATTACATTTTGAAAGACTTGCAGGGTTTGTAAACAATAATTCAATGACTGATGGTCGTGAACATGTAGAAATGCCAGTTGACATAAAACGAACTGAATATACTCTATCATACTTGTCAGATAAAAACACTATATTTGATTTGTCCAACAATAATCTTATTGGACAAATACCTCCAAGCATAGGAACTTTGAGTGGCTTGCGATTGCTAAATTTATCTGGCAACCAGTTGGAAGGGCCAATCCCATCATCTCTCAGCAACATATCTACTCTGGAGCAGTTAGATTTGAGCAAGAATAATCTCAGTGGACAGATTCCTCAAGAGCTCTCTAAACTATATAGTTTGGCTGTTCTCGATGTTTCATCTAATAACCTTTGTGGGCCAATCCCTAAAGGAACACAATTTTCCACATTCAGTGCAACATCATTTCAAAGGAATAAATGCTTACATGGGTGTCCTTTAGATTCATGTAATGGAAAGGAAAACCCAGGGACAGAAGCTCACAATAATAGTAGCAGTGCCCATATTAAAGTGGGATGGCTGGAGCATCTAGATGACAAGATGTCATTAATGGCATTGGGAATTGGATTTGGAATTGGAATTTGGGGAGTAGTTGGTGTGTTCATCTTTTGCAAGAGAGCCAAACTATGGGTGTTGGGTCTACCTCCTAACACACCACGACTCTTCTATGGATTGTATCGATTCCCCACATAGAGATCCAAACAATAGTTGTTGGCTCTATTATGTAATGAATTAAATTGCCATGTAAATACTAAATAATACTTATGATGTATTATCTTCTCACATATAATTTTTTTGCATTTTCAGAATAGCCTTAATTTTATTTATATCTCTTATTCATTTTTTATCACAATTAATTAATTTCCATTTAAATAATATATATATATATGAAAAATATTATTTTAAAAGTTTAGATGGATTTATTCATTTACATATTATTTGTTTATATGTTAGTTTTATATATTTATTTGATAAAATGAGTTAATATCTCGAATTTTAATAAATGATATAAAATTTACTATTCTCAAATTTAAATTAAAAAACATATTTTATTTTATATATATATATATATATATATTTGTAGTTTTAAAATATTTTCATTTACCTACTATTTGTTTCTAAGTTAGTTTTATATATTTATTTGATAAAATGAGTTAATATCCTAAATATAAAATTTATTATTTTTATATTTAAATTAAAAAAATCACTTATATGTCTATAAAGTCTTGATAGGTTGTGATCTGGTAATTTGTTAAAACATTCTTTAATATAAAAATGATATATTAGGCATGATAAAAATATAATCTTGGCAAACTTTAAAAAAATTATATATTCCCCATTATATTATATATTTATTTTCTTTTTAAAATCATTTTAAAATCTAAAATTTAATTATTTTAAAATTTTAAAAATATATAAATTTTATTAAAATAAATATATAAATATATTCAAAACCCTGAATTTCATTACTTAAAATGTTTTTGAAAGAACTTTTAACTGCATTTCAAATAAATCTAGCCCAGGTAAAAAATACTTTTATTCAATAAAACTGTAATTCATGTCTTAAGTCCTTCAGTTGGTAAAGCAAACTTTTATTCAATAAAACTGTAATTCATGTCTTAAGTCCTTGAGTTGGTAAAGCAAACCGGGGTTATGAAATCGAGGCCAAGCCTTGAGAAATATTCACATATTTAATCCACCTCAAATGATGGTATGTCGTTGCAAAGTACATGATTTAAAGATATAATATTTTGCTATGCCCCTGTACAGCTGCATTGTCAAAACACAAATTCCTGCATTGTCAAAACTACTTTCAATGACCGTTGAATAAACTACTTTCAATAATAATTAAAATAACCATGAGTGGAATTAATGGAAACTGTTAAAAATAACTTTTATTCAATAAAATTGTAATGGCAACCTGAATAAACCATCTCCTATGATAATTAAAATAGCCATGAGTCGAATAAACGGAAACTTGTAAAAAATATTTTTATGCCGGAATAATTTTTTTCTTTTCCTTTTTTAAACATTAATTTTTTATTATAAAAATAACACTAATCTTTTTATTATAAAAATGATAGTACATTTCATTTTTTTATTTGATAAAATTGTAATGGTAATTAGAATAAAAAAATATAGTAAATATTTCAATTATATATTCTTTCTGTAACTATTTTTTATTTATCTCATTTTTATTACAATTTTTTGCATTTCTATTAAAAATTGGCATCAACTTTCAGCTATTCAAAAAATAAAACCCATCTAGATAATATGAAGTTGATCAAACAACAATTTTTTTTACAAAAAATCTTATCTTGAAATCAGAATCCAAGTTCTGCTTTCTATTAAAAATTGACGCTTCCAACATTTATCAACTTTCCTAGTGCAAATTCATTGAAGTAGAACTTACTTGGATCCATACCAATTTGTCTCTTGAATAACATATCCCCCATCCAGTTTTGTTCTGGAAAAATGTTTTGAAATTATATACTCTAAAAAGTGCTTACCAAAGTTCTAATTCTCCTCATCCAATTGTTTAAATGGAAAAATTTTGGCATAGTCATTTCCCATCTCCGAATACCTTAATCTTATTTATTCCAAACTACTTTGCTGCAATTAATACTCTCCATAAAGCTACAATCTCAGCCTTATTGTTCGATCCCTGTCCTCCCTCCTACCAAAAGTGAAAATATCTTCTGACATCTATGACTATAACTACCCACACTCACATACCCACATGGTCTCATTTTACTTGCTCCATCAAAAAACCCAACCCTACTAGCCATACATCTTTATATTTGCAAATCCTAATTCTGTTGTTCTACCTGAATGGTCCATTAATGATAATATCTTCTTGATCTTCACTAAATAAACTACCTCTTATAATAATTTGTAAAAATTGCTTTTATTCAATAAAATTGTAATACAATTTTAAAATAATCTATTATTTTGAATGTAATAAAATGGTTTATTGAAATATAAAATTTATAAAAATTGAAAAAAACTAAATCTCCAATAATACAAATAGATATCCGACTTTGTGTTCAATACACTGTAAATAGATTCTAGAATGGATTTGTGAATTTGTACTTCATATGCTGTAATTGGAACACTATCCCTCTTGCCGTTGACTATGGATAAACATTTTATTATTTTCATCACATGGATCCGGATTAGCTGTTGAATTTTAAAGGAAAAGCATTGAAGGTATGCAGCGGGCGCTATCTCTATAACCACCTGGGCTGAATGTAAATGATAACGGAGCTTGCTGAAGTAATGACCTGAAGTCACGGTGGCACAAGTCAAATAGTGTAGAGTCTAATAAAGATAGAAATAAAATTTTTAGCTGATAATGAAATTAAATTAGACCATTTATGTAAATTAAATATTAGTAAAGGTAGATAGATATCAATTTAATGTTTGCACATTTTTGTTAAAATATTTTAAAAAATCATAAAATAGATTCAATAATAATGTGTGTTTTTTCTCAACATTTGAGGTGAACACTTCATTTATTATTAAAGACATTTTTGCCAAAAAAAAAAAATCTTTCATTAAAAATTTTAAAATTTAAATATCTTTTGTAATTAATTTTTCTTTATAATTTAATTTAATTTATCATCATCACCCTATATATATTTTTTTTAAATCTAGGATAATCGATAATTGGTGAAAGTTATCCTGAACAGAGCCAGGATCAAATCTAAATGGCTGCCACGATAAACCTAGGCTAGGTGCAACCGCACAGAGCCAGGATCAAATCTAAATGGCTGCCACGATAAACCTAGGCTAGGTGCAACCGCCTACAAGCGGCACAATAGCAGGAAACTTATGCCCCAACAAGAGCCGAGACGTCCGCTATGGGGTTGCCTACTCTTCTAGCCAAGACACAACAAGTCATATATATACTCAATGAGATTTGAACCCTCATCTCGTGGGTTTCACCCATCGAAACTTACCGTTAAACCCCATATCACTGTATACCCTATGTATTACTTATACCACCTTAGATCCATCCAATACTGGATTTATCATGCCCCAAGAGGGATCAAATCCTTTATGTGCAAACCTTATATTTGGTGTGTAGAACTTGAGGAAAGGTTTGCACCTTGAGGGATTTGATCCCTCTGGGCTCATGATAGATCATATGTTAGATGGATCTAGCCTAGTTCCAGTTTAGGGCCACAATGTCACATTTTTAGATTATCATTATTATGTATATGTTTGAGATAAAATTCAAAATCCACATTATGTTTTTTTTGGTTGGCATGACCATATAATTCTCTTCTTTATTTTGGTCTGTGTTTTTTTTCCTTGAATGGTTTGTAGGGCTGTGTTTGGATACTTTGAGTGGTTTGTGTGTTTATGTGTTTGGATTTGGATGGTAATGTTTGTGAATGTTACAATTGTTGTGTTATATTGTATATGTGTGTATAATTGTTTAGTAGTAATTAGTTGGTGATGAAGAAGGGAGACAATATTGTCAATAGTTTAAGGGAAGATTGATATTGCACATCTATTTCATTTAATTTCAGGTATCACAATTTTTGACAACTAATTAGTTCTAAATAGTGTTCCTCTAAATATTACAAAATATATCCTGAATAGTAGTTTTAATAATTTACTCAAGGTTGCTCTTGAAATAATTTGTTTCTTTGTTTATGTTTGAAATAATTTATTTCCTTCAAGAATATTTTGATGTTTTTTTTTATCTATAATATATTTTGCAAAGTCAAGAAATAATGTATTTTTGATTGTTTTTAATGAGTGGTCATATTTATAAAATATTTACATTATTTGTTTTTCCAAACAATTATCACATTTCCTTAACGAATATTTTGATTTATTTTGATGTTTATAAATATACATTTTTCTCTTATAAATATTTTGAATACATTGTTGTATGCAATTACTCTATTAGTAATTTTGAATATATGTAATTGTCTATTAGTAATTAGTTGGTGATGAAGAAGGGAGATGATCTTGTCAATGATTAATTTGCACTTTGCAGAGGATTGATTTTGCACATCTTTTTCATTTTAATTCTAGGTATAGCAACTTTTGACAACTAATTATTTCTTAATAGTGTCCCTCTACGTTTTACTAAATATATCATGAACAATATCTTTTAATAATCTAATGCCTCAATATTAGCAACATCTAATGTATCTAATGCGAACAATCAAATACCATTATAAAACAACAACTACTATGAAATCAATGCATCTAATGCAAGAAATCAAATGAGATTAGAAATCAACAACTACACTGAAATCAATGTATCTAGTGCAAGCAATCAAATAGGATTAGAAAAATATACAACCACAAAATTTCCCCACTTTTTCTCTTGCACGTCACGTTTAACTGGTTTTACCGTCTTAAAGAATTTATATCAACCGAACAAAACTCAAACGATTGAATTTCTTTGTTACGCAATCAACGTGAACTATCTTTTCCCGGTCAAGTCGAGCCGCCCATTTCCCCCCTTTTTTTCCCGCCACTTTATTCACTCCGTTGCCCCCACAGAGTCAAGTCAATACAATTTCTTGGCTTTATCTTTTTGCGTTTTGTCTTTTCCCTCAATTTGCGGTTCCATACTTTGTTTACCATCAACTCAACTCAAGTCAATAAATTTATATTTCTTTGTGCAACAATTTTTTATTTTCCCAAATCAACCGTCCATTTCTCCATTGCTTCTCTGAGCATGTAGAATTGCATTTATGTGCATCACACAAAATTCCAATTCCAATTAACATTTTCCACCACTTTCTTCACCAACTTGACTACACAACGATTTTCTCTTTTCTCTGAATTTTCTCATTGCATCTGCAGTGATTATAAATAGATGGTGATTCACAACAACACTCACAACCTTTGGCTTTGAAAGAAGTTGGAGAGAGAGAAATGGATCATAAATCTATTGTTTTGCTCATCACCATGTTTGTGTGCTTTCTTCATTACCATACTCATACTGAAGCTCATATGACGGGGGAACCCTCTTCCTCCATGCCCAATAAAAGGGACGTGGAGGCGCTTCTGAGCATCAAAAGGGGCATCATATCAAATCCACTTGGATGGCTCTCCAACTAGACGACCCATAACTCACATAACGTCTGCCACTGGAACGGAATTTCGTGTACACCAAGAACGAAACGAATTGTTGCAATTTCACTCTCTTCCTGCGGATTGATTGGTACGCTATCCCCGTCTACTGGCAACCTCTCTCTGTTGCGGACTTTACATCTTTCCTGGAATGATTTCAGTGGAAGAATTCCACCGTCTATTGGCAACCTCTCTCTGTTGTGGACTTTAGATCTTTCCTACAATCATTTCAGTGGAAGAATTCCACCGTCTATTGGTAACCTCTCTCTGTTGCGGACTTTAGATATTAGCAGCAACAGTTTGAGTGGTCCAATCCTAGCAGAATTCAATCGTCTGGTCCAGTTGGAAACACTCCAGTTGAGCAACAATAGTATGAGTGGAAGCATTCCAGCTTCGATGAGCAATTGCACTTCACTCCAACAGTTATCAGGTTCGGGAAACAAATTGAGTGGTCCAATCCCTTCAGTAATCGGTTTGATGAAAAGCATAGAGTTTATTGATTTATCCGGCAACTCACTAAGTGGCAACATCCCTCCCACGCTATTCAATTGTTCTCAACTCTCTCTTTTGTACCTACAAAATAATGACCTTATAGGCACCATTCCGAGTATTCCCGACGCCAGTATGTCATTGCAAGAACTTTATTTATCAAACAACCATTTAATTGGACCTCTTCCACCTAGCATAGACAAACTAAATGCTTTAAAGTATTTAGACATATATAATAATAATCCTTTTGGTATTATACCTAATAGTTTTAGGGGTTTAGTTTCCCTTGAATATTTAGATTTGTCAAAGAATAATTTGCAAGGATCAATTCCTAAAATTATTGGCAAATTCATCTACTTATCATATTTTTCTGCTCATACTAATAATTTCTCTGGGACTCTTCCAATATCTTTGTCTAATTGAACTGAGCTTAAGTTATTGGATTTGAGGAGAAATAATTTGATAGGAAAACTTCCTTCTTACTTCACCTTTTTTGTTGACTTGAAATTTTTAAACTTTGGGTACAATAATTTCCATGGTGACATCCCTGAATGGGTAACAAATTTCACCCAATTGTCTATCTTGGATTTATCCAATAATAATTTCACTAGAAGAATGCCATTACATTTTGAAAGGCTTGCAGGATTTGTAAACAATAATTTAACTTATGATGATGAAGGTGAACATGTAGAAATGCCAGTTGACATAAAACGAACTGAATATATTCTATCATACTTGCCAGATAAAAACACTATATTTGATTTGTCCAACAATAATCTTATTGGACAAATACCTCCAAGCATAGGAACTTTGAGTGGCTTGCGATTGCTAAATTTATCTGGCAACCAGTTGGAAGGGCCAATCCCATCATCTCTCAGTAACATATCTACTCTGGAGCAGTTAGACTTGAGCAAGAATAATCTGAGTGGACATATTCCTCAAGAGCTCTCTAAACTATATAGTTTGGTTGTTCTCGATGTTTCATCTAATAACCTTTGTGGGCCAATCCCTAAAGGAACACAATTTTCCACATTCAGTGCAACATCATTTCAAAGGAATAAATGCTTACATGGGTGTCCTTTAGATTCATGTAATGGAAAGGAAATCCCAGCGACAGAAGCTCACAATAATAGTAGCAGTGCCCATATTAAAGTGGGATGGCTAGAGCATCTAGATGACAAGATGTCATTAATGGCATTGGGAATTGGATTTGGAATTGGAATTTGGGGAGTAGTTGGTGTGTTCATCTTTTGCAAGAGAGCCAAACTATGGGTGTTGGGTCTACCTCCTAACACACCACGACTCTTCTATGGGTTGTATCAATTCCCCACATAGAGATCCAAACAATAGTTGTTGGCTCTATTATGTAGTGAATTAAATTGCCATGTAAATACTAAATGATATTTATGATGTATTATCTTTTCCCCTATAAAATGTTTAATATAATCATTATCTATGATTGTATTTTTAAATTAACCTTAAATTTATTTATATCTCTTATTCATATTTTTATCCCATTTAATTAATTTCGAATCAATTAACATAGATATTATCTTTAATTTTTTTTATGAAATATGTTTAAATAACATTATTATATTGAAAATATTTTTGAATTTAAATTCATATATATAAAAATAATTAAATATTATTTTAAAAAAATAAAAATACAACTCTTTAACTATTATTTCTATTAATGCGACATATCTTTGTTTAAATAATCGTCATATTAAAAATATTTTTAGATTTAAATTCTATTTTGTTTAAATAAAATTGAAATTTTTAGATTTAAATTCTATTTGTAACATAAATGCATTTTAAATAACATTTTTTTTTCAACTTCAGGTCGCTGACAGCCAAATGTCATATTATAGAGTTATCATTTTATTCTTTTTGGAAATTTCGAAATCTCTTGGGACCCGTGTTGTTTCCTGGCAGTGTAAAGTTTCTTTACTTTTCAGAGGTTAAAAGGAAGCTTCTGAACACAGTTCATTGGCAGTTCATTCATGTGTTATCTTTAATAGTCAAACTCCAAGTTCATAGGATTCAATTAGTCTCCAAACCTTTTAGACTATTTAAATTTATACCAATTGCAAATAATTATTACAACAATGTACTTGATTTATATCATTCAATTTTTTAATCAGGAAAGAAAATTGATCTTAAATTTAGGAAATGTCATTTTTCGGAGCCAAAATGGCAGAAAATAGTGGTTGGAATACCGTAATTACGCCGTAAGGCGTTCCCTCTGAGAGGAACTCCCCTCCGTGCCGCGGTGTCTCATTATCGGCCCTTAGATCGATTGTTAGACGATGGAATAAAATCCAACCATTAGATCATCAGCCTTTTTAGAAACCAAGCGTCAGCGAAGAGAGGCCAAGCGTCTGTGGATGGATGAGAGAGGACAGCAATATGTGGCGCCTCGATCCCCTTCGATCTGAACATCAGGGAGCTCTATGAAGCGGATCATGTCCCTTGACGAAGATGGCAGGGTGTGGTGAGGAGAGCCGTCCATCCATTCGGCGGTGAAGAAGGTGACAGAAAACCCATGGTACACAGTCAGCCGAATATTCACACCAGTTCACACCAGTTCTTCACTTGATCGCTCTACTTTATGGTCACTCATTTCATGGCTCCTCGGCATTCTCATTCTCTGTTGGCGAAAGCTTTCTTATTCTTTATTCTTATTCTTTCCCCCGTTGCAATTTCCACAGGGCTTTGCATTGCAATCAGCCATGCAATTCAAAGAAAACCCAAATATTCTTGCAGCAGATGTCTTCCCTGTACCTCTGGGCCCATGAAAAAGATAAAAGGGTGCAATCTTATCTTTGTTAATTGCACTGGAAAGAGCTTGAGCAATAATGCTCTGCCCAACCAGTTCCTCGAAAGACTTGGGACTGTACTTTTGACTCAAGCTTCTATTCACTAACATGTTTTCGTTAGTCCTCATCTGTAAGGATTCCTCCTCTGTCTCATATTCACTAATCCCTGACTTTCTGGTCCTGTGATGAGTTTTGATGAGAGGATGGAGATCTAGCTCACTGAAACGTCTGTTGTTTACATGGGGAGAATCACCATAATCGTCCAGAGGCGAGTCCAAGGTTAAAACATTCGTGTGGGGGGCGGAGGATCTGACCAATGGGGTTTCATCCTTTGAATAGGAGCAATCCAAGGAAGAAAAATCTGTAACATATTCAAATTGAATAGGTTCTTGATAGTGCAGAGTACTAGCAGAATCAGAGAGTGATTTTCTCCTATTGGCAACCAGCACACCACATGAAAACCTCTTCCCTCTGATGCCCTTCAATTTTTTACCTCTACCATTTCGCCTTCCAGACCAGGACCAAGGAAGTCTGCATCCATTTCTTGAAATTGTTTGACAACCCCCAAACTCTTCAACATTTCTTTGTATATCGATGTTGTTTTGCAGATTTTCCTCCCTTAAAGTTTTATGATCATAAGGCCCAATGTAAGGGTCTATAGTATAAGCCCCACTGTCATCTAAAAAAAGTTCAAAGCTTTCTTCTTTGCAAGTATTAGCGGGAGAACTAATCAATGAAAAATCATCTTCATCTACAGGCAGTGTAAACTCATGGAAGGAATTCAGAGCTGCAGGATGGTTTTCATCCGTAAATCCCTGGTATATTTTGAATGATCTTGAAGATGTAGATTTGCTCTTTCCAGCAACAAGTTTTCTTTTCTGAAAGTACTTGGGATTTTTTCGGTTGCTTTTCCTTCTATGATATTTGAGTGCACCTTCAGCATCGAGATCCTCTACCAGAGTACTTCCACCAACAAATTCTCTTTTTGAACTCTCAATATTTTGTATGATTTTTTGTACTGTATCATGTATGCTGTTTTTATCAGAAGTTGTCAAGTTTGTATCAGACACTTTTCCTTCTTGTAAGGCCATGGAACTCATTTATATTGAAGCAGTTAAAGATAATTTTGCATAGGTTATTCACATTAAGGACTGTAGCCTTTCAATTGTTCATCACAGACCAACAGTATCAGAATTCAGTCACAAGTCTGGTGTCGAGATAAATTTGCCACGTCACCTGATTTTTCAAATACAAAAACAGATATCTTAGAATACCCAAAATAGGAAAGCTTATTTCCATTCCAAAATCTACTGTGCTTTTTGGCTTCTCTAAGCTCAGGTTTCTACTTTATGCCTGCAAGTTTCCTCATTCACTCAGTTTTATCTACGTTAAGATACCCATGAGTTCATGGACTCTCATTATGATGTTTTGATCTATTAATTCGTCGCAGAAATCCATCTTCTTTTATCTTACTTAGTGGTACAATTCCATCTTTACTTCGTAAAATTCCTGGATGTACCAATTTCAATGATTTTGAATAATTAAGACTGACACATCAAGGAGTTCTGGTTCAAAATCTCTCAAGTTAGACTCAGTTTCAGAATTCCAAGTCATATAATACGCACACCTAAATAGTTTAAAAGCATTAACGTTTTATCGGAAATTTAAGGTTTAAAAGGCTTTCTGATGAGATTCTAGCTTTAGGAAAATCTATGCGAAGATAGAATTTCAGTGCCATGGATGGAGAAAGTCAAAGTTATCCTCTACCGCCAGCTTAGACGCCATCAAATATTCCAAAAATTGAGGACTTCCTGTGAAAGTTCACGCTTTCCCTTCATCATTAATAGAGCAAGCAGCAAGAGCTTATCATTTCCCATGCACATGTACATATTATTCATAATGATCCCTATCCATGATTAATACATAGCACATAGCAGTTACAATGACTCTAGCACTCAATATAACTTCCAATTGTAGGGAACAGCACTAAGAAGAGAAAAGAAAAAAACCCTGCAACACAGAAATTGGACGAAAAATTCTATTATCTATAATAAACTCTTTGTGAGTTCATGACACAGATTATCCTTGAAATGAGAAAAAACCAATAACTTCCCTTTTTGATTCGGAAAGAGTAGGCAGGTTGCTTACTTGAATTTTGAATTTGAATGATGATATTCTCAAAATCAATGCCCAAGCCATATATATATATATTTATAGCACGATTTCCATCTCTACGACTTAATATAAGATTTGGAAATGGTGGCCATCAACTACTCCATCACCATTAGCAGGCCTGCATTTAATAATATTCAAATTAAATTTTGTGCAGGCCTAATGGAATGGAGTCATGCAGTTTAAATAAACAAGAGAGAACTCTTGTTAAATTAATTAATAGAAAATGCTGGTTGGTGGCAGAATGCAAGGTCATTTTAAGATCAGGAAGGTGACTTTAGTTTATAATTTATGTTCTAGCATTATTTGGCTAGTTGACCAAGTCATTTGGACATGGCTTTGCCCTGGTTGCGGGTATTCTTCAAAGTGATCCACTAGTGCAAGTGTTTATCATAGATCTCCACAAAAACAGTGAAGTGTTTATCATAGATCTTTATCATAGATCTCCACAAAAACAGTGAAGTGTTTATCATAGATCTTCACAAAAACTATTAACAATTAATCCATATGGATATAATTTCGAAAACAGTTTGGGATACAAAATTCAATTCATTACGCCATAAGGCGTTTCCCTTTGAAATGAATTGCCCCAGCCGATGCCGTGTCTTATTGTTGACCGAGTTTGGGATACAAAATTCAATTCATTACGCCGTAAGGCGTTTCCCTTTGAAATGAATTGCCCCAGCCGATGCCGTGTCTTATTGTTGACCGTAGATTTGTGGTGTTAGACGATTGAAGGAAGTTTGGTCGTTGATCCTCACACTGTCCTTTTGTCTCCCAACCCAATGGCCTCTGTGTCTTCTGAGTTATTGTTCGGGCGGTGGCAGATTAAGCATTTCTTGCTGTCGAGCCTCGCACGGACACTGGAGGCCTTTCCTACAATGGTCATGATTTTCGCCGACTATGAACCCCATTGGCATTGCAATGGAGGGAAAACTCCAGAGGATTTCCTTTCCGTGAAGCCAAGGTTCGAATCCTGCAGCCCGACGGGATCTATATGCTCCATGGACCCGGCCTCATGGGACTAGGACGGAGGCCCCGGGGTTTCGACGGTCTACGGATGGGATCTCGTCTGCGGCCAGAAATACAAAGTTGGGTTTCTGCAGTCTGCGTTCTTTGTCGGGTGTTTGCTCGGTAATTGATATTTTCAGCCCCTGTGCGCTTTTATATCTGACGGCTGATCGCCATTAAGATTTTCTTTCAGTTTCTGATTTATTTTTTGATACAGGTGCAGGGATATCTGGGCATCTATCGGATTCTTCACTGGGGCGTGAGGGTGTCCTGAAGTTGGTCTGCATCTGCAATGCCATTTTTTGGTTTCTTGACGGCAATGTCGTCGAATTTCTGGGTTTATTTAATTCTCCGTCTATTGACGGGAATTAGCAATGGTGGCCTGGGGTTGTCGTCGTTCGTCTTGGCGACGGAAGCCGTCGGACCGTCCAAGAGAGCACCGGTTGGCATGTCGACTTTCTACTTCTTTTCTCTCGGCATAGCAGTGCTGCCGGCTCTGTCCTACTTTTCCAGCAATTGGAGATATCTGTACGTCGCGGGTTCGATTCCCTCAGCCGTGTATTGCATCTTCGTTCTGCCATTCGTTTGGGAGTCCCCGCGGTGGTACCTGGTGAAGGGCAGGCTAAAAGAAGCCATGGGCATCATGAGATAATAATCATCATCCCTCCATGATTCACATTATAGAAATAATAATTGACATTATCCACATACACAACTCTTGTGATGCATCTTTCTCATATGCTCAGGTCATTTTTTGAAATAAGTGTACTCATCCAATGATGGAGACTCAACACGCATGAGGTACATTAGTCATTCATTCATAAGAATATTTTTCATTTAGTATATTGGGATGTAAAGATTGTGGGTTGAAGTTGGAAATGAATCATGATGCTTGGAAGTTATACTTGTTGCATTATTTCATTTTTGTGGTTATATCCTCCTTCTAGTGAAGTGTAACCATATAGGGACTTGTCCAACCTCATTAAGAATAATAAGCCTAAATAAATTAAAATAGAGTGGCTATATCATTTCATACTCAACGCCTTCCATGCATCCCTTTTTTCCATTCTCCTGTCTTTTAACTTACTTAGTGTCATTAGTTTGCAAGTTTCTTACTTGTCTCATTAAACCGATCGAGTATGATGTGTAAGGGTGTCCCTCCATCATCAAAGTTGAAATTTTGCTCATATCCACCAAAATAAAATAAAAAATAAAACTTTACAAAAACAAAAATAAAAAAAATAACCACACAAAACATTAAAATAATATTTGTTAAATAAATTAAATCCCTCTAAACTCATGTTAGATTTATATTTAAAATAAATCTAAATTAATTCTATTGGAAAAAATGGTGTCCATTTTCCCTGCAGTTCAACCTCGCACTTTATTTCATTTCATAAAAAATGAACACCACTCCATTCAAGTACAGCCTTTGACATGTTACAAAAATTGAAAGATCCATATAACCATCATCCATATGTTCTTAATCCGTGCTGCTATGAAGCCTTCACATGGGTCCCCTCGACCTAAAATTATGTAATGAGAAAGTTCAAAGGGGAGGTGCATTTTCGAACGGGCTCGCCTTTTAACAACCTACGGATCCTCACTTGATTGTCCGTGCTGCACTAATTTGTTTATCCTGTCGCACAAAAATTCTGTTTTCAATGACAAATTTTACAAGTAATAATAATTTTTTAAGATATAGTGAGCGTTTACAATGATTCAGTGCATGGTTTAACGACGTTTTAGGAGCTAGCCATGGGAGATTTCAGAAGACTATGCTTCTGTTGATGCCTAGAGAGGTTTGTCTATTTTGTTCATGTGTGAAGTCTCGAGGAGACTGCATTTGTAGTTGGGACACTGTTGCCTGCACCTTAAAGGCCTGCTTAGACCTTCATAAACAAAGTTACATTCAAATGAAGCATGCCAACCGAGCCAACATACTAAATAAGTAGCTTCCACTAGGTATTTAGTCATATATTCTCTGTTTGATATGTGCTTATTTATTTTTTATTTTTCAAATTGAAAGGGTGTACCTAATGTCTGTGCATATCCTTCTTACTTCCAGAACACCTAGAATAGGTTACATCATTTGCATTATCAAAAGTAGAATCACAACACACGCAAACAAATACATACGCCCACCAAGCACAAGAAAATAGTGTGATGGCTATCAACTTTTTTAAATCAAACTTGTAATAATCTCAATAATAAATCTAATGTTCTTTAGAGAAGACCTGCTACTCTAGTTTTTGTTGGGTTTCGTACAGTTTATAGTGTATCATAAGGAAATACATTTCTTGAAGGGATTGCATCAGAAGGCTCAACGGACCTTTGAGCATTTTTGTAGGGGTTTATGTTATCCAATCATTAAAATTTTTTATAAAATTAGTCTGGACTATCCACATGCCTATTTTTTTCAATAAATTTGAAGAAGTGCATGTTTTTGCTTTAATAATATGTATACTCCTAAAATTTTCCGAACTGTAGTTTTGTGGGCCAATTGTTTTCTGTATTGTACGGTATCCACATTTGAATTCAGATTCTATCTTGATAACTATCATTTCTTAGTATGTTTTTATGAATATATTGCATTGTAAGTGTTCTCTCTTCTTACATTGGACAAGAGAATACGACTGTCTTTGACAATATGAAGTTGTGGAAGATGCAAAACTTCCCTTGCTTTACATGAGCCAACTTGACCTTCAATAGAAATGTTGCTGAACACAATGAGAAGTTTCATGCTTCTTTAGAGAGCATCCCGAAAGGCTTGTGTAATTCCTGCTTTGTTTTGGTTGATGCCTTGCTGAGGAATCATTGAGACTCATCATGGTTTTGTGGTCCAATCAGAACCTATTCAATACTCACCTTCATTGACTATATTAGTCGAACACAAACCCTGTCAAAACTCTCAAGCCAGTAGGGTTCGGGCACAATGTTAGTTCCTCAATATGGTGATCAAAGTCTGTCTTCAACATTACAATTGTCTTCACGCATCCTTTTTCTAAATGAATCTATATTACATGCGCTTGAAGAACTAGCTTTGAAGTCCCTATTCTCAAGCAATGTTCAGGTCTAAGTTCATGTAGGCAATTCTATGTTGAAATTATACTTGCATACCAGAATCTTATATTGGCGGAAGACCGTTACTCAAATGTCTGCCAAAAAGAGAACCCATTTTGACACACCACCTATGCAGAGGAAGAAGCTTCACAAGTGTTTGGGCTCCTTTTCTCTATCATGGCTGGGGAAGTAGCCAAGAGTAAATATCTCTACAGGCATGAAGTCCAATAAAAATAATGTATAAGACATATTTGACAACCAACAATTGCATCTAAAATGAAAAATATGTTCCCGGCCTTTCAGAAAATGTGGAGTCTAGCAGAATGTGAGGCCGTCATTATCATCGAAATTCCAACCAGATATGAATCTTTCAGTCTTATGGTTTTATGGGACAATAACATCACTGATATATGAACTATATATCAAGCTTTAATCCTAAAATATAAGTGATGGATGCTTCATTACAAAGCCTATAAGTCTTCTTTCAACTGTAACAATTGGATGATGCACAGAAGTTGATGCTAATAGAAGTCCGTATGGAGTGAACAACCCATAACATGGTGGTGGGCTCTTGTACGAGAAGCCTTCTTTCAAATATAACAACTGAATGATGCATAGAAGTTGATGCTAAAAGAAGTCAGTATGGAGTGACCAACCCTTAACATGGCGGTGGGCTCTTATACGAGACTTAGTCAACTCAAATTCACCTCGTACACAAACTTTGATATGCTTCAAGCAAGAAATGCAAGATAGGTTATACCTGAAGGGGAAAGCAGAGGAAATCATGAAGCAGTGGATTCATGTAAGGCAAGTACCTAGTCAAAGGCATCAAACAATATTTTTGATGGCTTCAAGTCCATGGTGACGAATTGGAAGTTCCTCGACTCACTTCTCAGAGGACTCTCAACCAAAATATCCAAAGAAAAATGGACCTGCTTAGTATAAATGCTTTGGAGAATGCTTTACAAGTAGCTTTCGAGTTTGAGGCCAAAGCTTCAGAAGAAAATGTACTAAGCCTCCACCAACTACAGTAAGGTTCTCGAAGCCTTATCTTTTAGAACCTTCTCTATTAGTAACTCAGAGCAGCCTTTAAATCAGGGAAATGATTACACAATAGATAAAATTGGCCAGCGCTTATCAAAAATTCCATCCAGCCAGATAGTCGATGCTCAATCCTACTTTATATTTTCTAAGTGCAACCAATAACTCCACGAGGATAACATGATCCCTATTTAGCAAATACACCCCCTGCCTGCTCAAATGGTTGGTACCTATAATCATAGCCCTGTATGGATAAAAATGATGACTACGAGTTACATTGGCAGTTTCTTTAGCTTTGCCAACAATCATTGTACTCTAGTATAGACTAAATGGACACTGGAATTTCCGTTATCCAGAAGATCGAATCTTACCCAAGGAATTCACAAAAGTTGTTGCCAACCCACAACTGGTTGAAAATAATCTCCATCATCATAATCAACTTTATGCCCATAATATGCACAAATAGTAACACATGATACATCTCCCAAACCAACGGAGTCCAACTAAAGTCTAATCCGAGATCCTCCATTCTCAACACTTTATACATAAAAAAACTTGTTTGTAATCGACCTCTCTTTGCACTTTTTGGGGCAATTTCTAGTTATATTAAGTTACTTGAAAAATTGGTCTCCTACAATGTATTTTAGGTATTAGAGGAGGGAAATGGTTATTTCCATTAATTGAGGAATCATTTAGGCAATTTCAGTCTTGTAGAAAAGATTTGTGTTGGTTGAAAAGATTTGTGTTGGTTCAACCTGGGCTCGAAACTTTTTTGTTGTCATCTAATTAATGAATGCATTAGGTTGACCATAACAAAATATCCATTTTCAGAATACACATTATCGTCCACCCTTGCTTTCAACAATGCCCATTCACATGTCGCTATTCTTCCCCACTCTATGCCTTACCACTCTATGCCTTACGGCGTTTCCTTTGCAACATAAGGTGCAAATGCTAGTTTAATATTATTTTAAAAAAATAAAAATACAACTCTTTAACTATTATTTCTATTAATGCGACATATCTTTGTTTAAATAATCGTCATATTAAAAATATTTTTAGATTTAAATTCTATTTTGTTTAAATAAAATTGTTATATTAAAAATATTACAAAATAAAATTGTTATATTAAAAATATTTTTGGATTTAAATTCATAATATATAAAGAAAATAAAATAAAATATATTATTTGTTTAATGTTAAAAAATATTTTTTCTAGTACTGGATTTGATAATTAGATTGTTTTTTATAAAATGAAATTGACTTTGTGCACTACTATTATAATTATTAGATATATCAAAATAGTTTTAACATAAAATAATTAAAAAAAAAACATACAACATATTTTGTATTTATTTACTTTAAAATATAACAAACGTATTAATCAATTATTAAAAAAAATTTATTTGAGAAACAATAAGCGGCATAGAATTGATGATTCACCATGTTATTACCATAAACAAGTAAGGCTATATTTATAAATATTTATCCAAATTTAACATTTTTTTTTATATTTTTGCTAGTCATAATTCCATAATTTACCTAAAACCTGAAAAGTTAAGGAGGAAGGTCATAATTGCTAGTAGCAAAGTTGGTATTGAAATTATAGTATTATTATTTATATAAAAAGTTTAATCAAATTCTAAAAGTTGTGTACCAATATATAAAATGTGTATATAAATATTTTTGTACCAATATATAAAATGTGTATATAAATATTTTTTTTAAATGTAAATTTTAATATATATATATATATATATATATATATATATATATATATATATATATATATATATAGATATATATTGCAAAATTTAAGAGGAGATTATAGTTATATATTGGGAGTTACATTATGACTTTCTTTTATATTTAGTATTATCTACAAATTCATGAACTAAAATTATTCTATGAAGAGGAATACAACCGATACTAAGAATGTACGGGTCTTTGGGGTGAATATCTTCCAACAAAGCCTCAAAATTAGACAAAAATTTACATTAATTGCAAAAATTAAAGGGAGATTATAGCTATATATTGAGAGTTACATTATGATTTTCTGCCATCTTCAGTATCATCTACAAACTCATGAGCTGAAATTATTCTCTAAAGAGTAATACAATCGATGCTGAGCATATATGGCTATCTGAAGGTGAATATCTTCCAAAAAAGCCCTAAAATTTGACAAAACTTGCAGTATATATAACTTACTTCAAAATATAATCCTTGATTATAATATATTTCCTCAGATCCACTGGATTGATACTTGAACATAAAATTCATGTCTTGATACTAGAACATAGAATTCATGTCTTTTGTGTAGAACACCAAAATCACAAGTTATACATTGGGAGATTTCTTGTGAATAACATTTTTTTTAAATAAATTTTACATTTCTCGCTTTATTATTGTATGATTAATTATCTTTTGTATAAATAAAAAATCTAATGATTACTTCTATGCATTGGCCATGCATCTTTATAATTTTTTGATGACTGGATAGGTAGAGATATAACCCTATATCAACCTAGCATTGAGATCCAATAAATGTTTGGCCAATCTAAGTCCATGATCAATAACAATAGACTTAACGTGACTGCCACTAATTACCAAACTAAATGTCATTTTACTATTTAATGAATGGAACGGTAAAGATGTGACCCTATATTCAGCCTAACATTGAGATCCATTACATGTTTGAGAAATCTAAGTCCATGATCAATAATAGAAGTAATGTGACTGTCACTGCTTACCACATTAAATGAATGGGTATGTAGAGATAAGAAATTTTATATCAGGTGTTTTGTGTGAGTGTTTTGGAGGGGAATTAGGACATGTTCGTGGCTTTGTATGTGTGGAAATTGATCGCATGGTAGTTTTATCACCTCAGACTTTTAGAATTAGGTGTTTCCCTTGATTATTCAACAACCCTAATGTTAAATTTAAAAGGTTACATTGAATATGGAGATTAATATGATTAAATGATAGTGAAACAAAAACTATTCCCTTGAGCTTGAATCCCTACATCAAGTGAAAATATATATTTAATTGTTCACTTAAATAACTATGAGATGTAGACCAATGGATTTGTGGGCTTGCGTGGGGTTTAGTCTCTACCATGTCATTGGTTCAAATCTCATAGGGAGAGATTGAGGATGGGAGTATTCTACGAATATATTTCATTGAGAAGATTCCCTTATTGGTGAAGTTTGTTTTTCATAATATGTATTTTATAATGGTTGATTTTCATGATTTTTTTCTTTGGTTTTCATATATCTATATATATATATATATATATATATATGATTGTCGAGTTTGGTCTATTTGGTAGGTTTTTTAAAAAATAACCATTATTATAAAGGTCAATATACAAATCAATTTAAACTTACACTTTCATCTCCATCTCCTATATGTTTTCATTGTAAATGACAATTTATGCTTTCTTCTCTCTAGAGATGTTCAATACATATAAAGTAATTTTTATTTTGCTTCAATTTCGGAAGAGGGTAACTTGTAATTTGCACAATAGACAGTGGTCAATAACATTGTTCAATGTGGAGACTCTTTCAATATCAAATATGTTTTATTGGAAGATTAAGATTTGGGTTTAGTGAAGAAACATGCACAAGTATTATTGGCTCCCGTTGTTCAAAATGAAACATACTCATGAGACAAAGGTTTTTGGATTTCATACCATTAGGGTGTTGTTTTCTTATGCCCCATTAACATTTTTAAAACTACACATGCTTTAGGACTACAATTAAACATGTAAGTTGTTATGGAGTTAGTTCAAGTTTTAAGGCCCTAATTCAACATGCAATTTCATGTGAATCATGGGCTATACATTGCATGATTTCACGTGAATCATATTTTTTGAAATGAATTTTACATTTATAGCTTTATATTTGTATAATTAATTATCTCTTGTGTAAAGAAAAATTCTATCTGTATTAGCAAGGCATCTTTTTAATTTTTTGATGATTGTATATGACCCTAATTCAACATGCAATTTCTTGTGAATCATGGATTATACATTGGGTGATTTCAAGTGAATCTAATTTCTTAAATGCGTTTTATGTTTCTAGCTTTATTATTGTATGATTAGTTATCTTTTGTCTAAATAAAAATTGTCATGATTACCTCAATGTATTAGCAAAGCATTTTTATAATTTTTTGATGATTCAATATGTAGAGATATGACCCTATATTCATCTTAGCATTGAGATCCATTACATTTATGGCCAATCTAAGTTCATGATCCATAACAAAAATAACATGACTTTCACTTCTTACCACGCTGAATGGCATTAGAATGGTTGATGAATGGTTATGTAGAGATAATAGAACTACGAATTCTTTATCAATATGCCTTGAAATTTCTATATAAACACTTGCTTGGAAATGTGTGTTTTATTTTTATTTTTATTTTATATCCAGCTTGGCTTGCCTTGCAGGGGGGAATGCATGTTTGTGTTGTTAGGGCTATTACACTGTCCAACAAATAGGAATTTGTGTGTGTGGGGCAATTTTCGTTTCCCTTGATCAAACTATTAATTGTCTGATTTTCACTTACTTGATCAAATTGTTTGTTGTTTGTTTGTGAAAAGAAATACATCTTACTTCCTCTTTGCCTTGTAAGTGAGAAATCCATGCATTTTCCTTGATTTCTAATTTAATTTAAAATAGAAAAAAAGAAATTATTTTATCTTTATTTTTATTTTTTAGAAACATTGAACCATAGATAACATAACTAACTGAATGACTTGCTATATCTTACTTGCATTTTTAAACTTTTTAAAACACTTTTGTCTAAGTTTTTAAAATTTTATGAAATAATCTACTTATTACTTATTGATCTCAAATTTTAATAAGTTTAAAATAAAATAAATATAAAGAAATATTTTTTAATATTAAAAAACAAAGAAAATATTAATAATAAAATTGTGAGTACTTTTCCTTTTTGGAATTCTATGAGAAGTCATATTTAGAATGTGTAGATGAACAAGATCACTCTTTTAACATTGTTTATTATTAAAACCATAATTTTATAAATATTTTAGAAAATCAAAAAGATGATTGTGTAGGAATATAGAAAATGATTGGTATATAATTTTGTAATATTATATTTATTTTCATTTAGCATATGAAATAAACATATTTTGTTTTTGTTTTTTAAATATGGTATATATCTATCTATATATATTTATTTATTTTTATTATTTTTAATAATTTGACATTTTTAAGTGTTTTTTTTCTCATCAAATTATAACTGATAAAAATATCACTAGCCAATGTAAATAGTCTTAAAAAATGAATTGAATTTAGATTCAATAAGAGCCGAACAAGATCTTATAAAGGAACATTCCCATAAAATATATTCATTGTTAGTAATCCTAGTATATTTTTATTCTCTCTTTATTTTTATTTTATTTTTTAAATTATATTTTAAAAAAGAATATTCCCATAAAATATATTTCATTGTTTGTAATCCTAGTATGTTTTTATTATCTCTCTTTTTATATATATATATATATATATATATATATATATAGATATATATATATATATAAGTTTTTCAAAAATTGGTGATGATGATTAACAGTCTGTATTTGTGATAAGTGATTGGAACGCCTTTATTATTTTAACAAAACTTTTATATTTATTCTACACCAATTATATAAGATAGAAAATTGAATTGTCTCAGATACAACTAACATCATTATTCAACCTCTTATCATCGTTCACCAAGACTGTAATTTCATAAACATCTTATGAAATCTCAAAAGGTAAACATGTTATGAAATCTCAAAAGGTGGTTTATCTCAGATGGCTATGTAGTATTTTCAAACAATTTTCAAGGGGATATGGAAAATGATTCATGTATAATTTTGTAGTGTCATGTTTATTTTCATGTGTTACATAAAATAAATGTATATATATATTTTTAAAAATTGTATATAAATAGCCCACAGGATGTAGCTTAATTGGTGATTCCCTTGTTATGAAGTAATATGTAAAGCATGAGCAAGAAAAATTTTAAGGATGAAAAATTGTCTTAAAGTTTAAAAATCTTGGCGAATCTTATTAGTCCCCAAATTGCAAATTATAAAATGTGTGTTGATATCTTTGTAAAAACATGCAAATTTCTAATAGTTTTATATAGTCTTTATATAATTTTGGAAATTTTTAAAGTAAAAGAATTTTATACAATAAAATTTGGGGGAATCATTTTTAGAAAAAAATGGAAATTGGCGAATTTTTTTATAGAAAAACCATGGAAAATTAGCCCACTTGCAAATATTAGCCCCTAAAATTTTCCATGAGAATGAGATTCAAAGTTAAAACCCCCATGGGTTAGATCAACAAAAAATTGTATATATAATTATATAAAAAAAGAAAAAAGAAAAAGTATATATTTTAATAAGAATTTAGTTATAATAGTTTGACATTTTAATTAATAATGTTCTTTTTGTCTCATTAGGTTGTAAATGAAAAAAATACCACCAACCAATGTAAATAGCCTTAGACAATGCCATTGAATTGATATTCAACCAGAGTCGAACAAGTTCTTGCAAAGGAACATTCCTATAAAATATGTTTCAATGTTTCTAATCTAAAAATTAACATAGTCCATCAATAAAATCTCTTTTGATTAATAAAATATCTTTTGATTAATAAAATTTGAAGGATAGACCATGATAATGTATGTTTTTATTTTCTCTTTATTTTATATTTTTTTAAATTATATTTTAAAGCTTTTCCAAGGATTGATAATTATAATTAAACATGTGCATTTGTGATAAGTGATTGGAATGCCTTGATTATTTCAATAGGCCTTATATATGTGGCTAAAATAAATCTACACCAATTATACAAGATAGAAAATTGAATCATATGAACTTTAGCTAACATCTCTATTCAACCAAAACTTGATCCACCATCATTTATCTAGTAATTGCGACCACCGTATTATTTCCAAATAAAATGAGATTATTATCCTATTTTGAAGGATACCTATTTGTGTAAATGATTTGAAAACACCTAAAGATTAAATAAAGTTCTCTTGATGGAGAGGGCTTATAAATAACTTCTTAGTAATATTAGTTAAATATCATTTTTGGGATTCAACTGCGTTAAGTGAACTATTCGAAAAATCATGAGAAATTAGTCTGTTACGACTACCTCTCATGGAAATGGTCATACGTTTGAATGACTTACTTAACGCAGTTGAATCCCAAAAATGATATCTAATATAATGCACTGCGTAAATCCCCCATACTTAAATTCAAAAAGAGTCAAGGGATCTCTACTTGAATGGTTCATGAGGCACAATACTTGCTAAGGTTTTGCAAATGGGGTAGCAAGCTAAGTGGGCTTGATTGTGGGAAAAACTCCACAGTTAAGCGCGCTTGAGCCAGAGGAGTTCTTGGATGGGTGACCTCCTGGGAAGTCCTGGTTACCGGGTGCAAGCCCCGGAAGTGATGATTGATGCTATGTGATTCGTTCTCCACATTTCACTAGTTTCAATCCCACTTCTTCACCCCTGTGAGCATCACCCGATGCAATGAGTGCTAAGTGAACTATTCAAAAAATCATGAGAAATTAGTCAGTTATGACTACCTCTCATGGAAATGGTCATACGTTTGAATGACTTACTTAACGCAGTTGAATCCCAAAAATGATATCTAATATAATGCACTGCGTAAATCCCCCATACTAAAATATTAGTTAAGATTTGAGTGTTTTATTATACATATTCATTTCATTGTAGATGTTCGCTTCTGGTGATGTGTAATGATTTATGTGTCACAATAATAACAATATGGGTGATTTGGAAGTTGGGGAGTGTGAAGAACAAAAAATGAATTGGCATGAACAACAAATAAAAAGTCCACAAAGAAACAGAGAGAAAATGACAACTAAGGAATATAAAAAAAATAGTCATAGTAAATGCCAAGGGAACTGTTAGAAAATCATATATTACAGAGAAATGGAACACATAAAATATTGCAGAAATATAAACAAAAAAACGCATAAAACAAGAGAGACATAGATATATGTGGTTCACCCAATTTGGGCTACGTCCACAGTGAAACAACCAGTCCTTCCTTGTATATTATCGAACAAACTAAAGAAATACAACCTACAATAGATCTGTTGTAATTCCCTCTTCTCTCTCGCTCAATCTCCTCTCTCTTCTCGCTCAGAATATAGATCTACATAAACTTAATACAGTTCTCTCATATATAGCAAGGAGTTGCCTTCTAGGGCAAAAAACCCTAAATTAAAAATAACTCCTACAGTCAGATCTTCGCCTAATGAACAGCCCATATTGACTACGAAATTACAACATTTTACAAGGCATTTTTACATCTATTTTTAGTTTCGGGGGCACAGTCGCCCCCCCTGGACCCCCCCTGCAGCGTATATTTTCTGGGCGGCGTTGCTGTCACATTATGAACTGGGGTCCAATGTGGTGATACCTCTAAGTAAAGAATATAATCAAGCTCCACACCCAATAGGAACAACAAAAGATGAAAGAACAAATTGAATGACAAAGAGCATATCAAAGAGAATACCGACAAAGAAAGGTGCAACAAATGAAAACATAACAACAAGAAGAAGAGATGAAAGAAAAAATTGAGCAACAAAGAGCATATCAAGGAAAAATTAAAATAGCATATTGAGAAAAAAAACACAACAAATGACAACATAAAAACAATAAGAAGAGATGAAAGAAAAAATTGAATGACAAAAGGCGCATCGAAGATAATACTAGAGAACATATAGAGAAAGAAAAGCACAACAAATGATAATAAACCAATAACAAGAAGAAATGAAAGAACAAATTGAACAGCAAAAATCACATCGAAGAGTATCAAAGAGCATATAAATAAAGAAAATCACAACAAATGACAATAAAACAACAACAAGATGAGATGAAAGAACAAACCAAATGAAAACGAGCACATTGCAGATAATATCAAAGAGCATATCAACAGAGGATGACACTATAAGTGACATATAAAGAGTGTGAAGAATGAAGAATACAAGAAAATGTAGAATAAAATAACATAGAAAAAATATCTTGAAATAATGTACAGTAGAAATTCCTACAGAAAAAGTGTTTAAATTATGTAAAAGAAAACACTATGAAAAAAAAGTGCTTAACAAATATCTATGTCTAACTTTAGTCATAAATTCTCATTGATATGGATATTGCACATAAAAAACTTCACGATAGAATTGGTTGATTATCTCAAGTTCAAATGTGCTATGTATGGAAGGAGTCATATGCCAGAATTCATATATTTAAAACAAATACAACTCCAATATGCATGAGATGCGAAAGAGAGAAAGTCATCACAAATTCTCATATGATAATCATATGAATCCAGGAGAACAATATAAAGTTCTTCAAGATCTTAGATAAGTTCAGGAGATCTTGATAGCATGTGAAAATCCAATTTTGCAGGTTATGCGTTCAATAGGTGGAAAATACAAATATAGAGGACACACAATTATTTTTCCACATGAGGTTGGAAATCTTGACATGAGATTACCTCGACATATTCAAGAACTGGATTTGATGATTGTTGTCAGAAAAGATAAAGTATTGTGTGAATTGAATTATAAGATTAATAATGATCTATATTATCATGGAATTCAAGTTGATGATAATGCACTTAAAGAATTACCTAAAATTGCAACAGATATATCACATTTGATTAAATGTGTTACATTTTTAGAGATAGAAAACTACATCGAATTTGCAATGTTGGAAGGGGTTCCATATATTGATGATACATTACATGCCTTACAAACAAATTCTTTTTTCGATCTCCATTCTCCTCTTTCTGAGTCAAGATCAATAGGCCCATTTTTCCAGGTTACAAAATTTGAATGAAGTTTGAATAATATGCATGACACAAAATTCCAATTCCAATTAACATTTTCCACCACTTTCTTCAACGGCTTAACTACACAGCCATTTTCTCTTTTCTCTGAATTTTCTCATTGCATTACAGTTTTCACACATAGGCTGCTGTGATTATAAATACATGGTGAATAACAACAACACTCATAGCCTTTGGCTTTAAAAAAAGTTGGAGAGAGAGAAATGGATCATAAATCTATTGTTTTGCTCATCAACATGATGTGTATGATGGATTCCCTTCTGTTCAACGTCTTCCTTTGAATGGATGCAATATGATAGGGGAACCCTCTTCCTCCATGGTCGATAAAAGGGATGTGGAGGCGCTTCTGAGCTTTAAAAGGGGCATCATATATGATCCAACTGGATTGCTCTCGGACTGGACGACCCATAACTCAGATAACATCTGCTGCTGGAACGGAATTTCATGCACACCAAACATGAAATGAGTAGTTGAAATTTCACTCTCTTAGTCCTAGTTGAATGGTATAATATCCCCATCTATTGGCAACCTCTCTCTGTTGTGGACTTTAGATCTTTTCGGTAATGATTTCAGTGGAAGAATTCCACCCGAGTTTGGGCAGCTAAAAGCACTAGGAATACTTGACCTCTCGTATAATGCTTTGAGTGGTCAAATCCCACCAGAACTCGGCCGTTTGGTCCAGTTGGAAATTTCACTCTCTCAGTCCTAGTTGAATGGTATAATATCCCCATCTATTGGCAACCTCTCTCTGTTGTGGACTTTAGGTCTTTTCGGTAATGATTTCGGTGGAAGAATTCCACCCGAGTTTGGGCAGCTAAAAGCACTAGGAATACTTGACCTCTCGTATAATGCTTTGAGTGGTCAAATCCCACCAGAACTCGGCCGTTTGGTCCAGTTGGAATCTCTCTGGTTGGATGGCATAGATCTGAATGGAAGCATCCCAACTTCTTTGGGAAACTACACTTCACTTACACAACTGGATATTAGCTGCAACAATTTGAGTGGTTCAATTCCATGGGAATTGGGTCGCTTGGTCAGATTGGAAACACTCCACTTTGACGACAATAGTATAAGTGGAAGCATTTCAGCTTTGATGAGCAACTACACTTCACTCCAATACTTATCACATAGGGGAAACAAATTGAGTGGTCCAATCCCTTCAGTAATCAGTTTGATGAAAAGCATATATTTCATTGATTTATCCCACAACTCACTAAGTGACAACATCCCTCCCACGCTATTCAATTGTTTTCTGCTATTTTCCATTGATTTATCCCACAACTCACTAAGTAGTAACATCCCTCCCATGCTATTCAATTGTTCTCTGCTATATTCCATTGATTATCCCACAACTCACTAAGTGGAAACATCCCTCCCACACTATTCAATTGTTCTCCGCTATCTTCCTTGTACCTAGACAATAATGACCTTATAGGCACCATTCTAAGTATTGCCAACGCCAATATGTCATTGCAGTTTCTTTCTTTATGAAACAACCATTTAATTGGACCTCTTCCTCTGAGCATAGGCAAACTAAATGCTTTATAGGTTTTAGATATATATAATAATAATATTTTTGGCAATATACCTAATAGTTTTAGTAGTTTAGTTTCTCTTAACTCTTTAGATTTGTCAAAGAATAACTTTCAAGGATCAATTCCTAAAATTATTGGCAATTTCATCTCCTTATCATATTTTTCTGCTCATACTAATAATTTCTTTGAGACTCTTCCAATATCTTTTTCTAATTGCACCCATATTAAGTTATTGGATTTTATGAGAAATAATTTGATAGGAAAACTTCCTTATTACTTCACCTTTTTTGTTGGCTTGGAATTTTTAAACTTTGGGTACAATAATTTCCATGGTGACATTCCTGAATGGGTAACAAATTTCACCCATTTGTCTATCTTGGATTTATCCAATAATAAATTCCCTCGAAGAATGCCATTACATTTTGAAAGACTTGCAGGATTTGTAAAAAATTCATTACCTAATATTGATGATGAAGAAGAAATGCCAGTTGAGACTAAAGGAAGTGAATATACTCTATCATACATGTCAAATAAAAACACTATATTTGATTTGTCCAACAATAATCTTATAGGAAAAATACCTGCAAGCATAGGAACTTTGAGTGGCTTGCGGTTGCTAAATTTATCTGGAAACCAATTGGAAGGGCCAATCCCAGCATCTCTCAATAACATATCTACTTTGGAGCAGTTAGACTTGAGCAAGGATAATCTCAGTGGAGAGATTCCTGAAGAGCTCTCTAAACTATATAGTTTGGCTATTCTTGATGTTCCATCTAATAACCTTTGTGGGCCAATCCCTAAAGGAACACAATTTTCCACATTCAGTGCAACATCATTTCAAAGGAATAAATGCTTATATGGGTGTCCTTTAGATTCATGTAATGGAAAGGAAAACCCAGGGAGAGAAGCTCACAATAATAGCAGTAGTAGTGCACACATTAAAGTGCAATGGTTGGAGCATCTAGATGACAAAATTTCATTAATGGCATTGAGAATTGGACTTGGAATTGGAATTTGGGGTGTAGTTGGTGTGTTCATCTTTTGAAAGAGAGCAAAACTGTGGGTGTTGGGTCTACCACCTAATAGACCAAGACCCTCCTATGGATTGTATTGATTCCCTAAATAGAGATCCAAACAATAGTTGTTGGCTCTATTATGTGGTGAATTAAATTGCCATGCAAATGCTAAATAATATTTATGATGTATTATCTTCTTACATATAATTTTTTTTCATTTTTAGATTATTTATATCTCTTATTCATTTTTTATCACATTTAATTAATTTCTAATCAAATGGCATGAATATTATTTTATATAAAATAATATATTTTAGAAAAAAATAATAAATATATTCACAACTTAATTATCTATTTTTATTAATATATATTCATTTTAATATAAAATATTATTATTTATCACATATTTAATAATAATTAAAAAATTGCTACTTTGGGTTTTCAATTGGCAATGGCGTGGAAATGAAGTCTCACTGCACCGGAAGTATTGGGTTCAAATGTTGTGCTATCCCCCGGTGAGAAGTTGGACATGATGACCAAACTTAAAAAAATAAAAATAAAAAATAAATAAAAACTAATTCTTTAACTATCATTTTTATTAATTAGACATATTTTCCTTATATTCGAATTTAAGCTTTTGTGATCCATATTCTGAGTATTATAGAAATATTTTCGGAAAATCACATCAAAAAATTTTTGTCGACGCGTTTCAAACCAACGAGTGTGGTTCATCCTCAAGACTTGATAATTAAATTTATTTCTTATAAAATGAAATAAACATTTTCCACTACCATTATAATTATTAAAAACATTATCATATTTTTTAACTTAAAAACAATAAAATAAAAAAATAATATTTTATACACATTATATTTTGTATTTTTTTATTTAAAAATATAAGTAATATATTAATTCATCGTTAAATAATAAAAAAACATAATATTTTACACACATTACATTTTGTACCTTTTATTTAAAAATATAAGTAATATATTCTATTAATTCATCGTTAAAAGGGAAATGTTTTTCCCAGTGACAACCAGAGGCATAAGGTTGGTGATTCACCATGTTCTTGCCATAAACATGTACTGTTATATTTATATTCGTTAACCCAAATTTCCTATTCAGTTTATATTTCTGTCAAGGCAAAGTGAAGTGAAGGGTTAAGGAAGAAGGCGATATTTTAATTACCAACAGCAAAATTGATCTTAAAATTATAGCAATTATTATTTATATAAAAAAATTAATCAAATTTGAAATTTTTTTGCATTAAATATATAAAATATGTTTTTTAAATATAAATTTTAATAAATTATATATATATATATATATATAAATTTATTGTCTCATTATAATACATTATATTTAATTTTTAATAATAAAGTTGATAGTGAAATTAGAATATTTATTATTTATATAAAAAATTTAATCAAATTTTCATCAAATATATAAAATATGTTTTTTTTAAATATAAATCTTAATAAACAATCAATATATATATATATATATATATATATATATATATATATATATAATATGACTGAAAATATTTATATTAATTGTAAAATTTATGGTCAGATTATAGTTATACTGGGAGTTACATTATTATTTTCTTCCATTTTTAGTATCATCTATAAACTCATTAAATAAAATTATTGTTCTAATACTAAACATATACGGGTCTCTCGAGGTGAATATCTTCCAACAGAGCCCAAAATTAGATAGCCTACTTCAAAATACAATCCTTGATTACAACATATTTCCCCAAATCTATTGGATTGATCCATAAACATAGAATTCATTCCTTTGAGCCCAAAATTAGATAAAATAGCCTACTTCAAAATACAATCCTTGATTACAACATATTTCCCCAAATCCATTGGATTGATCCATAAACATAGAATTCATTCCTTTAATGTAGAACACCAAAATCATGAGCTATATATTGGGGACTTCATGTGAATCAAGTTTTTTGAAATACATTTCACATTTCTAGCTTTATTATTGTATTATTATATGATTAATTGTCTTTTGTATAAATAAAAATTGTCATGATTATTTCTAGTTAATATTTTTCTGTGTTAACAAGGCATTTTTTTTAGCATTTTTATAAAAAACAATTATCACTGAATAAGTAAAGATATGACCCTATATTTTAACTCAGCATTGAAATCCAACATGTCTCGCCCATCTAAATCCATGATCAATAACAACAATAACATGATTATCACTGCCAACCAAGTTAAATGGCATTGATATGTTTGATGACTAGATAAGTAAAGATATGACCCTATATTCAATTGTTGAGATCCATTACATGTCTGACCAATCTAAATCCATGATCAATAACAACAGTGGCATGACTTCCACTGCTTACCACCCTGAATCACTGGATAGATAGAGATATGAAATTCGATATCAAGGGTTTTCCCGTGATTGTTTTCAATATGAATTGGAACATGTTTGTTTCTTCATATCCATGGAAATTGAACACATGGTAGTTTTATCACCTCACATTTTCAGAATTAAGTGGAGCCTTTGACTATTCAACAAGCCGAATATTAAGTTTAAGAGGTTATATTAAAAATTAGAGATTAATATGATTAAATGATAATGAAACCAAAAAATATATATGATTAATATCGATCATTCATTTACAGTGAACAAATAAATTTCAATAATTAAATAAATTGGACGCGTGTGAACAATTAAAAAATAATAGATGCCCATCTCACAAAATTTATATCATAATGAAGATAAAGATGGAGCCGCGTCATTTGATGTGGGAAGGCCAAATGAAAAATAACGTGCAGTGGTTTGTAGATAAATTTTATTGAAAAGATTTCATTATTATTGAAGTTTGATTTCCATAACATTTATTTAATAATGACTAATTTTCATGATTTTTTTTGTAATTTTTTTTTCCAAGATGATTGTCTAGTTTGGTAGGTTTTAGAAGAATAGTTATTATTAAAGGTCATTTATACAAATCAATCTATCCTTACATTTTTTTGTCTTTATGTCATCTATTTTTTCATTGTAAAGGATAATTTATGTTTTTTCTCTTTAAAGAGGTTCAATACATATAAAATAATTTCTCTTTCACTTTAATTTCAGAAAAGGATAACCTGTAATTTACACAATAAACTGTTGGAAACTTTTGAGCACTACTAAGAGGGGTGGGGAGAGGAGTGGGGTGAATTAGTAGTTTGATCTTCTTAATAATTTTACCAATTTAAACTTTAACTGAATTACACTTATATTCACCAACAACACAATAGATTATCTGATGAACATAAATCATATAAGAAACTAAAACAAAGTAACCATGAGAGCAACAATAAACATCACATCAAAACACACCCACACAAGAAACACAAGATATCTAGTGGAAAACCCTTCACTAAGAAAAAAAACAAATCTTAATGTTGTTGCACTACTCTGAATATTTTATTAAGAAAAATATGTCTTTTACATAGATTTGATGACTCCCATCAGCATGGAGGCTCGATTTCATACACAATAGGCTAACACCAATAAGCTAGGAGACTCGATTCTACTGATTAGCTTGGAAGAATCTGTTCTCACATGGATCTATGGACTACCATCCACTAAAGTCCACCACGATCAACAATCCTTGCCCAACTTTGATTGGAATTTCCAACTCTAATTGGATGGATAAACCATTCCTTTCACCGAAGCTTTGAAATCACTGCTCCTCTCTCATGAAGTTACTGCTCTTCAATACTATGTGGACCTCATTTCATAAATTCTCCAATTGGATCCAAGACACTTTGCTCAACAATATTTCATCTCTACAATCATGCTCTCATCATCAAGACTCTTTGCAAATCATAATAAAAAACACCACAAGTATATGCTCTCCAACAAAAAATGAATAATATCACCAGCAACTAAAACAAAACTCATAACAAACCCTCACAACAAAATATGAATGTTGCATAATACAATCAACAACATAATAAACTATGGTTATGTACCAAATGCGTCAGCAGCTCCTGCAAAAATAAATGTGAGAGTCACTAAAAAGGAGCTCCATCAATACCAAACTCTGCTACAATTCTGTGCATCACTGATTCGAAATATGGAGATCTAAATCAATATTATGCTTTAGGAAATAGATCTGCTCATATTGCTTCCATTAGAGCTCATACACTAAATAAATCAAGCTCACTATGGATCTAAAGCATACCCACATAATGCAACCTTCTCTAACTCACTCTCATACTCAACTAACCAATACTCAACTCTAAAGTGATGTATATAAAAAGCGTTGAGCGAAATTCATCGTAGACATGGGATCAAGGGTGCACAAATTGGAATAAATCAATCCACTAACATCACTACTTGTGCACTAAAGGTGTTCAAATCATTGGAGGACCTTTTCAAAGCATTCCCAATAATTGAAACTTATTATAGAAGTCTCTAGGAATTTCCGTGCAAATTTTCATCTAATTTGCATGAAGAATAAGAAGGAATTTTCATGAAAATTCTTAATCGCACACACAACACTAGATAACCTCTATTGTAGCTTTTATTCGCTTGTACATGCATGTTTCCCAGTGACTGGAACCTTTTAGTTGCATGGATAAGCCTCCATGAGAGTGACTGGGGCACCGCATAAGGAAAAACCACAAGCCCTCAGCTGAGAACCTCTACCACCTGTTGGATCCTCCTCTTCAACATTTAATTTCACATCCAAACCTCTGATACCTATTGGATCCTCGTCTTCAATATTTGAACTCACCTCCAAACCTATTCTAAACTCAATAACACCAATGCAATTATATAAACAAGTCTCCCAAGTGTTGCTGTCAGTTTGACCTAAAAGGCCAACAAACAAGGTTGGCAAGAGTGTCAACAAGTCCTCCACTCTCCAACAAACATCTGCACAAGCTGCAATACCTCTGATATACTTGCAATACACTGTAGAAAATCTCCATCATCAACATAAGGCCATCACACTACAAAAATTCATCTCCTTGAGTATAAGCATGAAGACCCAGATGAAGACCTAGTTTCCAACTCAGCTAGTGTGCCAACTTGTCATCAATCATAACAATGTTATCATCTGTACATCAATACATCACAAGGTTGAAATCAATGGCAAAACAATCATCTCAGTGCCAACTCAACTAGCTACAACAATTCTACAATGAAGGCATCCAAACAACATCTAGTCTACAAGGGTTGACATCAATGGAGAAATGAGCTAGTTGCCACCATGAACTAATGCCAACATCGACTAGCTAGATCCATGCACACAATAATGCCAACAATCTCCCCCTTTAGAATTGATGGAAACCATACACAAACTCCATACCAATCTCCTCTATCACTCCCACTTTGACATCAATGACAAAGGGTCAACTCCATCTGATAAGGCAACAAGAACAGAGTCTGGAGCAATAAACCTCTAGATTTATTAAAAATAGTGCATATCAACCAATGACCATACTCTCCACATAAACAACAAGCAACACATCACCAAGCATCATCTAGAGAAACATACCAACCAACAACCTCTACCAGTAAGCAACAATAGGACAACATAATGCAACCATACAATCATCAATGAGCAGGGATTGCAGTAGTATTGTGGCAGTAGATTAATTATTTCTTTCTCACAAGTGTGAAGTCATTGTTGTCATTGTATGATTCTTAGAGCAGATCTACTTCTGTTTTTAAGATCTTTGATATGTTGTTACCCAAGATTGATTTAAGTTTTAATATTTGACTAGCTGGCTAAGTCATTAATATGGTGTGTGGTGTGCTCTTTTCTTGGTAAAACATGAAATGTGATTTCATTCCTATAGAATGATTTTGATTTCTACATGAGTGTTTAATTTTTGCAATTGGTTCAACAACATTTCTTTCTATTCTTTATTTTTGTCCTTGGATGTTATGTATCAACATAGATAGTGCAAACACCTTTGAAATAAATAGACCTACCCTGGTTGACAATTAAATGGTTTTGATTTAGTCAATTAAACAGTGATTAAATTGACATAACATTTTGGCGTCGTTGCCATGGAAGGCAGTTGATGATACAGTCAGCCAAGTGTGTTTAGTTAATATAGTGTTTCTAGTGCACAAGTGTTGGGCGATAAGATGAGAGGTAAGAACCTGTGCATCTCTCTAACATACCTGGGAGGGATAACCACTGTGATCATTAGGACACTTAGGGTGTGTGAAGTCTTTGGATTTTCTTTATACGTGTTTTCAACTTTACAGGTGCTGGGCGGTGAGACGAGAGGTAAGAACCTGCACATCACTCTAATATATTTGAGTGGGCTTACCACTGTAGAAGCTGAGACACTTAGGGTGTGAAATAAATACACATAGGGTCATAGGAAAAATGGGTCATAAAAGGAACAAGGAGACAAAAAAATTGGGGAGAAAAACATTTATTCAGGAACTAATCTCAAAAGCAGAGAAAGAATAGTCAAAATCATAGAGGGATACAAAGAAAACAAGGCCACAAAAAGTTGTTACCTTGATAATAAGGCCATGAGCATATGGTTCCTCTGTCTCTAGACCTCATCATCCTTAAACTAGTGTACCCACTCCCAAAACTGTAGGATCAATTCAAGAACAACAATGGGGAACTAGTGGTCATGACTTTAGGTTTGAAGGCCAAGGGGAAACTAGTGGGGAACAACAAGGGCCCGGATCAAAAAAACATTCATTTACTTATCAATATCCAGATTCAGGAAGCACGGTGAAACAACCAACCCCAGAGCATCCTGAGCTATCATATCACAAATCTTCACCCACGGGACAATCACCTAGACAGTCTTAAGGAGACTCATCACAACAAGAGTCAGGAGGATCAACAATGGGGGAAAAAAATAAAAAAAAACAATAACAATAACAAAACAGATGCCACCATTACTACCTTTGAGTTCCCAATAAGTGATATAAGGGGTGAAGCTCCCATGAAAAACATTCCTTTGTCATTTCTTCCATTTTTTCAAGGAATGATTGTAGAAGACCCTGACACCTTCTTGTTTGAATTTGATGTCTTGTGTAGGAGCTATGATTATACTTCGGATGCTCAAAAACTGAAACCTTTCCCTGCTACTCTAAAAGGAGTAGCACTGAGATGGTTTATGGGACTAGGCTATGCTACTATTTGGACATGGGGCAACATGAAAGAGACATTCCTATCTAAGTATCAGGACTATTATCAGAACAGAGACTTGAGGGAAGAAATATTCAAGATGACACGGAAAGAGGAAGAAAGCTTGGAGGATTATGTGGAATGATTCCATTATAACTTGCAGAGATCTAAACATAGTGATTTAGATCCAGAAATCTTGAAGACCATATTCATAAGGGGAATGAGAGATGACTGCCTTGATACCTTGAATCTACTAGGAAAGGGAGACACATCTCAGGAATCCTTTGATGAGATAATAAAGCTCTTCTTAAGATGCTAGAGAGGAAGAAGCATGGTATGAGATGCCTTTGCCATAATACATAAATATGAAAATGGAGGTGTGATGAGGGCTAAGATTGGAAATTTGTTTGAGAACCTTAAAATTGATCTCCTCAGTACCTTGTTTGCTCAAATAATGACGGCACAAGTAAAGAAAGAACATAATGAAGTTGATACAACTTTAGTTGTGTTCTGCCCAAAATGCAGGGAGAAGCATTCCATTAAGGAATGCAGGGTAAACAACATCATCTTGTGCAACATTTGTGATCTAGAGCATTCTACAAGCCATTTCCTGAAGCTTCCTAGATTGAAAGCAGTGCTCAAAGTATCAAGCAATGAAGTTAAATCTTCCTATTTCATTGGATCCAAGAAACCATGGCAACCACACCCCCCAGGTATGTCTCAAGACTTATCTTCTTTCACTCCATAAAAATATGCATATAATTCTCAGCAATTTTCGTGGCAGTATTCTACTCCTCCAGTACAGTTTCCTTCAACTTGAAACCAATGGTTTCTCTCTCCACCTTTCCAATATCCTGCTTCTCAACCATATCCTTGGACTTAGAATTGGAGGGGAAATTCCCTAGGTCCAGTGCCTCTTGCAATACCAATGCAACAACAGTTACAACTACCACCACTTCAAACACATGTTGCTACACCTCCTATACTATCCCAATTACCTGTGCAACCTAACTCTAATCCAAACAACAATAAGGTAGCCCAGAACATTGAGACCCTGACTACCTTTCAGAATTATTATATCACTCCTCTTGGATGTAACGAAATTCATCTTCGTTCAAGAAAAGTGATTAACCCAAAACACTCTCGTATTATCACTGAAGAAGAGTGCGAGTCACCCAGAGAAGATACCACATATCTTGAAGTTGTCATCACACATGTAAAAGCTAACTCAAGAAGGATTTTTGCACTTGTAACAACCAATTTGAGTAAAGTTGATACTTCTATAAAAGCTTACCCGACTATGACAACTAAAGATCCTTCGTATCCCCAAAGATTAGTTGAAGTTGGGATGACTTTGCAACCATAATATGATTTCCTTAGGGAGTTGAAAAATTTACACATCCAGATTCCTCTACTGCAGGCTATTAAATATGTACCTATCTATGAAAAAATAGTAAGAGACCCGTGCATTAAAAAACTTGGGAGGAAGCCTAAGGACCCTGCTACTGTTAATGTGATGGGAAAGTTCTCCGAATTGATGACTGATCAACCTCACTTAACCAAATATAACGATCCAGGAAATCCCATGGTGACTATTTACATCGATGACAAGCCCATTACCAATACATTGATTTATCTAGGGGTAGACTTTAATGTAATGACAAAGGATCCCTTCACCACCTTGGGGTTACACGGACTAAGACACACACCTACGGTGTTGGAATTAGTAGAACCGTGCAAAACCTTAGGTGGTGTTAAAAGACGTAGTGATCATAGTGGATTCTTGGAGATATCCAGTTGACTTCCTTATTTTACAAACTAAATCAAACCTTGGGGGACATCCTTTGATTCTAGGAAGGCCTTGGTTAGCCACTATAGATGCATTCATAGGATGCAGGTTTGGGTCTATGATAATTTCATATGGCCAGGCCACAAAGAACCTTAGTCTCTACCCCCTAAGAAAAACCAAGTATGGATTCGGGAAACCCCTTGTGGGATGAATTCAAACCCAAGTTAGATTACTCCCAGCCACTTCTCACCCTCGGAAAAGCCCAATAGTTCAAGGATGAGACGGAAGATGATATCATAAATGGTTTTATTATTAATTCACTTTCTGTTACTTCTATTGAGGACTCGGGGGAGGAATATGTTGTACAAGACTTGAGCTCTGAATAGTTGAATACCACTCCAAACATTAACAATAGTCTAGTTGAAATAGAACTAAGTAAATATCTAAATATCAATCCAAACCTGGCTGCTGAGCAAAACATATTGTTGTTAGAGCTATTACAAAAGTAGAAAAAGGCATTTGCATGGGATTATACAGATATGAAAGGGATCCATCACAACCTGTGCACTCACCACATCTATTTAAAGGATGGTTTCAATCTAGTTAGACAAATGCAGTGACACATGAACCCTACACTAAAGGAGGTAGTGAAAGAAGAATTGCAGAAACTCCTGAATGCCAACTTCATTTACCCCATTTCTGATAGTCAATGGGTATCCCCACTTTTCATTGTCCCTAAAATGAATGACACATGGAGAGTCTGTGTATATTATAGAGAACTCGATAAAGCCACTCAAAGGGACCATTTCCATGTGGCATTTATAGACCATATCCTTGATACCCTGTCTGGGAAGATTTTTTTTTCATTTTTAGACAGGGTTAGTGGTTACAACTAGATACAGATTGCCCTAGAAGAGTAGGATAAAACGACCTCTACCTGCCCTTGGGGAACCTTTTCATACAAGGTTCTTCCTTGGGACTTTGTAATGCACCAACAACTTTCCAAAGGGAAATACTGGGAATTTTCTCGGATCTATTGAATGACTATCTAGACATATTCATGGATGACTTTACACCTTACGATGATGCCTTTGAAACAACATTAATTAATTTAGAAAAGGTATTAGAATGATGTCTGCAGACTAATGTTGCTTTAAGTACTGTAAAGTGTCACATGATGATAAATGAAGGGATTATGTTGGGACATCTTATTTCTGCTGACAGGATGAAAGTAGACCTTGCTAAGATAGAGGTAATTTTGAAAATTCCAATTCCCAAGACATAGGAAGAGGTATGTAGTTTTTTGGGTCATGCAGGGTACTATAGGAGATTTATAGAAAAAAAATCAAATATTGTATCTCCTTTATCTCCTTACTTACGAAAGATGTGGAATTCGTATGGACAGGGAAGTGTGAGCAGGCCTTTATGAAATTAAAAAATTGTGTATCAGCAGGTCATGTCTTGCGAGGACCGAACTGGAGTCTTATGTTTCACATAGCTAAAGATGCATCTGATATTGTTGTGGGGGATGTTTTGGGCCAACTGGAGGACAGAAAGCCATATGCTATCTATTATGTAAGTAAGAACTTGACTCCATCTGAATCAATTACATGGTGATAGAAAAAGCGTTCCTTGCATTAGTGCATGCCATCAACAAATTTTGACACTACATCACAGGATATCAAGTTTTTGTACACACTCATCACTCTGCCATTCACATTTTAATGAATAAACTAGTCACTAATGGTAGGATTACACGGTGGGTATTGTTGTTACAGGAATTTGATATAACAATCCTAGATAAACTTGGGAAAGATAATGTAGTGGCTGATTTTATTTATAGGCTAATTGTTGGTAATGAATGCATGTCTATTGAAGATTATTTTCCTGATGAATACCTTTCTTCTATTTCAACTCACTCACTGTGGTATGCAGACATAACTAGTTATATTGCTACAGGAATATTTCCACAATACCTATCCTCTAGAGAAAAGAGATGAATTGTCCAACAAAGTGCTAGATATTCATGGATTGAGGGAAATATCTATCACACTAGGCCAGACCATCAGATTAGGCACTGTGTGAGGGAAGATGAAACTTTTCATACCCTTAAAGATTGTCACGAGGAACCTTGCGGATGACACTTTGCAGATAAGAGGACAAGATACAAGGTTCTCTCAACAAGATATTATTGGCCCACAATATTTCAAGATGCTAAGAAATTCGTGAAGGGATGTGACAATTTCCATAGAATGGTTCAACCGTTCCAGTTAGATGAGATGTTGTTACAACCTCAAATAGTTCTAGAGGCATTTGAGAAATGGGCCCTCGATTTTGTAGGACATGTTAACCCTTCGTCCCAGTAAAAGTCCTACATCCTGGTCTGCACAAGCTATGTCACAAAATGGATTGAAGCGACATAATTAACGAGAGCCATGAAGCAAGTTGTTTCAAAATTTTTGTTTGAAGACATTTTTTGTTCGCTTTTGGGTACCCAGAGAAATAATGACGGATGGAGGGTCCCAATTCACATCTCATTTGGTTCAAAAGCTGGTTGAAAAATACAAAATCTGTCATAGTATTACTTCGCCTTATCATCCACAAGTGAATGGAAAAGTGGAAAGCACCAACAAGGTTATTGAGGGAATTCTTACCAAGATTGTGGCCATCCATTGAAGGAATTGGGTTGATAAAATTCCAGAGGCGCTGTGGGCATACATGACTACATGGAGGAATACTACAGGATTTTCACTGTATGAATTAGTGTATGGTAAAAATCCTTTATTTCCCATAGAGTTCGAAATCAAGACATTAAGAACAACACTACAACTGAACTTGGATCTAGAAATAGCACAGAAGCAACGACTGAATCATCTCAATGAGCTAGATGAGAAAAGGCTAGTTGTTATTTAGCGAATAGACAACATTCAACAACAAAGGGATAAGTAGCATGATAGATTCATTAAAAGGAAGAAATTTGAAAAAGGAGATTGGGCTCTACTATATGAATCAAGATTCAAAGATTTCAAGGGGAAGCTTTGCACTAGGTGGCTAGGTCCTTATGAACTTGAGACAATGTTTGACAATGGGACTGTGAATTTAGTTACCATTGATAGTGCTAGGACATCATTACTCGTTAATGGGCACCGTCTTTGATTGTATCACAAACCTGCTTCAAAGGACTCATTCATCAACGCTATCACGGATTTTGACCTTCAGATTACAGGGGCAGGGGAAATTATCTTGTGCTGCCAAATTATTAATTCTCTAATAAGTGTAGTAGCCAAAAAACAACTTTTTTTGGCAGTTGTTACACCCAGTAAAAAAAACATAAAAAAAATTGTAATAAGAAATGTAAATAAGAATCTGACTGTGAAAACCTCTTATAGGGGCGCAGACAGAAAAATTGTGACAGTTGAAAATGACCATGTGGCGGCTATTACACGTTATTTTCTTTCTGTAACAACAACATTTATCTTATTCACATCTTACAATATGTTGTTACAATCTTTTAGTCTTTCCTCATTCTTTTCAAATTTTTGAAAGTATCTGTAAAGAGTAGTGTAAATAAGAAGTTGTTGTAGAAATAATGTTAGAAATTGTATTTGTTGTTACATGTGTAAAATCCGATAACTTGCAGCAATGACCTAGATGAAATCATCTACCGAAATAACTAGCATTCATCAGCATCATGCTATAGGAGAATTGACACAACTAGCATGTCACCCCGGAATTAATTATATCACTTGTACCTTTTCGCCAGTCCCTTTTTGCCACATCCCCTTAGGCACGTCCCGCAAAAGGTATATCACTTTTTCCCTCTTTTGAAAATTATGGAAATTAATATGGCACCTTCTTTGATGGCCGAGGACAGATGCTGCATTAAACTCAAGGGGAGGGTGAATCATTTCGCAGTCTGTGATTTGAAACTAAAATTAAAAGTGACAATCTTGTAATCATTATTAAAACCATGCCATTGTTGTTATGTATTTATGCCAATCATGCTAAGGACAAAATTGCATTTAAATCTAGACCTGCATGATCCAGGATCAATAATGAGACCACAATGTGCACAGTACGATCCCCCTGACTCGAAATTCTTGCTTTTATTGCCTACTTCACTATCCTAATATCAACCTCAGTGAAACATTGCACCCTCATTTCAAAATTCTCAGAGGAAGAACAAAGAGAATAAAGAATGCAGTAACTGAAACAGAAATGGGAGGAGCAGCAGTCTGGCATGAGCCCAATTCGACTGAAGCACTGGAGAATTGCCCTGAGACGTGCTATGTCTTTAAGGAAGTAGGATGGTTTGAGTTATTTGAGTAACTTAAGGGATCATAGGAGCCAGTTTCCATGGAATTATCTAAAAACATGAATGGAAACCAGAGGGAGGTTAGGGGGTTGAAGCTAGAAGTTACGAAAGAAGTAATTGTGTGAATAAAATCACTACGAACTGGAGGAAAAAGGTGGTTTAACCGAAAGATCAATGACCCCTCCCTTAAGGTGGAATTCTTGTGAGGAAAAGAGAAATTGGAGAAAAAGGGCAGGGGAATTGACAGACTATCACTCCCTCAGCCATGGGGAGGCGTTGCCCTATGCATTATCAAATACATTACTTGTAAAGGAAGGGAAACAATTGTGTTCAATTACCATTTTGTGTTGCTAAACCACGTTCAACATAGGTAGCTGGTCAACCTCCCATATTTCCTGCTAGAAAATATAAAGCACATGTCTGCTAATGTGAAAATTGTTGCACACCCATAGAGTTGCATTACCAACAATGACCTCATCAAGTTAATTGTGTTGGATGCATTGGAACACCAAGGAAGGAGATGGGAGGAGTTTATGAGTATAAAGATGTGGACTTCCTGTCGAAAACAAACTACAATCCCCGATGATACTCCAAGGGAAGTTAGGGAGACTGAAGAACAAGGGAACTCCTTGAGAGGTAGGATTGAGAAAAGATCATTGGAGAAGCCGATAGGCAGCAGGATATCGAAGAAAAGGGTGAAATTAAGCTCATAGATAGAACCTTCACCTCCATAAAGAAAGGAGCTGAGCAAGTACAAGGGCATGGGAAAATAGAAATAAGTGGAACATGACCATCCAGAAGAAGTCCCTCTACTAGGTAAGGATGAGACCAAACTTTTGCTGCATAAAATTGAAAATTTAGAAAAATTAAATGAAAAATTAAGGTAGCAATTAGAGGAGAGTAAAGTAGAAGCATGGGTCTCGGCCCTGGACACCTTGGGAGAGGCTGTAGAAAAAATGAGGGTGGAAACCACATCGGGTTTTGTATGTGCAGCATGTGTTGGGGACCTAGCAGCAACTAGATATAAATTATGTGTTGCAAACACCATTTCTAAGGAAACTCAAACTCAACCTTGGGAAGCTGTTACACAAGAACTCTTTAATGACACCGTTGTTACACAAGAACCAGTAGCTGAAATAGAGCATCCCATGGAAAGCAACTGGGAGCTGACACACAAGAACCTACCAACGACACTACTATTACACAAGAACCAACAGTGGAGGCAGAGGCTACCCAAGAAGAGAAAGAAAGAGTTGAACCATAAGAACCTGCTAATGAAGCAATAGGTATGGAAGTTGAAGCAGATTAGCTCAATCCTCAAGGTGTTTTTACACCCCTAAGTGATATTGCATGTGAAGGAACATAGGGTCCTAAAGCAGGATGGTGTTTGGAGAAAATTTTATTGACACCAGACTTACATAAAATGAAACAACAGGAAATCTCTTTACAAGAGGGAGCAATCTCACTGGAAGTACATCAGAAAGTGGTAGGTTTGCTCAAAGGAAAAATGGGCTAAGAAGAAATTGGAAGAAGAACGTGAAAGATGGGAAAAGAAGAAAGTCATGAAGAAGAAAGAGGAGCAATTGTAACTATTACAACAAGAAGTTCGGGATTTAGCAAATGATAAACAAAATTTGCATGAACTCGCCCTAAATTTGTTAGGGTGTAGATGGCCCTCTCCATCCTACCTAGTTTTTCTGTGGGAAAGATTTTATTTGTTTCAATTGAAGGCGGTCTATGGAAATAGACCGTATTTGGCTAATTCTACCCGAACTTTTTTGGAAGTTTTCTGTGCTTGCAATTTTCATGACCAAAGCTTACTATGCAAGTTATTTCTTCATAATATAATCTATGAGAATGCTAGTTTGCATATGGTTGCGAGCATTTTATCCTATACGGGGGACTTACAATTGCATGCTTTTATTTCTTTCATGAGAAATCAGATAGAATGGCATCTCACCATGAAGTTAGCAGACACCAATGAAGAGAAGGAAACATTATGGATAAGGTGTTGATTTTTAATGTAGCTTGGAAAAGTGGTTTCCCATGGGTTAGTATCTACCTAAGGAAAAGTGTCCAAAATAATTATTTTCCAAAGTGTGACATTATAAAGTGAAAGTGACTTTATAAGTGGTAAAGTCAATGTTAAATTATAAAGTGAAAAGTGACTTTAGACATAGAGTACAATGTGGTTACTTTATTTAATGGATGAGTTAAAAAATAGAAAGTGAGAATTAAATGCACATTTATTCTCATCCCTTGATCTAAATGAATATGAGCCATTAGATCTTAGGGTTGCCCAAATGTCATTCAGGGAAACAAAAGGGGGAAAAGAAAATAGAGACTGCATTCATTCTTCATGAGTAGATTGGCGAAAGGAGGCTCAGAGCTGGAGAAAAGTTCTGAAGGAGAAATTTATTACAACAAGCTGAAGGAGTGATTTATGGGCAAAGTTGGGCATGGAAATCAAGGTTTAGAAGACAAAAAAAGGTACAGTATGAACAACATTGAATGTTGTGAGATGCACGTTGTTCGAGATAAGTTTTTGAAAACAGAAGAAGAAAAATTTGAAAAAAAATCCATACAGTCAGTACAACAGTACGGTTATCCGTATAATCGATACATGGTAGTTCATATAGTCGTATCCGTACATTACATATTTTCAGCTTCAAGTGGGCATGGAAATCGAGGCAAAGTGGGAACAATTTTCAAGGAGTTTTGGGCTAAAGAGATAAGTTGTATTTTTCTATTTTTCTTTGTCTGCAAATGTATTTTCCTGAACTTGAAAGATAAATAAATTTGAAGGGCTCTCTAATAGGTTTTTCTTGAAGAAGATTGAAGGGGTTTTCCCTGGGTCTAAGTTGACCAAAAATCTGTGTGTATTTTTATGTGTGTTGTTGGTCTGGTTATGTCCATATTTATATTCAGCATGTGTTGATAGTCCCATGTATTTTAATATGAAAATTTCATTTCTAGAATTCTATATGTTGAATGTATGCTTATGGGAAAGGGAATTTAACTGAAATGGAGTGATAAGGTGAAACTAAAACTGGGTTTGTATTGTTGGAAACTTTTTTCTTGGTCATCAAATTTCAACATGGTATTAGAGCTACAGGTTGAAATTGTAATTTGAACATTAGATAGTAGTTTGGGACAACAAAGAGTGGTTTGGACAACAAACTGAATTTTTGGACAGAGCAAACTGATATTTTGGGAGAGTAAGGTGAAATTTCACACAGACTGAACTTTTGGGACAACAAGGTTTGCTGGAAAGTTCATTTCTCCGTTTTCTAAGTTTTGTAAATTTTAGACTGCAGTCATGGCCATGTTCTTAAGGATAGAGGAGAGACTGGATGGGATATCCAACTATGTTGTTTGGAAGGACAATATCCAGACAATGTTTGAGGAGGAAACAGTTAGAAATAGTTTGGGACATAGTGTAGCATGTGGTTGTACCTCCCACTACTGCAGATGAACTTGTTGAATTCACAAAAAATAATGCAAAGGCAAAAATGATTTTGATGGATAATCTGAAGGATCATGTGGTTCCTCAGGTGAGAGGAAACACATATTCATATAAGATGTGGAAAACTCTAACCACTCTCTATTAGAGTACTAATGAGAGTAGGAAGATGGTACTCAAAGAACAATTGAAGAATATTAGGATGACAAAGGCTGAAAGTGTATTTCTTTATCTTGGAAAGGTCAAATAGGTATGTGATGATTTGACTGCTATTGGTGAGCCAATTGCACCCACAAAGTTAGTCAGGATATTTGTAGTGAGATTTCCTAAGTCTTGGGAGGTCTTTGGAGATGTTGTTACCTCTAGGGAGAATATTCCCAATTGGGACAGATTCTGGGACGATTGTGTGCAGCATGAGATGATAAAGACTGGCAGTGGTGAGGTGAAGATAACAGATGAGGAGGATATAGCCTTGACAGCTAGGGGGAAGAACAAAGGGAAGTCCAAGTGTTGAGTGTGACTTTTTACCTATTTTTTGCACCTTATTTCCCTAGTTTTGATCCTCTTCTTCTCTAGGCCCATGACACTTTACATGATTAATCACCCTTTCTCTCATTTTATACAACCTATTCCACTATCATGTTATTTTTCTGTATTTTGTTGAATAATACGATACATTATTCCTTTTTGTGGCTAACTGGGGTGAAAATTGGAGGAGTATTTTGGAATCTCTTCTCCTTTTGAGGTGTTGCTTATGGGAACAAGGCTATGGAGTAAACATGTAGCACTGATTGATTTCAGAGAAGAGTAAGAGCAGTTCACTGTTACACCTTGTGTGTTGTTACAGGCTGTTGTTACACACTGAACGATGTTACATGCTGCTATTACACTATGTGCTGATACAGAGGATCGTCGTTACACCAAGGGTGTTGTCACCAGTGATTTCCGTTACATCCCTAATCGCTATTCACTTGCAGGATGCTGTTGCACTGGAGATGGCAAGTTGTGGGTATTATTCCACATAACAGTTGTCAGGCATTAGGAATTTTTTATTTTAGAAGCAACAAACCCAAGTGGTTGCAATCCTAATCAATATATCTGAGAGGTATTTAGTAAATACTTTTATTTTTTATCAGCATGAGAATAGTTAGATTCTCATGACTTATCTATTCCTAATTTCGGGCATGTAATAATTATAAAAGAAACTCGGTTTCCTATGTACAAGGACGACATGTAGAAAAACATTGTTACTCTGCGCTTGTAACTCTTAATTATTTTTAATATTAAATCACTATGGTGATGCTGCTACTGCTCTTCATCTAATTCGTTAATTAATCTCGTGTTATTCTTGTGCCCCTGCTAGGGAGGAAGGGCCCTTCTCTTTAGCAAAGAATAGTAGAAGTAGTATACATTGTTGTTTCTTTTATTGTCATATGGTTTTCCGTTGTTTCTATACAAATTGTGAAATGCATTCACTTCTGTTCCAGATTATATTGTGTCGTTACACTAGTTTGATTAAACAAAATGATAGTGACCAGCTGGTGTAGTCATTAGTTACTGTGTGGAACGCCCTTACTATGGTAATTGCAAAGTGTGATTTCAATTTTGTGGAGTGTTTTAATTTCTACATGAAAGATTTGATTTTTTCAATTTGATTCAGTGACATCTTTTACTGTTCTTTCTATTTTTCATTCTTGGCTGTAGTGTATCAACACAAACAATGTGAACTCCATTGAAACAGGAAGGCCTACCCTATGTTGACAATTAAATGTTGCAGTCTTAGTCAATTAGGGTTGATTAAAACAACACTACATTTTGGTGTCGTTGCTAGGGATGGCAGTTGAAGACACAGTCAACCAAGTTGTTTGTTTGATGATAGAGTGTTCCTAGTCCATAATAGTTGGGCATTAAGACGAGAGGTAAGAACCTGCGCATTGCTCTAACATACCTGGGTGGGCTCACCGTTGTGATCACTAGGGCACTTAGGGTGTGGAATTTTGGTGTTTTGTTTTGCGTGTCTTTAGCTCTTCAGTTGCCGAGCAGTAAGATGAGAGGTAAGAACCTACACATCGCTCTAATATACCCAAGCAGGCTCACCACTGTCGAAGACTGAGAAACTTAGAGTGTGAGTCAATACACATAGGGTCCATGTGTGCAACTGCAAGAACTATAGAAATACCAAAACTACCCCCACTCTAATTAGTCATAGGAAAAACGGTCGTAAAAATGAAAGGAAGAGTGTAGATTTGGGAAGGAAAATTTTTATCCAGGAACTAATCTCTAAGGCAAAAAAAGAATAATCAAGCTCTCAAACAGACACAAGGAAAATAGGGCCACAAAAAGCTGTCACTCCCATAACAAGGGTAGAAACCTCTAATTCCTCTATCTCGAGGCCATATCATTCTAAAGCTAGCACCCACACTCCCAAGATTAAGAATCCAATCCAGGAGTAGCCGGGGGAAGCTAGTAGCCAGAACTTTAGGACTGAGGGACAAGGGGAAACGGAGGGGGGACATCAAACACTTGAGATGGGAGAGCACCTATTGGTTTATCAATATCCAGATTCAGCTGGTGTGGTGAAACAACCAACCCTGGGGTTATTTGAGCCATCAATCACACCTGCAAGACCATCATAAGAACAATTTGAAGAACGTCTGTTACAGAAAGGGTTAGAAGGATTCGCCATGGGGGAAAACAATGACAACAACACTAAAACAGATGCTACTATTACCACCTTTGAGTTCCCAATCGGGGATATTAGAGGTGAAGCTCCTATGAAAAATATTCCTCTATCATCCTTACCATCCTTCCAAGGGATGACTGTGGAAGACCCAGACACCTTTTTATTTGAATTTGATGTCTTATGCAAGAGTTATGACTATATCTCAGATGCTCAGAAACTTAAATTATTTACTACTAATCTAAATGGGCAGCCTTGAGATGGTTCATGTGATTAGGCTTGCTTCTATTCGAACATGGAGCGATATGAAGGAGAGATTCTTGTGAAAGTACCAAGACTATTGCAGAACCATGGACTTAAGGGAGGAAGTATTCAAAATGACACAAAAGGAGGATGAGAGCCTAGAAGACTATGTAGAGTGGTTCCACTATAATCTGCAGAGGTCTAAACACAACGATTTAGACCATGAGATCTTGAAGACCATATTTATCAGAGGAATGAGGGACGACTACCTCGACACCTTGAACCTACTAGGGAAAGGGGATATATCGTAGGAACCATTCGCTGCAATCGTAAAGATCTGTCTAAGATGCTCTAGAGGATCATCTAAGGGGAGAAGCACAATTCGAGATGCCTCTGCCCGAATACAAAAATATGTAGGAGGAGGAGTAACCAGAGCAGAGATTAGGAATTTATTCAAAAAATTCAAGACCAATATCCTCAGTACTCTATCTACCTAGATAACAACAACATAGATCAAGAAGACACAAGCAAACGTTGGTACGCCTCTAGTTGTGTTCTATCCGAATTGCCGGAAGAAACATCCCTTGAGGGAATGCGAATTGAACAACATCATCTTATGCAATATTTGCGAGCTGGAATATATGATAGGTCAATGTCCAGACCTTCCTAGACTAAAGGTAGTACTTAGAAAGTCAAGCGAGGAGGTGCAGTCCTCTTATTTCATCGCACCAAGGAGGCCATGGTATCCATAACCTCTAGGTATGTGTTAAGATTTTTCCTCTTTCAATTCATGGAACAATGCATATACTAATCAACAATATCCATGGAAATATCCTCCTCCTTCTTTAGCATAGTTTCCTTCACCCTGGAACTAGTGGTCTCCATCTCCCTCTATCCAATATCCTCCATCTCAACCATACCCTTGGAACTAGAACTGGAGAGGAAATGCCCAGAATACAACTTTACCTGGATTACCAATGTAGCAACAACTACAATTACCTCCTTTCCAAAATCTTACTCCTACACTGCCTGTGCGACCCCAACTACCTGTGCAGCCTAATACAAACCAAAACAATAAAGTAGTTGAGGGCATAGAGGCTCTGACTACCTTCCAGACCTACCTTATTACCCCCATGGGGCTTAATTAAATTCAATTTTTATCGAGTAAGGTAATTAAACCAAGTCACTCCCCTATCATTACAGAGGAGGAATGTGAACCTTCCAGAGGAGATACCATAGGCTCTGAGGTGGTTGTTGCACCTAAAACAACCGATACAGAGGAAATTGTTACGTATGTAACATCCAACCTGCGAAGGATTTTTACTCCTATAACAGGCAACTCAAGAAAGTTCAATACACCTGTAACAACTTACTCGACTGCTATAACTTAGAATCCTCCATATCCTCAGAGATTGATTAAGCCTGGAATGACCTCACAACCCGAATCTGATTTTCTTAGGGAGTTGCAAAATTTTCATGTACAAATTCCTCTGCTACAAGCCCTTAAATAAGTACCTATTTATGCTAAAATAGTGTGAGACTTGTGCATCAAGAAACCTCAAAGGAAGCATAAATGCCATACTACCATACATGTGATGGGGAAATTATCAGAATTAATGTCCGCTCAGCCTCTTCTAACTAAGTATAATGTTCTAGGAAATCCTATGGTTACTGTCTACATTAATGATCAACCTGTAACTAACACATTGATTGATCTTGGGGCTGCCATTAATGTGATGAAAAAGGACCTCTTTAGCACCCTAGGGCTAGAGGGGCTTAGACATACTCCCATTGTACTTGAATTAGCAGATAGATCCAATGTTAAACCCAAGGGGGTGTTAGAGGACATAGTAATTACAATAGCTTCCTGGAGATATCTGGCTAAATTTCTTATATTACAGCCAAAATCCAATTTGTGGGGACATCCTTTGATCTTAGGGAGACCTTGGCTGGCCACTACAGATGCATTTATAGGCTAGAGATATGGATCTATGGTGATCTCAGATGACTAGGCGATGAAGAATCTTAATCTTTAGCCCCCAAAACTAAATTTGGATTTATATAACCCTTGGTGGGATGAGTTTGAGCCCAAATCAGATCATTCCCTACCACTCCTCACTCTGGGGAAAGCCCAGTAATTCAAGGATGAGACAGGAGATGAAATCATTAATGGTTTTATTAGTAACTCGATTTCTGTCACTTCCATTAAAAATTTGAATGAGGAAGAGGAGGTAGAAGATATAGACTTTGAACAAATGAGAACCACTCTAAATATGGACAACAATCCAATTGAAATAGAACTAGGAAAGTTTCTAAACATTAACCCCAAGCTGACTTTTGAGAAAAACCAACTATTGTTACAACTGTTACATAAATACAAAAAGGCATTTGCATGGGACTATATGGATATGAAAGGGATCCACCCTAACCTGTGCATTCACTATATTTATTTGAAGGATAGTTGCAAACCAGTAAGATAACTATAGCACCGCAAGAACCCTGCACTAAAGGAGGTGGTGAAGGAAGAATTACAAAAACTTTTGAGTGCTAATTTTATTTATCTGATATCTGACAATCAGTGGGTGTATCCACTTGTCATTGTTGCTTAGAATAATGGCAAGTGGAGAGTCTGTTGAGATTAAATAGAACTCAATAAGGCCACTCAAAAGGACCATTTTCCTTTACCATTTATAAATTAGGTCCTTGATACCCTTTCTGGAAAAAAAATCTTTTCATTTCTAGACGGGTTTACTGGCTACAACCAGATACAGGTTTCCCCAGAGGATCAAGATAAAACAGCCTTTACTTGCCCTTGGGGGACTTTCACATAGAGAGTACTCCCTTTTGGACTTTGCAATGTGCCAATGACCTTTTAGAGGGAAATACTGAGGATTTTTTCTGATCTGTTGAATGACTCCCTTGAAATCTTCATGGACGATTTTACACCTTATGGAGGTGCTTTTGAAACAACATTAGCTAATCTGGAAAAAATACTGGAACATTGTGTATAGACTAATGTTGCTTTGAGCACTGAAAAATGTCACATGATGATGACTGAAGTGATCATTCTAGGACACTGCATTTCTTCTGATGGGATTAAGGTAGACCCTGCAAAAATAGAGGTAATTATGAAAATTCCATCCCCCAAGATGCAAAAAGAGGTACATAGTTTCTCGGGGCATACAGGGTATTACATGAGATTTATAGAAAAAAATTCAAAATTGCATCGCCATTATTTTCTTTGCTCGTGAGGGGTTGAATTTTTGTGGACAAGAAAGTGTGAGCAGGCCCTTTTGAAGCTGAAATGATGTGGATAAGCAGCTTCGGTTTTATGAGGACCAAATTGGGAACTCTCATTTCACATAGCTACAGATTCATCTGATATTGCTATAGGTGTTGTTTTGGGCCAACTAGAGGATAGGAAACCGTATGCTATTTACTACATAAGAAAAAATCTAACTCCAGCTGAGCTCAACTACATAGTGACCAAAAAGGAATTCTTAGCAATTGTGCACACCATCAATAAATTCGGACAGTATATCACTGGGTATCAAGTATTTGTACACACTGACCACTCTACCATTAATTTCTTAATGAATGAGATAATTACCAATGGTAGAATTACATGATGGTTATTGCTGTTACAAGAATTTGATATCACAATTGTCGATAAACCTGGAAAATATAATGTAGTAGTTGATTTACTTTCTAGGTTAACTATTGATGACAACTGCATTCCTACTGAGGACTCTTTCCCTGATGAATATATTTTTTTCTATTTCTACTTACTCACCTTGGTATGCAGATATAGCTAACTATCTTGCTGCAGGGAAGTTTCCATAGTATTTGTCCTCCAAGGAGAAAAGAAAGATTATACAACAAAGTGATACCTATAACTAGATAGATGGGAATCTCTATCACACTGGACCAGATTTCCAGATCAGACGTTGTGTTAAAGAAGATGAGATCTTTGACATCCTTAAAGCCTATCATGAAGAACCTTGTGGAGGGCACTTTGTAGAAAAACAGATAGGGTACAAAGTCCTTTCGACAGGGTATTATTGGCCAACAATATTTTAGGATGCCAAGAAGTTTGTGAAAGGATGTGATAGTTGTCAAAGGATGGGCCAAACACTGCAATCAGATGAGATGTCGTTACAACCCAAAATCGTCTTAGAACCTTTTGAGAAATGGGCCCTATATATTGTGGGACAAAATAATCCTTCATCTAGATAGAAATATTACATCTTGGTCTACACGGACTATGTCACAAAATGGGTTGAGGCAAAGGCACTAACCAGAGCCACGGAGCAGGTTGTTTCAGACTTTCTGTTTGAAGATATCTTTGTTCGATTTGGTATACCCAGGGAGATAGTCACAGATGGAGGGCCCCAATTTACATCCCATATGATCCAAAAGCAAGTTGAAAAATATAAAATCCATCATAGAATCAAAACAACTTATCATCCACAAGAAAATGGCCAAGGGGATCCTTACCAAGACCGTGGCTAGTCACCGAAGGAATTGGGCCGACAAACTTTTAGAAGTGTTGTGGGTATACAGGACTACATAGAGGAATACTACAAAATTCTCACCATATGAACTTGTGTATGGGAAAAATCCCTTATTCCCTATTGAGTTCGAAATCAAGACACTGATAACAACATTGCAGGTAAATTTGGGCTACAACACAAAAGTAGAGATTGAATTTGCTCAATGAATTGGAGGAGAAATGGATAGCTGCTATCTAGCAAATAGAGATTATCCAGTAGTAGAGAGCTAAGTGGCATGATAGATTCATCAAGAAAAAGAAGTTCCAGAAAGGAGATTGGGCTCTCTTCTATGATTCAAGATTCAAAGACTTCAAGGGTAAGCTTTACACTAGATGACTAGGTCCCTATGAGGTAGATGCAGTCTTTGACAATGGGACTGTACATTTGGTTACCATTTATAGTTTGAGGACACCATTACTTGCAAATGGTCACCATCTTCAGTTATATCACAAAATTGCTTCAAGAGATTCATTTGTCAACATTGTCACAAATTCAGATCTTCAGATTATAGGGACAGGGGAAAGCCCCCCTGTACTGCAAAATTTCTATTTTTTTCAATAAGAGTAAAAAATGAAAATCAACTGATGTTGGCGGCTGTTAGACCTTCAAACTAAAAAAAAAAAGAAAAAAGGATCTGCTTGTGAAAACCTTTTTCGGGCGCAGGCAGACAATTTTTACATCAGTTGAAAACGACTTTGTGGTGGCTGTTTGATGAGCTTCAAAAATGGGTAACTATATGCGATCATTTTACCTCCTAACCTAGTCAAACCAACCATTCTCTTAGCTTATTACATGATTTTCTGATTATATTGATACTTATAAAGTGAGTTGAGTTAGTTATTGTGCCATGTGGTCTAATGTGTATTTAATACAGATGATTGATGATTTTCAAAGTCAAAGTCAAGGATCTAGTGGACAAATGGCAGAAATAACTCAAAGTGGATAGAGGAGAGGACTTATAGGAGGGAATCCCCCTCATTTATTACTCCTCACTTTGAATTCCCCTTCATTCAGCTCAGAGTACAAGCAGCCAAATCATGCACTAGGAGGCAGCCGAGCAAGTGAAGGATGACTGATGATTATCTCGAGTTTTGGGAGCCAAGCCTCCCTAATCTTAAGGAAACTATTGGTAGCTTCATTTTTATGAGTAGAGAGGCCTAGGGCCTCACTAGGGTCAGATTTTTGTTGGATTTTTGCTTATGTAAACTCTGCTCAATTTCGAGCTCATTATTTTGTGATAGTTTCATGTAATCTTGTTATTGTTTTCAGAATAAAGATGGAATCCTTTTTGAGTTAGCACTTAGTTACCTCAGAGGGCTAAAGATATTGGATTAGGGCCCAATCCAAGCAGCCAAGCTCCTCTTTACTTGTATTTGTATGTTTTATTTCAGTTGTAGATTAGGTCGCTGTTAGATGTATTTCTTTCATGGTTAAGAATAGGTTGCTTTTGAGATTTAGTAGTTTGCTTCCATTTGTGCTTTCTATAGTAGGTTAAGCAGTGATAAAGAAAAGATTCAGAAGGATAGTAAGAGTGCCTTGGCCTCTCTCCCTCCCTTTGAGACCATGATTTGAGGCAAATACCCTCTTGCTGCCCCAAAAACACAATTTTTCCTCATTCATAGGACTTCTAGTGTTTGCAGCTTTTTAGTAGGTTAATAGTCCAGCTTTGCTTTGCTTCAGATCTTCTTCATCATGATAACTTCTTTATTTGCAATAGTATTCTTTCATTCTTTACTTTCTTGCAGCATTTCTCAGTATTTCCTTTCATAGATCATAGCTTAGACTAGTTTGATGCAAAACTCTGTTTTTCTAGATGCACTCATTTCATTTTCTTGCTTGATTTCCTTGGTTGACTGTCGGTTCTATGCAGCAGATATCTTCCAGCAGTAGGCTAGATTATAAAAAATCACACCTTCCATCTAATCCATGCTCTATTGGTCTCCTAAACCTTACCTCAATTCTGCCTTAGTTTCTTGCATTTTTCCTAGAACTTCCCTCTCTCTCCTTGAGCAAACCTAATCATATTTCTCTCTCTTGGTGGTTCATGGTAGACCATAAGAGCCCTAACACCTCATTCCAACCTTCATCCACCTTTTTAACCCCCTCTTACACCCTCAAAACAGTGAAAACTACTCTCGGCCTCCTCTTGTAGGCCTCTTGTAGAACGTTGTTTTTCCTCCTGTAGATTTCCTGTGTCCTCTTGTAGATTTTCCTGTAGGCTTTCTTTTGAAGGCCGAGTGTGGGAAAAGCCTCCAGAAGGCCACCTAAGACCTCCTAGGACCCATCCACACCATCCTACATCCTCTCAAGTACAAAAAACGTCCTTCAACGCCACCTATTCGCTGCCACACTCACACACAATAAATTACATGCATGTCAAATTCACATAAAAATACATAAAAATCCAAAAATATGTTTTTTGCTTATTTACTTCCAAAAATAGCATAGTTAGATGTTGTTTACTTCCTTGAGTAGGTAATGGCATTCCTTTCATGGTTTTCATAGCGCTTTCTACAAAAGTAGAATTAGTTGGTTAATTAGGATTTACTAGGTTTGCTTTACATTTTAGGCTTTCTCCTTTCTGCAATTAGAATAGCATCTGTAGAGTAATCTTTCTTTCATTTCATAACATATAATAGCTTCTTCTAGAATCCATAGAAGTTGGCTTGAGCTCCTAGTGATCTTGCACCGGTGGACCAAGTGACAACCTACAATAAGAACTAGTACTTGTGCATACAACACTGATGCTTCCAGGTTTGTTACGAACTACCGGGTTGATAAGAGTAAAGTAGGCAGCCCAGGAGTTGCAACATTACTGCTGCAATACTGGTGCTCACCACTTTTTGGCACCGTTGCCGGGGAAGCGTCAAATTATTCTGTGATTACTGCTTTCTTTTATTTTCTATTGCAACATTCTGCTAATAGTTTATTTCAGCAACAGTAGACTAGTCATTTCTCTTCAATTTTGCAAATTTCATTTCAGCAAAAGTAGACTAGTCATTCCTTTCCTTTCAGTTCTGCATTTCCTTGCTTTCTTTTTCAATTCTGCAAATTTCCATTTCAACAAGTTCATTTCAGTTAGTTGCAATTTTTTTGTTCAATCAATTTTAGTTTTGCAAATACCATCAGTGTGGGGAAAAAAGAAACAAAAACCAACCAAAAATATTTCCTTTCATGCCTCGTACGAATAGAGATAACTCAGGAATTTTTTTCCCAACACCCCCACTGCTTCACACAGCCACCCTTCTCTCTTCTTTGGTCGTTGCAATCAAGAAGAACCCTTAGGTGAACAACCAGACACATTTGAAGAACCTATAGGGGAAGAAGAAGAAGAAAACATTCCTTTGGAGCCAATGGCTGAAAAAAAAATGCGAGGGGGAATAGAGAGAGAATAGAGGGTACCTTTCCCATGTAGGAGACCAATGGGGACACCAAAATGAAGAATATAAGCCCTTCCGCCCTACCTTATTTCCATGGTCTGACTACAGAAGATCCTGACACCTTTTTGTTCGAGTTTGATGTTATCTGTCGAACCTATGACTATGCAGAAGATGAGCAAAAGTTGAAACTATTCCCTTCTACTCTCAAGGATGCAGCACTACGCTGGTTCATGGGATTACCTAGCAATAGCATCACAACTTGGGCTCAGATGCAACAAGCCTTTAACAACAAGTATTGAGACTATTGTAGGTCAAAAGATACTAAAGAAGAAATCTTCTGAATGACCATAGGAAGTGATGAGTCCCTGGAAGACTATGAAGAGAGGTTCCAGCTTAGTTACAAAAGGGTTGGGTGTACACTTGACCCTGAGTCTCTGAAGTTGGTCCTACTCAAGGGAATTCAGGAAGATCTTCTAGACACCCTCCATCTACTGGCCGAGGGAGACATCTACCAACTACCCTATGAGGACATAAAGATTGTTTTTAGAAATCATTCTAGGGTAGCCAGAAAGAAAGGTAGGGGGAGTCACCCCATAGCCAATACCTCTTCCTCCAACTCATCCATTAAATGAGAAATTGGGAACATGCTGGAAGACTTCAAGAGTGAGATGTTGTAGACTCTTTCCATGCAAATGGAGACATTACATATAAAAAAAAAACAAGAGGAAGCAGAGAGGGCTTTGGCCATTTTTTGCCCTAAATGCACTAGGAGGCATCCTAGGAATGATTGGCCATTGAACTCTATAGAGGTTTGTTCAGTCTATGAAGAGAATCATTCCACAGATAAGGACCCTTCCTTGCCCAAACTTAAAGTTGTATATCAAGGGGTTGAGGGAGTCACTAAACAACTCTACTACATAAACCAAAGAAGAACGCTTGGACCTAAACCGTACCAATAGGGGGCACAAGGGACATCTTAGGCATACTACAACCCCAACCAAGTGCCCTCCATACCTTCTTGGGGTCCCCACCACCTCCTTGGTCCTTCACATCTTAATATGATGCCCAACCAGCCACCCATTCATTTCAATCCTATGCTCAGCCACAACCTCAGTGGAATGCACCTCATGAGGGGTGCAGGCCCCAATACAACTCTCTTTCCACTCTTATGCCTCCACCACCTACCCAACCACAGCCATTACCTCCTGCTCCCTCAAAGCAACCTCGAATGCCTGCCCAACCAAATCTAAACCCGAACAATAGACAGACTCAACAAGTGTATAGTGGGGAACCTTCATGCCCAACTTATGCTGTGGAGATTCAAGAAATTAACTTGCAATCTGGGAAAGTTATCCCGAATAGCCAGCCTCCAACCAAGAGGTTGAGGAAGTTAAATAGGAAAGCGAACATAAAGCAAATCCACCCTTTCCTGAGAGACTATTTGCGACAATCCAACCTACCCCAGAAGAAACTGAACTCCTAGGAGAATTGAAACATTTATGTGTAAAGATACCACTTCTCCAAGCCATAAAAGATGTACCTCACTACAATAGGTTGATCAAAGAGAAGTGCTTTAGGCATCCAGGAGGTGCAAGAGAGATGCCCCAACCATCAATGCCATAGGACAATTGTCCGACCTGATGTTGGGGCAGGTAATTTGCCCAAAATATTTGGACCCTGGAAGCCCAGTAGTTGATGTCCACATCAATGGCACAAGGATCCCACATACCTTGATTGATCTGGGAGCTGCCATTAATGTGATGACAAAGGACACAATGCTCAAACTCAACCTCTAGGGCTCCTTGAGGAAGACCACGACAGTGCTACAGCTAGCCGACCGCTCCACAGTGACCCCTGAGGGGATTGTGGAAGATGTGATGGTCTCCATTGATTCTTGGGAGTACCTTGTTGATTTCTTAGTTCTCTAGCTAAAGGAAAAGCTCACTGGGTATCCTCTCATTCTGGGAAGACCCTGGTTGGCTACAGCCGATGCCTACATTAGCTGTCGAGCTCGGAACATGACCATAAAGAATGGGCACATGTCCAAGTAGTTAATCCTATACCCTCCTACCCAACCCTTGCTAGAACATGATCTACCTCTCTAGTTGGAGGAGGAAGATGAGGATGAAGTTTATTCCACACCGCTTTGTACAATAGAAACCACCATGGGGGGGAAACCATAAGATGAGTATGATATGATCGAAAATTTGATTCATAATCCACCCCACAATATATCACCCTTAGAAGACATAGTAAGAGAAACCCAAAACAACCCCTCAACTGATCTTTGTGTGGCCGATCCTACTCCTCCCTGTGTCAAAAATATAGAGTTTGACCTATAAAGAAGATCGAAAATCAATTCATCCTTATCTACTTCCTAGGAGAAGGAACTGTGTAGCCTGCTGAGAAAACATCTAGATGCCTTCGCCTGGAGTTATAAGGAAATGAAGGGAGTGCACCCTTCAGTGTGTATTCATCATACATACATCAAGGAATATTGCAAACCAGTCAGGTAGCCTCAAAGGAGGATGAATCTAGCACTTAAAGATATTGTTAAGGAAGAACTACAAAAGTTGCTTGATGTAGGATTCATCTATCCTATCTCTGACAGTGAATGCGTCTCTCCTTTGGTGCTTGTGCCAAATAAAAATGGTAAGTGGAGAACCTATGTTGACTATCAAGAATTGAGCAAAGCCACTAAAAAGGACCATTTTCCTTTACCTTTCATAGATCAAGTGTTAGATAGTCTGGCAGGGAAAAAGTTTTTCTCTTTCCTAGATGGGTTTAGCGGGTACAATCAGATTCAAATCAGCCCGGAAGACCAAGATAAGACCACTTTCACTTGTCCTTAGGGCATATTTTCATATCGAGTCCTTCCTTTTGGTTTGTGCAATGCTCCAGCCACTTTCCAAAGAGCGGTATTGAGTATATTTTCTAAACTGGTTCATGATGCGGTAGAAATTTACATGGATGATTTTACTTATGGTTTTGACTTTCAGGAAGCTTTATCTAACATAGGAAAAGTTCTAGACAAGTGTATTGAGATGAACCTATCACTCAGTCTGGAAAAATGTGAATTTTTGATGACTGAAGGGACCGTGTTAGATCATACAATATCTCAGCAGGGACTGCAGGTGGACCCCAAAAAAATTGCCATCATCCAAAGGGTCCCACCTCCTCAAAAGGTGAGAGATGTTAGAAGTTTCCTAGGCTTAGCTTCTTCTGGAATCCATAGAAGTTGGCTTGAGCTCCTAGTGATCTTGCATCGGTTGACGAAGTGACAACCTGCAGTAAGAACTAGTACTTGTGCATACAACACCGACGCTTCCAAGTTTTTTACAAACTACCGGGTTGATAAGAGTAAAGTAGGCAGCCCAAGAGTTGTAGCATTATTGCTTCAATACTAGTGCTCACAACTGTTACACACTCTGTAACATCATTTTTTATTTCAATAATACTTTACAATAATGTTGTTACATGACCTTTTTCTTTGTTTTATTGTAAAAAATAATAATACATAATAGTTGTCTTGGTTGTTACACTTGTAACAGCCGACAAGTTCTAGAAATAATTTGAGTAAGATATTTTATTGCAACATATATCAGGCATCATTGTTTTTCAAAAAGTAGTTAATGTGACCACCGGAGTTAAGTTCACACATCTCGCCACCAACGAATTCTTCCCAGGTCACCCAGGTACGTCATACAAAGGTAATATCGTTATCTGCTTTTATTCGGTAATTATGGCAATTTAACATGATGTCACTTTTGACGATTGAGGTCAGATGTCACATTTAAGTCGGGGCGGGGGGGAGGGGCGAATGATATTGCGACATGAGCTTTGCATGACCTGTCATTATTTAAAAAAAACGTAATTAAAGCATGGTGATTTGGGAATCATTGTCACTTAATGACTGATCATACCTAAAAAAGGAATTGTACCTCCGACTAGACCTCCCATAACCTAGCATTAATAAGGCAACATTTTTGTACAGTATGAATCATGATTGCAAATATTAATTTAAAATTCTCACTTGCGCCACCCTACCATTTACCCCTGCTGGATCATTGCATCCCCATTCAGAGTGCTGAGAGAATTGGAAAAGAAAATTTGCATGTTGAAATAGCTAAGTAGTGTGCCGACTACCCCGAAACTCCTAAACGAAGGAAAAATGAAGGAAAACAACACTGAAATTGTGTAGCAATGGGTGGAGAAAAAATTCGGCATGAGCCAAGGTCGATAGAGGCTTTGGAGAATTGCCTCGAAGCATCCCAAATTTTTAATGACGCGGTCTGGTTTGAGTTCTTCCAGAGGCTGGAGGGATCTGACAAGGGACTTGCCATGGAATTTGTGAAGAATTTAGATAGAAATTAGACAAAGGTTAGGGGATTGAAGCTAGAGGTACAAAAGAGATGATTTCCCAAGTGACAACATTACCAATGGAAGGAAAGAGGTGGTTTAACAAGAAAGTTAATGACCCCTCCTTGAAGGGGGATTTCGTCAAAGAGGAGGAACAACTGGTGAAGAAAGGGAGGGGGATTGATAGGTTTTCACTTCCCTAGCCATGTGTTGAGGTTTCCCTTTACCTCATCAAGTATATCACCTATGAGGGAATGGCAAAAATCGTGTTCAATTACCATTTTCCATTATTGAACCACCTTTAGCATCGACAACTGATAAATCTTCCATATTTCTTTATGGGAAACATTAAGCATATGGCCATGGTCATAAAAATAGCTGTGCATACAGAAACATGCGTCACCAACCATGGCCTCATCAAGCTCATTATGCTAGATGCCCTAAGCTGGCAAGGTAGGAGTTGTGAGGAATTCATAAGGAAGAAGTCCATATCTACCCATAGGAAACAAGCTCGGACGTCTGAGGAAGCTCTGGCGGCGACAAAGGAGCAACCCCAGCCTCTGAATGTAAGGGTTGCTAAGAGGCTAGTCGACAAACCAATTGGCGATAGGCAGCCAAAGCAGAGAATAAGGGTTAGCGGGAACCTAGAGTTCCCATCCATGCCCAAGAAGAACGAAGAGGCAGTAGAGCAGAAGGATGAGGAGCGGGCTCATCCGGATGAACCTTCCTCACCTCGTAAGAGCGAAACTCAACCCTTGCTGTTAAAAACTGAAAATTTAGAAAAAGAGAATAGAGAGCTAATGGATCAAATAGTAAGGGGAAGGTGGAGGCGAGAGCCCCAGGGTTAGACACTTTGGTTGAGGCCATAGACAGGGCCAGGAAGGGAGATGTCCCAGGTTTTGTGTGCACGAACTATGTTGAGGAGCTAGTGACAGCGAGGTTTAGATTTTGTGTAGTGGACACCATCTCGAGGGAAACACAAACCAAAACCTGAGAGGCTAACACACAAAAACCCATTGATGATGTTGTTGTCACACAAGAACCAACAATTGAGATTGCACAGTCCACAAAAAGTAATTTGGTGGCAGATACACTGGAGCCCTTGGTTGACACTACTGTTACACAAGAACCAACAGTGGAGACAGAAGTTAGCCAAGGAAAGGAAGAAGAAGCTAATATCTATTAGCCTATGGTTGACATTGTTGTTACACAAGAACTAGTAGTGGAGACAGAAGCCCACCTAGGGAAAAATGATACACAAAAACCTGTGGATGACACTGTTGTTACACAAGAACCAGTAGTGGGAATGGAAGTTGATCAGGGAGAGAAGGAAACTGTAACACAAAAATCCATTGATGACACTACTGTAACACAAGAACCAGTAGCTGAAATGGATCCGTTTCACCCTCGAGAGGCTATTACACCCTCGATTGTTAGTGCATGTGGGAGAACACCGGGTCTTAACAAAGGATGGTGTTCTGAAAATATGTTGTTGTTACCAGAGCTATAGAAATGGAAGAAAAAAACACTCTCTTTACAAGAGGGGGTGATCTTGATCAAGGCACACAAAAGGATGATGGATTTGCTTAGGGAAAAATGGCTAAAGGAATAATGGGAGAGAGAATGGGAAGCACAGAGGCACAAGGGAGCCATGAAGAAGAAGGATGAACAACTCTATCTGTTACAGTGGTAGGTCTTGGACCTGACGAATGACAAGGAAAAACTTCATGACCTTGCCTTGAACCTACTAGCATGCAGGCGACCATCCCCATCGTATCCATTGTTACTCTGGGAACGATATTATTTATTTCAGTTGAAAGCGGTTTTTGAGAATAGGTCTTATTTGGGTTCTTCTGCCTGAACGTTTCTTGAGATTTTTCGCACTTGCGATTTTGACAAGCAGAGCTTTCTTTGTGAGCTATTTTTGCATAACATCATGTGTCAGTATGTCAGCACAAAAATGGTAGCAAGTATCTTCTCCTATATGGGAGATTTATAGTTGCGGGCTTTTCTTTCGTTCATGAGAAACCTAATTGAATGGAATCTGGCCATGAAATTAGCATAAATTAATGAAGAAAGGACAACATTATGGGTCAGAGCAGAACCAGGGATGGTTAATGAACTTAGGCATGAGTTTAAGCTATTCCTAAGCACCCTAGAGATCAGGGAACAATCAGCCATCTATAGGAAGAGGATTGTGAGGATTTGCCTCAATTTGCATGCACAGATGAAAAGTCGAGTGCTAATAGGATGTATTAAATGCACCAAAGCATGTAGTGCTGAGTTGCAAGAAGGGGATCCTTTTGAATACATACATTTTATGGTTGTTGTTACATGGGTGACCGAGTATTGTCGGATCGTGCAGACACTGGGGGCATTTTGGATCGGGCTAAGATTTAAATTTTGTTTGATTTGGTTACCAATAGAAGAGTATCAGTCAAACTACCATCTATGTGATTATGAAGAAGAGTCCTGGCCACGTTAGTTGATGGCCACTCAAGGGTACAGAGCTCCGGGTGAAGACACTACTAGTGCTTACAATTTTACAAACTTGCATTGGGGGTATAGCAAGAGAGGCTGAGATTCTATATCGGTACATGCAGTTGCTTCAGTTGGGGGGAGATGTTGGATGTGACTTTTTACCTGTTTTTTGCACCTTCTTTCCCAAGTTTTGATCCTCTTATCTACCAAGCCCATGAAACTTTACATGATTAATCACCCCTTTTCTCATTTTATACAACCTATTCCACTATCATGTTATTTGGCCATATTTTGATGAATAATACGATACTTTATTCCTTTTGTGGATAACTGGAGTGAGCATTGGAGGAGTATTTTGGAAGCTCTTGTCCTTTTCAGGTGTTTCACATCGAAACAAGGCTATGGAGTAAACAGGTAGAGCTGATTGATTTCAAAGTAGGGTAAGAGCAGTTCGTTGTTACACCCTGTGTGTTGTTACAGGTTGTTGTTACACACTGAATGTTGTTACATGTTGCTATTACACTACGTGCTGATACAGAGGACCATTGTTACACCAAGGTTGTTGTCTCTAGTGATTTCCATTACATCTCGAACCGCTATTCACTCACATGATGCTGTTGCACCGGAGCTGGCAAGTTGTGGGTACTATTCCACATAACATCTTTCGGGCTCTGGGAATTGTTTATTTTAGAAGCAATCCTAACCAATATATATAAGAAGTATTTGTATTTATCAATAGGTTGTAACTACTTTTATCTTTTTATCAGCATGTAAATCATGAGATTCTCATGACTGCTCTATTCCTAATTTTGGGCATGTAATAATTATAAAAGAAACTTGATTTCCTATGTACAAGGATGCCATGTAGAAAAGCACTGTTACTCTGCTCTTGTAACTCTGAATTATTTTTTATATTAAATCACTATGATGATGCTGTTACTTCTCTTAATCTAATTCATTAATTAATCTCATGTTATTCCTCCACCCCTGCTAGGGAGGAAGGGCCCTCCTCTTTAGCAGGGACCATAGCGGTAGAAGTAGTGTACATTATTGTTTCTTTTATTCTCATATGGTTTTCCATTGTTGCTATACAAATTGTGAAATACATCTGCTTTTGTTCCAGATTATATTGTGTTGTTACACTGGTTTAATTAAATAGAATGATAGTGACCAGCTAGTGTAGTCATTAGTTACTGTGTGGCATGCCATTACTCTAGTAATGGAAAAGTGTGATTTCAATGTTGTGGAGTTTTTTAATTTCTACATGAATGATTTGATTTTTGCAATTTGATTCAGTGACATATTTTACTATTATTTCTATTTTTCATTCTTGGTTGTAGTGTATCGACAGAAATAGTGTGAACTCCATTGAAACAACAAGACCTACCCTAGGTTGACAATTAAATGTTGCAGTATTAGTAAATTAGGATTGATTAAAACAAAACTACACCAAGAAAGGGGCCTAATCAGATGGGGCTAAGGGAAAGGAGAAGAAGAAGAAGAAAGATATGGATATGTCCAAAGTCAAATGTTGGGCATGTTAGAAGATGGGACACTATGCTACTACGTGTCCTCAGAGGAAGAACAAGGGGAAGAAGGGTATTACAGCTTCAATAGAGGTGAAGCAGTTTGCTTCACAGTTTGACCAGGACTTTTCATTTATTACTTCTACATCTAGTAGGAGTACATCATCTGATGTGTGTTACATAGACAATGTGGCTTCTTGCCATATAACAAGTTCACAAGAGTTCTTTTTAGAGCTTGCAGAGAGGGAACTTGATATTGAGATTGTACTAGGAGATGACCGCATTGTGAGAGTTGTTGGTGTGGGGACTGTGACCTTTGAGAGGGAGTATTTTCCTCCTTTGAAGGTCATGGATGTTTTATATGTTCCGAGGATGAAGAAGAACTTGATTTTAGTGTCTGCTATGGAGGAGAAGGGGTTTGACGTCATTTTCTCAGGAGGGTAGGTGTTAATGCATCCTAAGGGAGCTTCCATCACTTTGGCCAAAGTGATTGGAGTCTGCTTTGGGAAGCTATAGATGTTCAATTTTCAGTCAGTAGGAGAATTGGTGAGTAGCACATTTGGTAGCACTCACACTAGTACCACTAGCAGTAGAGACTTGTGTGAGTTATGGCACCGGAGGATGGCACATATGCATCATGGAGCTTTGAGAGTACTAAGGGAGATCACTATTATAGTTCTTGATTTCAATGTCGAGAATTATGAGGTCTACAAAGGGTGTGCTTTGGGTAAGTACAACAAGTTACCATTCCGAACGAGCAACAATATATCTACAGGTATACTAGACTTGATTCATACTGATGTTAGTGGCCATATGTATCATGTGCCTTTGAGTGGTTATGAGTATTATGTTATATTCATTGATGACTACTCTACGACGACTCGGATATATTTCTTAAAGACCAAGGGTGAGGTCTTCAGTTGCTTTAAAGAGTTCAAAGCTCTTGTGGAAAAGCAGACAGGTAGGAAGATTCGGGTTTTGAGGTTAGACAATGGTGGTGAGTGCACCGATGGTGGTTTTTCTGACTTCTTCACACAAGAGGGCATTAGGAGAGAGTTCATGGTTCCTTACAACCCCCAGGAAGAATGGGGTGTCTAAAAGGAAGAACAGAGCAGAAGGGATAAGTTGTATTTTGTTGTTTTGTTTTGTCTTCAAATGTATTTTTCCTGAACTTGAAAGGTAAATAAATTTGAAGAGCTCTCTAACAGGTTTTCCCCAGAGAAGATTGAATGGGTTTTGCCTGGGTCTAAGTTGACCAAAAATCTGTGTGTTTTTTTATGGGTGTTGTTGGTCTAGTTATGTCCATATTTATTTTCAACATGTGTTGACAATCCCATGTGTTTTAATATGAAAATTTCATTTCCATAATTCTATATGTTGAATGTATGTTTATGGGAAAGGTTATTTAACTGAATGGGAGTGATAAGGTGAAATTAAAACTGGGTTGGGATTGTTGGAAACTTTTTTTTAGTCATCAAATTTCAACATAAGTGTGGAACTAGGTATGGCTACAGAGTTGAGGTGTGATTTTAAGAGATTTATGAGTACTCCAAATGCCAAAGAGCATTCATCTATTTATAGAATGAGAATCATGGGTTTCTGCCTCAACCTTTTCGTGTAGATGAAGAGTCGATCACTAATGAGGTGCCTTAAATGCACAGAGGCCAATAGCATAGGCATACAAGAGGGTGACCCTTTTGGGTTTCAAAATTTCGTGGTTACTATTGCACGAGTTCCAGACTACGCTCAAATTGTGAAATCATTGGGAGCCTTCTGGATAGGGCTCAAGTTTAAATATCTTTTGATTTGGCTACCAGTGGTAGAGTACCAACACCTTTATCATTTGTGTGACTATCAGGAGGAATCTTGGCCACATCAGTTGATGACCACTCAGAGCTGTCAGTCCGTTGATGAGGATATTGTCGGCGCTTACAACTTGACAGTTCTACATTGGAAGTACAACAACGATATCTAATAATTTTGCATGAGACATGTAATTGCTTCAGTTGGGGGGAGATGTTGGGTGCAACTTTTGTGCATTCTTTGGATACCTCTTTCCCCCATTTTTGACCATTTTACATTTGAAACTATGAACTTTACATCCGAAATATCATTTTCCTGGTTATAAGAAGCAACTTTTGTTGTGACATATTATTTTTCCATTTTTGTTAAATATGAATGAAGTGATATCTTTTTTATGGCTAACCAGGGTAAGTGTGGAAGAAATTTTCTGGCTCTTTTTCTTTTAGGTGTTTCCCATGAATTCAAGGCCAAATGACAGAAAACTGTGGTGTTAATTCACAAATGTTTTTACAAACCATTGTTGTTGTAGCGCAAGTTGTTGTTAGACCTCAAGTGTTGTTATATATCATTGATGTTACACCTCAAGTTGTTTTTACACTGCGAGATGTTGTTACACCGTAACCGTCAAGATTGTGGGTACTATTCCAGGAGACAACTGTTGAGAAGCATGAATTATTTCTGGGCGGTTAAGGCATCTAGGTGGTTATGATTTTAGAAAATGATGTAACATGAATAGGGCTTGTATTTAGAAATCAGTTGTAGCAATTCTATTTTCTTTTAATATTGATCAACATGAGAATCATGAGATTCTCATGACTGATATGTTCCATATTTTGGGCATGTAAACTTTATAAAAAAATTCAATTCCATGGAAGGGGACAGGAAGGTAACACGAGATAGTATCATCATTTTGATTATGTAATTCACAACTATTTTAGTACAAGAACATCGTTGGTGATGCTTTTACAGATTCTGTGTTGAATCCTTAACTAGTTAGAATTTCATCCCTGCACCCTACTAGGGAGGACGGACCCTCCTCTTTAGTAGGGATTGCAGTAGTAGTGTAGCTGTAGATTAATTATTTCTTTCTCACAAGTGTGAAGTCATTGCTATCGCTGTATGATTCTCAGAGAATATTTACTTATGTTTTTCAGATCTATAATATGTTGTTACACAGGATTGATTTAAGTTGTAATATTTGACCAGCTAGCTCAATCATTAATATGGTGTGTGGTGTGCTCTTTTCTTGGTAAAACATGAGGTGTGATTTCATTACTGTAGAATGCTTTTGATTTTTGCATGAGTGTTTAATTTCTGCAATTGGTTCAACGACATTTCTTTCTATCCTTGGCTCTTATGTATCAACATAGATAGTGCAGACACCTTTGAAATAAACAGACCTACCCTGATTGACAATTAAATGGTTGCGGTTTAGTCAATTAAACAATGATTAAACGACATAACACCAATCACCTGAGAAAATTGAAAAATACAAGGATTTTTTTGTTGTTTTTCTATATGTCGTGTGTGTTTTGTAGAAATAGATGCGCACTTCATGGTTTTCACAGAAACAGAAATGCGCTTTGCATCTGTCTGAGAAAAAATTGTGTGGGCAAGAAAATTCTTAATTGCCATAGGCTCAAAATAGATCCAGGGGGAATGTAAAAAATCCAGGGAGGTGAGGAGCACCTTGAAGGATGTTTGTAGATAGGAGGTCCTGTAAAAAATCTCTATATTAATGAAAAGAGATCAGTATGGTTGCCATTCGTCTTGTAGTGTTTTTGGAGCACAAGTGTACCAAAAAAAGACCCCCTTAGCAGTGGATTGTTACCTGCAAAGTATCACAGTGAAAATTGGTGTTGTTAGTGGATAGACTTAAATAAACAAAACATTGTAAATAATAGATACAATGCATACATAACCATAAACTTAAACAAAGAGGTGCATGAACATAATAATACTCAAATGGAGCAAACACATCAATAATATATGGAAAAATCTCCCTTTATTTATTGTTGGTGGTAGAGGTTGAATACAATCAGAATACTAAAACACTTGAAGAGAATTCCTTGAGCTAGGGAGCTCAAAAATCCTTAGCAAGGATGTGTCCTTTCCTCAATCTCTTTGTAGGTTTCGCCTCTCTCTCAAACAAGTGTGAAGAATCTCCAAAGGGTGGTTTACTCTTCACTCACTAAGATTTTAGGTTGCTTAGAAGAAATTTAGCCAACTTGCTAGTGCTCTTCACTTCCTTGGTTTCAACAATGAAATGGTGGTTTGCTTATAAGCAATTTGGCCAACATAACAATGTCTCTTCTTTTGGATATCCCATGTCCTATTTATATAGATTTTTTTGAATCCATCTTCCCTCTCTTGGCACATGTATAATAAAGACACATGAGTAGGACAAGAGGATTCCATTAAGCACTGCACTTCTCCAAGGAAACTCGAATTTGGCTATACTAGGCCGATCTTGTATCAAGAAATCGACTCCAAGTGTGTAGAGTGGTCCTAGACTCCTGAGTCTCCTTTTCTGTAAACACGTGGCTTTTTGAGGATATTCTGCACGCGTTCGTCTATCGAAGAAATCTACCCACTACCTTAATTGATTTCCTTTATAAATGTTGGACCTTAGGAGAACCTTTGATTTTTGAATCTTTATTCTGTATTCGGCTGGAAAAATGTCCACCTGTGCATTCACCTGAACACTTTTAATGTCTTTTGGATTGTACTAGCAAGTGTACTATTTTCCAGTGTTAACAAGCAGGATGCTCCTTTACCCAACATTGATAAGTACAAGTTGTTAACCATTGAGATGGAGGAGATAAAGAAGCAGGTGCAGGAATTGCTAAACCAAGAGGTCATAAGACCAATTTCTTCTCCATATGGCTCACCCATCGTGTTGGTGCCAAAGAAGGAAGGCACATGGAGGATGTGTGTAGACTACAGGGAACTCAACAAAATAATGGTGAAGAATTGGTACCCTCTCCCTGCCTTGATGATTTATTAGATCAATTGAAAAATGTTGTCTATTTCATAAAAATGGACTTGCGTAGTGGTTATCATTGGGTCAGGATTGGAGAACAGGATGTATGGAAGTTTGCATTCAAGATGAAATAAGGGTTTATGAATGGTTGGTGATGCCAGTCAGACTTTGCAATGCTCCAACCACATTCATGAGGGTGATGAATGATATTTTCAGGCCTTTTCTCAATGATTTTTTAGTTGTTTATCTTGATGACATTCTTGTTTACAATAGGACATGGGATGATCATGTGAGTCATGTTAAAAAGGTGTTTGATGTTTTGAAAAAAGAAGAATTTTATGTTAAAATGTCTAAGTGTGAGTTTGGGAAGACCTCTTTGGTTTACTTAGATCACATTATTGGAGGTGGACAATTGAAAATAGAACCTTCTAAAATTGATGTGATAGTAAAGTGGCTTAAACCCACCAATGTTACAGGTTCATAGTTTTTGGTTGCAATAGAATACTGGAGAAGGTTCAATGCCAACTTCTCTATCATTGCATCCCACTTACATGCATTAAAGAATGTGAAGAAAACCTTTTAGTGGGGAGGAGAGCAGTAGAAATCCTTTGATACACTAAAAGATAAGATCAGTACCACACTAGTTTTGGCCTTATCTGACTCCAACAACCTTTTGAGATCAAGACAGATGCTAGTGGTTATG